>VYXD01009511.1:108535-120416 GCA_013397195.1 Hylia prasina
ATATTCTGTGGACAAATTCTTAATCACCCAGGGACCAAGGAGCCCTGATTAGGTGAATGTAGAGATGCAATGCTCTTTAAAACAGAGGAGGTTTTTCACATCTATGTTGTCGATTTTCTGTTATCTTGAATAAACAGTCAGACACCAAAGTTGAGAAAAAGTGTCTGAATAAACAGAAATATGAGATAGAACATATATATAAATCAGAGGGAATGACAAGGAGGATGTAAATGATATAAGAAAATTAGTGACAGCTGGTTGTGGAACACAGATACCTGAGCTAGTGACAAGTACACAGGACAGATTGGTTGAACTTGGGTATATTCTCCTTAATATCAGACTGGCTTATATAGAGCCAGCCAAGCATCTTTGACCCACAGCTGACCTTCTCAGATATTTTATCTACAAATGCTGTAAAACTGCCTGGAGCAACCAAATGACAAAAGACATGGAAGAAAAAGATGTTAGCAGCATGTGCATTAACCACTGTGAGTTACTGATGACCAGTCCATGCACTAAACCAACGCAGTCAAGCATCTAAGTTGAAAAAGGTACATTTACATATCTCAGTTTCAGTGTTGTTTCATCAAAGAAAAAAAACTTTAAAAAACCCATAAAGCTGGAAAATGTATACACAGTGTAGAAAGAGTTTGTTTGCCTCTTGCTATTCCTATGTCAATGCTCCTATCTTTTGGTTTCTTATTTTTTCTGGTGTTCTCAAATTCATTTCTTCACTATCTGTTGCATGATCTCAGACAGTTATTCGTATATATAATCAATCTATAGCCTGACATTATTAGGATGTTTCCCCTAGTACAGTGAAAAAATTGAGTGTAAGTTACCATGTATGTATAGCATACATTGTAAGAATATAAGCCACTACAACTGGGTGAGCAATGTGAAAGGAAGATGGAATTGTACCATTCATGTTGTCGAGGTGGCAATGACAAATATGTCGCTCAGAAGAGTGGTGTCTGAAACTGTCTTTGAACATGCCTTTCTCTTCCCTTGGCTTACTCTACTACCTCTCCAAAACCCAGATGAAAATTGTTCATTGGAAAATAATTGCCTGGATGTGCTGGCTGGTCTGGTGTAGTTGTGAGAAAATGATAAGCAAACACAGAGCTAAGGGATTGACTGGCATTTAGATAGAACTTCTAACCAAGGAAGAGCTAGTCAAGGAACCTCTCGCTGAAAGTCAAAGTTCAACATCTACAGCATTCTGCCGACCAAGAGGAGACAGCACATCTCCTGGTCACTCCAGGACCCTGTCCCTGCTGTCTCTTCAACAGAATCTCCAAGTCTGGCAACAATCAGGAAGAGAAGCCCTGAAAATGGGATGAAAATAGTTTGGCACTCTGGATTTCCACTGGGAAATTTAGACTACATCCAAGTTTTGAAATCACAGAGCAGCAATCATCTGAGAGGCAACTGGTAGAGATGAGTGCATCAGAAACACAGTGAAAATGTAGAGAGGATGCCACACAGAGGACGAGACTCTCTGGAGAGCTTTCTTTTTAAAACATCTTTTGAGGACCGGAAAGAAGGGAACTGTGGAAAGCAAGTGAATGGATCAAGTTCTTAACTATTGCTTTTGAAGGGCTTTAAGCCTCGTAAGTATCATGAAGTGAAGAGATGTGTGAGTACAAATCAACCACCAAAGCCACTTTAGAGCAGAAGCATTTTTATTTTCATTCTTATTAATGCTAATCATTGTGAAAAGAAAAAAAACAACAAAACTAGTTACTGATTTAAAGCTGGTTCAGGCCAATTGTACCTGTCTTCCTCTACTCTCAGTGCTGCAAAAGGGAAAGGATTTATTGGCTAGACCCCTCAAGACCTCTCTCTGGTTCGCATGAAGCTTAAAATTTCTTGGAGATAGAAACAGGTCAGGAAAGGATAAGCAGGGACAGGCATCAAACTTGTCTTGTTGCTGCTCTCTCTGCCTAGGCTGGATGCCTCCCATTCTGATTCTGGGATACTTCAAATTCAGAGGAAAGATCTTTTCTAAAACAAACACTTTTCTTCCTCCCCTTCTCTCTTCTACCTACATATTTCTCTGTGATCAGTCAACAGAGAGAGAGAAAATGAAGGCTTTACATTTTGAACACAAGGATGCAAGAAAAAGAAAGAAAAGCAGCAGAAGAATATCTAAGTGCTTCACTGCACCCCCAGAAGTTTTTATTTTACCCTGAATGAAAATCTAAGTTCTTGTGAGACTGTACTTTACGACTTAGTGCTACTTATTTTAGTTGAAGGTAAACTTTATATTGCTGATGTGGGAAGATACATTACACAGAAAACAAGAAAAATTTGACCCAGAACACAAGAGCAAAATGGCACAAGAACCTTAGAAACATCAATATGGAAGTTAGAAGAAAAGGAAGACCTTGCAATTTGAGACAAAAAAACCCCAGGTACCTGTGTTATACAGAGCAAATGCTCTGTATAAGCATAAGAGTGAAAATAAGACTGCAGGAGTGAACTCTGGAAGAAACCATTTTGGATATTTAGGAATCCTTGGCATTGACCTGCAATATGAGCAGGTTCACTTTTGTGCAAAACTGAGACAGTTCAGCACTTTCTTTATGTGGGGTTGGAAGGGAAACATAACATTAGAACAGCCAGTTCTGTGTTTGTAGCTGTAGATTTGTTTCTATATATTTTATAGGCTTTGTTCTTTATATCTCCATCTCCTTGATGTCTTTGATTCTTTAAATCAATGATGAAAAAGTTCCAAGTAAATCTCAAGTAATTTTATAATTCATGTTCATTAAAAGACTTACGACAGAAAAACAGTCTTTATATGATACTCAGCGGAACAAGTTAGACAGGAATTATTGTAAAAGAAATGTTTAATTTCTCTAGTGCTGAATAAACATTACTGTAATGCTGCTCATGTTTTCAGAATCTGAACTCCCTTTCTCCCTATAATTCTATTCCTGGATGGCTATAATGCAGTAATTTTCCAATATAGCAAATTATATCACAGGTTTTGAAACATGAAATAGTCCAAATGAGACTAGGAATCCAAGACAGGTTGTCACTGAGGTCAATATAGACAGTCCTACTCAGCTGTGAATAAAACCCTTGGGAAAGATCACTATATTAATTTCTAGCATATTATAGCCTAAGGAAAGAATCCAAATCTGCAGAGGAAAAATGTCTCCATCTTTAGGGTTTTCTTATTCTCCGGTATTTTCAGCTACTTTTTTTCACAAAATGTCTCTAGTTCTATTTGTTCAGTCCTGGGGTTCACTGATTCTTGGTTTATTCATCTCGCATAGTTCTTGAACTACGCTCAAGGAGCATTAGATATAGTAGGTGATTAGCGAGATGTTGAGTTTATTCATCAAGTCAGTTTTCTCAGATTCACATAGCTCCGCACAGACATGGTTCTGAGATTTATGGCAGACACTTTAGCAGAGTGTCATTGCAGACTCTCCATACACTGTTCCTCCTTTCCTGCTGCACTGAGAACTCTCTGAAGAACTCACAGAGTATTCGTTCTATACGAAGCTCAAAACCATTCTCAGACAGCCTTTACAGAGCTACAGCTACTGGCCACCCATCTTGTTTCAAGTGGTTTTCCTGAAGATTTGGGGTTCAAAAGTTTTGAAACCCACTGATTAAGGATCTCTCTGTGGTTTTTTGCTGAAGTGCACTAGAGAAGCAAATATCTTTTGTTCAAAGAAATGTGAATATTTTTGATATTTGTTTTCTTACCAGCAACTATCAGAACAGTGTATTTGTATTTGACCCTTAAAATGTCAGGCTGAACACTGCCATATAAGAATGCTCAGGAAAAATATTCAGTATGACACTGGAGAGGGAAGAAGGGTGAACATAACTGCTTTATGGTATAAAGCTGTCAGCAAAGGACCGACAGTAGAAAGTTGTTCCTCTTTTTCAAGATTTTCAAATTTTGAAGATTACACAAAGAGAAGTGTGTGGGTAAAGGCTTCTAGCTAGTTTCAGAAAGTTCAGTCAAATGGAGGAACAGATCACTGGTATGCCCCAGCTATTATTATTCAGCAGTCTGGTACAAACAATCAGAGAAGAGATATTTCTCTTGCCAGTGGCTGAATTCAACATAAAAAATATGTCCAGTTCTTTGTACTGCGCCAATTTAGAAAACTTCCACGTTTGGAGTTTTAAAATAATAGTGTTAAATCACTGCAATTGCACCTTGCTTTACCACTTATAAATTAATTTATTTAATTCTGAATCAGAAAAATTTGTTTCTTGAAAGAAATTTTATTTTTCTCTCTCTTTTTATATATGATATAATAGAAGTGCAAAAACGCAGTAATTTCAGCTTTTTGAGGAGTAGGTGAGTATAAATTTTGGCTTATTCAGTGTGAATCACTTGGTAAAAACAAGGCATTAAATGAAGTGTGAATATGAACATTCCTAAAGTGGTTTTTTCCCCCTATAGATTACCAAGATATGGACTACCTGAACCAGACAAAAGCTATGCCTCAAAAGCTAACTCAAATGCCTGACTTGAAGTGTAACCGAGACATGAAATTAAGGCAGTAACCTACCTTCTCAATTACATTGCCACAGATTCTCACAGCAGAGCTAAAAACGCCAGGATCTGCTGGCAACTGTGAAAAGCTGATCTAGTCTAGCTTCCAAACTCTCCTTTCTAATCCATTCTCATCTAAACTTTAGTCTTTAGAGGACCAAATCTGCCAGCCAGAAAATTAACAAAACAGGAAATTAACAAAAAAGTCTACTTTTTGTCATCTGTCTGATGTACAAACCTAATTTTGTATATGAATTAAAATGACATAGTCAAAGAAATATTAAAGCCTGTGATTTATGGACTAGTTGTCTTGTAATGCAAGACAGAAGCTTTAAAATGATACCAGATATAGTAGGAATACTAAAAGTTAAAAATCATAAAGATAAAAATACTATTTGAAGAGTATTATAACCTAATGTACACACATAATGTTCAAAGGTGATGTCTATATGTCTATAAGAAATGTCTGTATATAGAATATGAATAAATACATCACCCTGGCCTCAGGAGACACAAGGATTAAAATAAATTAATAGAAAAGTTTGTTGTTGCTGTTGTTTTGCACAAAGCAATAAATATGCTGCCTTGCTGGATCTTTTGATTAGATTTTCTTTACATCTTAGAGGTAGTTTAAATCTATCACCTTGAATGTGTATCATTGTATCACCTGCAGCTAAGTTCTTCCACACCAGCATTTTATGGACTACTAAAATATGTTGAGCAATATTTTGCAGTGTAAACTATTTCCATATTTTCTGGTAGTCAAGTGCCCAGTGAAAAGTTCTGACATAAACAGAAAGGGTGAAGTAAAAATCCCCCCAGCCAACAGCAAATAACGGTGTGTATATTCAGCTAACTCTATTATCTTTTCTAGAGAAATCACTGATTAAACAATAACTAAGGTTAAGAACTGAGTCGAAAGTCATAGCTGAAATTGTTCTGGATTATTTCTAAGAAAGCAGCATTTTGGATTCTTATGGAAAGAGCATGAGCAAAATGAGGGAAACACTTTCAGACTTGGGGATGTGACACATTAGAATTCCAAAGAAGACACTGATCAGTATTAGCAATGAAATTTCATTTGCAGATCTCATGTAAAATTAATTTTCATAATTCTCTTAGTTCCTGTCTACATATACAGATTTTTTTTTCTCATTATCTACTTTGTTACCATATTTGAATTCTCATGTTCAGTGTCTTAGAAGAAAAGATGAGGGATAGGTATTTTACTGTGACTCAAAGAAAAATACACTCTCAAATCTCAAACCATTGGTCCCACAAACTGAAAAATTCCCTCAAAAAATGTTAGCATGCTACAAAAAAGGGGACAAAGTATTAACTGTTCCATTGAATAATCAATTTGAGTGAAATTACTGCTAAAGTTATGTAGTTATGTTGAGATATAATATTTAAAGTGCTTCTTATGCAATGAGATTTTCCATTCAAAGTTCACAATTCAGTTTGACACATTCTTCTAATAGCATATTTAGAAGCCACAGACAGCAATAATGCCATCAGCAGTGACCCATTAGCTCCACATCAACAAGCAAATTCAGCACAGTCACTCCTACTAAATACACCTGAGTCCTTCCACTTAAGTATCAGGAAATGTTTGACTGCTTAGCTAGCAAGATTTAACAAGATTACAGCCCAAGGATGTGTGGCTATAGGCTGTTGTCACATTCACGCTAACTCATATTCATAATGTCTTCTGATCTATCTCTAGGCTTATGATATGCATAGAGAAAAAAACCCAATACACGGATTTTATTTTTCTGCCAGCTTTATAGCTAAAGAAGAGGAAACGGGATCTTAGGAATTTATGCCACTACTTCATCGGTTTGGGGGGGCAAGGGAGAGAAAGAAGCCATGTGTAAACTATACCATATATGGGTTATATGAGTGAGGTGCTTAACCTAAGAGGAATATGAACACCTTTGGCCAGCCATCCCTGTCCCATTCTTTAAGGTAGCAATGTGTTATCAATGGGCAAACAAACTTCTAAGTAAGCTAAATGTTAGCATGAGCATGGCTTCCTTCTGTCAGGTCCTTTTATTTTCACTTTACTTTGAAAGAAGTACATGAAATTGGAATGACTTGGCTGACTTGTGCTGTTTAAACACACATTTTCTCAGAGGGAAGTCACAATTTGTGTAGTATGATCATATATTTGCTATAGCTGAAAACAAGTTAATTGGAGTTATCAAAACAATAGGTAAACTAATAATAATCTGAGTAACAACCGAAATCTCAGAAGTTTTGGAGACAAGGGTCACTCAAAACAGCAATGGTTTCCAAGGAGTTTCTTGGATTATCCATCTCTTTCTGAACCTTAATTATCACCAAAGTATACATAACTATATGCATATTTATATATTTATGTAATATTCAGTATTCAAAATACAGGATGGAGGGAGGAAGGGAGAGAGTTCATGTCTGTTAGTTCAAATTTTTTTGTGATTGTCCTCAACTAAATCACATGAGAAGCAATTAAATATAGGGAGGTAAACTGACAAAATGACAAATGTACTCATTGTCTATATTTCAAAGTACTTAAATTTTTATCCATATGAGTTTCTAACCTCATTAAAGAAAGTAAACCCAGAATGCTTTGCTATTGCTGTCTACAGTGAAGTTACACACAGGCATGAAGTTTCAAATCTTCAGAAATAAGTTGGACTTGGAAATTTTAGGTGAAACATTTTCTTTGATAAAAGTGCCATTACTACTCACTTTCATGATCACCTGAGCCTATGTAATTATTCAGGAATCTAACAGATTTTGAAAGCTCTGCCCACATGTATGATGTGATTTCTGGATATGTTTCTTCTTAGGAAGGTGAAAAGAGCAGACACACCCTGTAGGCTGTACAAATATCTCTTACGTACACATACTCCAGGTCATTATTTCTGTGACCCCAGAAAGCCATGCAAAATCTTTGCTGAGAAAGTGAAGAGCAGCCATCACAACCATGGAAATTTGCCACAGCGTTAGAAGCAGAAAGGAAACACATTTAGATATTGATTCAGCAACTTTACTTGACAACATCAGGCATTCCGGTGAACCCCAAATGGATTGGAAGCATCCACAATTGAATGTAAATGTTTCCTCCAGTGTGGCAATGTTCGTCAACACAAAAGGTGCCAAATAGACTTTTTTTTGTAGAAAAAAAATAGATTGCTTTTAGTGTGCAGATCTCCTCAACTTTGATGCAAAGGGCAGCGCTGAGGCCACACCTGGAAACATTTCTTCGAATGTCTGATTTCAAGACCATCTAGCATTTTCCCTAATTTTTGGAAGATACCTATCTCTCCTAGACGCAGTTGAAATTCCCTGTCAAATTAATATGCCCTTTCAGTGAATTAGAGGGGAAAAAGCCCAACTTAATTATTTTCCCAGATACCTGAGGAAAATAAACATGTCATTCTATATTTGGCCTGCCTTCAAGCTAGTCTTTCCTTGAATAAGATTTTAAAAATACTAAGCAGTTCTTCAGAAAAGAAGAAATTTTCTGAGACAAAATAACACATACTGTATGCCCTGAAAGCCTCAAAAAGCCAATATCTTTTACATAAAGTACTGTATCGATGAAGAAAAATAATTTCTACAAATTTATTGTAACTGGTGCAGTGTGAAGTTTTGTGGCCAAACATCGAGTAAATTAGGTTCTCTTTTTTCATGCAGCGCAATACTGTTGATTCCCTTCAACATTTAGACTGCTACTGAGGGCAAAGCATGATAGTGAGAAGGAAAGAGAGCTTTACTGCTGCATGTGGGAGAAGGATTTCTGCCTTTGTCAAGCTGGCAGCCTTGCCTTTCAGCACACGCTCTGCACCACTGACATTCAGCGGCTGCAGGAAGAGATAGATCATCTGAAGAAGCTGAGACAAATATTTGATTTGGATGATTATCCTGCAGGTGTCTCATCATCACCATGATGCTTAGAATTACTAATTATTTTCCTTTCATTTATGCGTACCTTGCTGTGAATACATACATTATGTCATAGGTAATTCAGTTTATTTTGATCAATATGACCCCTTGACCACTCTTTCAAGGAGAGCCCACTGATGGGAAATACCCTGGGCTGGAGAAGAGATGAAATTCTAGGGGTGATCCTAACAGAAGAATTAATTCACCTCGTTTCTTATTGTTTCTTTCTGTCTAACACTTCTTAGTAATTGTAATGGGGAATCTCGCAGGTTTTCTCAGCCCATTTCAGTGAGCCTTACACACGCACTAGCCTTATCAGCTCCTGAAGCTGTGCACAAACACACATAAATTAATCAGGTGGTAGCACAGGTATTATTATTTTTTTTAAAGCTGATAATAGTATGAATTTTATTGTTTAGTTGTCCACACTCCTTGTCTGGGCTGGATCTCGCCTGCCCCTTTATAAAGGTCAAAGAGGGTACAATTTCGTGCACAGATAATGAAGGTAATTTTTCCTCACAATGCTTCCCACCACAATCTGCGTTTCTTCTAGATGACACTAGAGGTAGGATAGCTACCTTAGAAAAATAATACTTTAATGGTATTCAAACAGCTAACCATATATGATTTATTGGGTTGGTTTCTGAAAAAATAAGAAGGGAGTTTTGTTTATTTATGGAATGTCTGAGTGCAAATGGAGATAGAAAACCAGACTGTTAACATCTCACCTCATTATAAAATCAAGTTAAATTTCAAATGACAGAAACTAATTGTGCCAAATCAGTCTTTTTCTGATTAGAAAACATACACTATTCCATTGAAGAGTGATGAAGGAGGCAAGGTTTCACAATGATGGAAATTAAAATATCTTCATACATTAATTCTTGATATTTCCTAGGTAATATTCTGTTCTAGAAAGATTCTTGTTCTTCTGCTTTTCAGCTTAGAACAAAACCAGTTTTACTGGGATAGTCCCCACAAGGAAGGAAGCTGTGTTTTTTCTGCCACTTCTGAAAATTACATTTGTGAGAATGCAACACTGTTCATATTTCTGTGGATGTTTCTGTACAAGTTTCACAGGCAGATTTTTTTTTACAGAGTAGTGATACATTATGTGATTATGCTTCTGTGTATAATAAGTGGTTACAGTATAGACATATTACTGGTTTTCTGATGTCAGCAGCAGAAGCCTCTTTGCCAGGAATTGAAAGTGCTTCACTTTAGCAATTGAAAAAAATGCCATATATGACTCTGTATTCAGATCTTACATGTGCTGCAGTCGGGATATTTGAGAGTTATGAGAGTTAAAAGATAAGCTGTGGCTTCCCAGCAGCCCATCTATTACCCAAAATTATATGCTTAGACCTACAAGAGTTTGTGTTCAATTTGTCATGAATATGGTCATGATACAGGCAAGAACACACATTCTTTATAGGCGCAGCAGAGGAAAAAGCAGGCAACTCTTTTTTTCAGAGCAGGCACCAAGTGTCAAACAGGAGAGAAGGGTGCTTGGGCCATGGCCTTCCCTATTTACAGGCTGCACTTGGTGTTCTCAGCTATTGCTCCCGCTGCTGTGAACCTGCAGCACGTCACTTTCTGTCATTGTCACCCTGTCAGAGAGATTCCTGAAATGCTGCCTCTTCTGCTACCCTTGTGCTACTGCTCCTGCCAAGACTGCCAGAACGTGGCCAGCGAAGGAGGCAGAGCACCAAGTCTGAATTGAAGTGCTGGGACTGTGCATGTGGTTAAAAAAAAGGATATTTCTCACTGCAACAGAGGACAAGGAACAGACCAGTTAGCTTCTCATCAGGAAAGGCACCATGAACACATGCTATCATGCCTCCCTGGGACTGAGCTTCCAGCCTCTGTTTTTCAGGCTGGATCTCTGATCAAAGATATTGGAGCCTGCAGGGAAGTGGCAACATCATAGCTGTGAAATATAGTCTTAATGACATAACTTGAAGGCATTCTACTGTACAGAAAAAAAAAATAAATTGAGCAATGGTTTACCTTATCATCTAAGCTAGAGTAGGATGTGTAGCAGCTTCTAAAGCCTTGCAAATTTAACAGCAGCTGCTGGAAAGGGTTCTGTTTCATGCTAAAATAATGCAGAAATAATAAAGCTAGCATAGTTAAAAGTCAATCAGTTCCTCCCTTAAGGTTATATTTAGATGCAACTTAGACCCACCAGGTCTAGCTTGAAAGGACACCCAGGATTAAAGTGTATTTGTTGACTGAGTCACGAAAGGCAATCAATAATAGAAGTCAGTAGTAAAAAAGAAATAGCATACTGCCATTTGGAATAATGATTCAAGGTGGACATGGATCAGACTGAATTCCATCATTTTAAGCATAGAAATATCCATTTGGCTAGGGAACTCCTCTTTATAGACGGCAAGGTAGTAGACACTAGAAGGCAGACGTTTCCAGGACCAGTAGTGCAAAATGGCCACTATTAATTAGTCAGTTTTATTGTATTTGATAGATTTTAAACAGCCTAAATACTCACATCCCAATACTCAGAAATATCTTATTGCACACTGTTTAAGCAGCACAATAGGGGGTACAGACAAAAGTCCTCACTCTTAGCAGGGACAGGTTTCTGGCAGCTTGACTTCTTCCTAACCTCTGCCAGGCCCTGGGGCAGGCAGTGCTAAGTAATGCTGCAAACAGAAAAAATACTGATGGCATGGTCACTTCTGAGCAATCCTGGTTGCCAAGAGAGGCAAACCAGTATTTTACCATCTACTGAGGGGAATAAATAGCCTACAGCTTCTTCTGTCCACCTCTGCCACAGCCACAACTGCTTAATTTCCTTGGACACACACCTGGGTGGCCCCAGCTGTACGCAGCTCTCTGTGTGTTTCCCAGACACAGCAAGCAGATCTTGACAAAGCCATATGGATCTCCATAAAGATCAACCTATGTGTCACAGGCATGAGGAGTAGGAATCCCAGACCATGGCTAGTAAGGATTTAGAGTAGGTTTGGGTATTCTTCTATGGTCTCTAGGAAGAGAGCTTTCTCTTTTCCTTCTCTCTAGGAAGGCAGTTTTCATTTCTCTAGTACATTCTAAGCAATCTTCCTTCTGTCTAATTTCTTTCAGCCTAGCCACAAAATCTCTTGGAACTGCTTTTCTCACGTTTTCAGCTACCAAGGTGGTAATATGTGTATGTATATGTATATANTAGAGGGGCACTGGCATAGCACGCAATTCAAAAACAACTTGTTTCACCAAAGGACTGTTTGCAAGGTCCAGCCATGCTAATAATAGCCTTCTTTCAAGCTCATCTTTTAGTGGGGAGAAAAGGGGCAACCTGCTGCCCTCAGGGAGGGTGTGTGATGGACAAGGGGGAGATGATGATGGGGGCTGAGTAAGGAGAAGCAGAGAGGCAGGCGAGGGAAGGAGGGAAAGGGG
>VYXD01009511.1:124970-150661 GCA_013397195.1 Hylia prasina
ATCTATAATATTCCCCCCCTTCCTTTTCCCTCTGACACCCAGTGTTGAAATTAATTGAGTGTTCTTGATCTCCCATTCCATTTTATTCAGGCAAGATTGGAAAAAATCAAAAGAGCACATCTAAAGCATTTTCTTCCCTTTTGCTTTTCTATTTGAATCAGGTTGAAATGTGTTAAAAAAAAGACATTGCAACTTTTTTATATTCTAAAAAAATGCAGTAAAATGTCTTTTTAAACTAATACATCTGTTAGATCATTTGAATCTCAGTTTAATGAGGTGACATCAAAGGCAAGTATTGGATCCTATGGAGAGTCTTTTTCATGAGATACCTGGTCTTTGCTCATGAAACACTGACTTTAAATTAACGTGATGTTTCAGATTTTTGATTTTTTTTTTTTTTCCCCTGTAGGTCTTTTATTACTGTGTGGTGGGGAGGGGAAGCAGCACCAAAGGACAGGAGGACAGACACTGAGCAATAGGCCTTACCCAGTTTAAAGCTGATACAGTAATAAATTGAAGGCTAATGGCTATGGTCAGGCTGTTTTTCCCCTAAGCCAATTGATTTAAATGGCAGTAATTTGGCCAGCAAGGCTAGTCCTGTTTAAATTAAACCCATTAATATAATAGCACCAGTCTTGAATTAAACCCATCTGTAGCACAGCCTCCACCGGTCAGTGGTTTAATAACTGTCCAGAGATGTCCTGAAAACACCCACATTCATGCAAACATGAATAAGAGATTAAAACCAGGATCCAGAAAACCTCCTGTTTCACTAGGACGTAAGAAGCAGACATCTGTTATAGTCAGTGACAGGAAAACCTCAAACCCTGATTCTTCTTCTAGAAGCATAGTGTGCAACTTCTCTGTGTACGCTTGCACAAACTCCTGCCCCTCCCACTCCTTTGGTGGTGAGGACCTTGGCACTTACATTTAAGTTTGTTTGCCTAATGATCTATACACATGTTGACCAATGTAAGAAGTTTTGTAGAACACTATGTGGAGCAACAGACTCAAAAAAGACTGAAATGTCATTTGAGGATTAGCATCCAATATAGAAAGGCTATTCTTGGCAGAGGCCTTCACAATGTGGTTAGGATTGATCTTTTGACTTTTTCCCCTATTGTTCTTGATTTTCTTTCTTTACTTGAAGGACTATGCAGGATTTTCCTTGGACTTATTTAATGTCAAGCCTCGCCTGTGGGAACTAACAGATACAAGTCTTCCACTTTAAAGAAAGCATCTGTGGTTCAGTATCACCTTTGTGAGATCAATAGCACCTTCAAGGTAGCTCTTCTTTTGAAAACCACCTTATAGTTTCCCTCTTTAACAGGCAACTCTACTGTATCTGAAAGAATGAGTTTATGTCCCACCGACTTACTTATGGCTGTTTTAGGTTATGATTTGTGATGTTGGACCTCTGTCAGCTTCAGGTGAACTTGTTGGCTTCACTAGATAGATATTAGTGTTGAGACTTGCATGTAATAAATATTACATTTTTGTCTGAATTTAGGTTTGCATTTTGCAGTGGAGGGAATGAATGCTGTTTGGGATCAAATAACATCAGATATATTCTGTATCCTTTTGTGTATAGAGCTGAAGAACCCAGGTCTTATAATGCATGTCAAGTTTTTAATATTTTTTCACAATTCCCTGCCTCAGCATCTCTGTACAGACAGCAAAAAAGAAAAGACTGTTTCATGATGGTCTGTACCAAATGATCCTCCAGTAATTCTGCCCCAGGTGCTCCTCTGAACTAAAAAGAATGAGTAGCACATCCTCAGCTTTTTCCTAGACAATACTCATAAAGTTGCCTCAGTTTGAGGTTACCTGACATTTCCCATTATAAGTCCCTGCTTTCAGTCACTTACTACTTTATTTGACTGAATAGAAAATTTCTGTGTGTCTATGGACACTTAGGGACGGTAAAATATGGTGAGGTCAAGTGGTCTTTCCATTTGGGCTTTGCTGTATTTTTTGGGAGCATAAAGCCTTTTACTTTGTCCAAGCTACAAAAAACTGTGGAAATACCTTTAGTCATATGCTTACATCGAACAAGTTTTGCATATGTAAAATGCTGAAAGATATAGCACATGAAAAATACTGTCAGCAAGAGGGACAAAATTTTTAATTCTTTAGCAAACTTGGTCTGTCCATGCTCTTCCTGACTATAACAGTGTGAATGCAAAGCCCTGATAATGCTTCAGCATTGCAAAAAGCCCAGTTTTATATGCACTAATCAGAGACAGAATTTATTAGTTTGAGCTAACCCATGCACAAAATTTCCAGCCTATTCCGAGTTTGTACAGAGCAAACCTATATTTTTGAGAAAGGACATAGACTTAGACTGTTACCTTAAAGAAGGAAGAACAATTAAATAAATTGAGAAAAAAATAGTTGAGTTTAACATATAATTTTATCCCAGAATGATCACTGAAATAAATGCTTCCACAAAACTTTATGAGTCATCCATCATTCTGCAATGCAGGACTCCCCAGTCATCTCAGAAGTCTTTCTAGCCCACAACAAAGTCATCTTCTAAGTTAACATGTTCTAAATTAACAAAGTTCTTAAAGTAATCACCTAAGTTAACATCTGGGCATATATTTCCGGACCCATCTCCATTGGACAGTCAATGTGACTTTTCAGGTCCTTAGAAAATGGAATTGTATATAAGTGTGAGTTTGGAATCACAACTGGCTGTAGTTCATATATTTTGACTGATACCTTTGACATCATCTAGACTTAAGCTTCAGTAGCTAGTTCAAGACTAAGAAACTAGGGGTTTAATAGCCCCTTTGAACACTTTCAGCAAGTCATATATATATATATATACACCACAGGTACGTATCCCAGTAATAATTTAGGACAAAAAAAAAGGCAGATGGCTTTTAGATGGAGCCAGGAAATACATCTGGTCCATGCCCATATGTTCTTGCTATGCTCCTCCATTTTATTAAAGTTAATGTAGAAATGCTGAAAATGATCAAATGATGGCATTTTGCAGAAATTTATGATTATCCCATATCCAATCATTAACAAATACAGATACCAGAATGTGCAAAATTCAGTGAAACTTTTGATTTGTTTCTGTTAAGGATACGTGATTTGCAATATAAAGAAAAATGTGTGATTTTGCTACTTACTGAGCTATATTTTGTCCCTTTTTAAAGCCTTCTGTATATTACACTTTCAGAAAATAAATAAAATTATCTGTAGATGTGAATTATCCTACAGCAATGTAAGGCAAGACATTTTTTGACAGACCTTTTCTGTAAAATTCGATTTTTAATTTTTGGGTCTGTTTTGAGAGTGAGGTAAGAATAGTGATCTTTAGTATTGTTAACCCCTTGCATAAAAAGAAAATGCAAATTACATCCAAAGCATTCTCTTCTTACAGACATTTTGAAAATTTTCTATTGTTATGTCAACTTTAGTGGATTTTGGTTTGAAAGCCTAACTGTCCACAGTGACCACAGTGGTTTGAAGGAGTTGTTAATAAGAACACAAAACCATGTAATTCAAAAACCTTTCAATCAAACCATTGAAGAGAGGGAAATTATTAAGCTGTACACAGAAACATCCAGGGCAAGAAGATACAAATCAAACTCTTTTATTTGAGCCCTTTCCTCTACTTGACTTTCCAAACTCTGAGACCAAAGAGAATAATCATATTGCGTAGAGAAATCTTTTGTAAACAAAGGTACAGTAGCTTTTCTTTGATTGAAAAGGTCCTCCTTTGTTTGCCATTTTCCTGAAATCTGAAGTCTCAGTGGCTGCACCCATTGTAAGCAGAACAGTCAACACAACATTCCCACTTTTCTTCCCGTTTTACAAAACACCAATGAACGCTAATCAAAATACTGTAGTGACCCCATTGATGTATCTTTGGGCATACTGAGCACCTACATAGCCTATCACCAGCTTCCCAAACACAAGACATCATATTATGCCCCAGTCTTACACCACTGGTTTAAGATGCCATTGAATGCTGCAATATCTCTCCTTCTTTCAACTCAAAGTGGTAGAGAATTTGCTAATGTTCACTCCCTCAGTTCTTGGTGCTCAGTCTTCCTTAGCTGATGGATGTTTTCATAGTTTATGGAAGCCCATGAAAAACTTTAGAATAAAATTTTAACCAAAAAAAACCACCAGAGCTTGGTAAAATATACCTAGGACACTGACAAATTTACAAAAAAAAAATGTCCTACAGCATTTGGAAGACTGTCCTATTGAATATGTGTTATACTCATGAGTCCTGAATGAGTTTAATATTTTATAGAGAAATTTAAAATAAGGCTGCAACCTACCTCAAGAACTCAATTGTAATTCCCATGGACTCTTCTTCTTAAAATGAATTTAGTACACATGAAATGTACTGGATTCACAGGAAACAAGAGCAGTGAACAAGAGCAGCTTTATTTCTATGCAATGAGTGTGGATTTGGTGTTAGAAAAATCCCGTCACACAGAGTTTTAGCTCACAAGAAATTACCAAATGAGGAAATGATGAATTCTTTCAAATGTTAGCCAGCATTATATTTACAAAAAAAATTAGAGGCAGGGGAAAAAAAGATCAATTCATGATGCTATTGTCATTTTACTTTCAATTTATCAGTGATTGTGTCATGAAATGAAGCAATATAAATGATAATAATCTGTTGTTATGACTCTGTGTGTCATTTGCATTATGTGACATTCCAAATTTTTCAATTTGAGTGTTTAGAACAGAAATTTTTGCCTTTGCTCCTGTATAGGCAACTACCTGCTGGCTGAATTCCCTGTAAAAACACATCTTTTGGCCTACCTATCTTCAGTTAAAATTATTAATTCATTTATCATAAAGGCTCACCTCAGGCCTATATAATTATGGGTATATAGCCAGATATTAAAACCTATACATGAACATTCTGTGTAGTCCATGTATACCTGAAGGTCCACAGATGAGCTAATACCATACACATTAATATATTCTGTGTTGTTTGTGTTCATAAATATGGGGTTTCTGATGGCAGGAGGGACAGCATACTTCATTTTCATGAGTTAGGAATGACTGCATAACTCACAGGTGGCAGAGCAAAGCAAAGCCACTAATGGATTCTGTACAGTCATCCCTACCGGATAAAAATAAAATTCCATTACACTGTCCACCATCACATATTATATTTATACCATATCAGAGACTTATGTCTATAGAGTAACTAAACTTTTCATTACCCTTTGCTGAAGAAATTAGCATCAATGATGAAATATATAGACATATTGCTGGGCTATGTTTCCCACTGGCAGCATCTAAATATGTATTTCAGACAAGTAAACACACACATACACCTCCATTAATAACATGGTGTTTTTCCTAGTCTGTTTCTGAGAGCTACTGCAATGAGTTCATCTGTCCCCTGGTTAAGATGGAATTTCTGCTCCTTAGATTTATACGTCTGGGGTTTTACATCTTTTCAGTCTCTGAATGTGATTCTGGATTTGTTGTGTTGTAAGAATAACTCCCTAAAAAACAACACATGCAGTCAGCTTACAGTGAAACAGTTAGGCCTTTGTCCCTGATTTAGCCATAGAGGCACAGTTACCACCTTTACTGGTTAAAGGACAGCAATTGGTAAGAATTAGCAACAATTAAGCCAAGTCTGAGACACCTACATCATCTGGAAATATGTCTGTGTTATTGCTGGATAGAAATCATGATGAATACAGAAGCAATCACAGCAATTTTTTAAAAAAATCATGTCTAAGTGAAGTTTTTGAACAACAGTATGCAATAAATTTTATAAAGGAAAATAGTTGCATATACAATAAAAAATAAAACTTCATCACTATAATGCTCTACCCTCAGTGCTCGTCTGCTCTTGTCCATCCAAATTGACTGCACTACCACCCACATCAACAACAAAGCAAAAACAGAAGCCCAGTTTCCATTTCTAAACCTACATACCTATCTCGTTCTGACAATCTAAATTTTCTGCCTTTAAAAAAAATGCTTAGCCTCCGTCAGACACTAGTAAGCATTCCAAAAGTGCCATTAAGCTGGCTAACTAGATTTTAGAGAATCAGGGTACTATCTCAAACAAGTTTTTTTTCCAATTTTTACATTTGAAAAGGAACTTAATGATAAATAATCAGGTGGGACAAAAGCTCCGGTCCTGTTCTAAAGAAGTCAAATAGCAGCTTTTACCAATTCACTTTTTTTTTTTCTTTTTTTTTTCTTTTTTTTTAATGTGCAGAAAAATAAAGAAGCCAGCTCTCTGAAACATCATTTACCACATTGTCTTCAAAACTTTTTTCAAGTTAAAGCCTTATATTAAATTTAGAGGTCTAAGCATTTGTAGCCAAAAAGAGCATATGCAGTCTAAGTCACAGAACTGGACAGCAGAGTATAGTAAGAGACATACCAGGCTTTTAAAGTCTTACCAGGAAAGGCTATCTCACAGTAACTAGCAAGTCATCACTTTCAAATCAGATAATTACTCTGATGAAACAACTATTAAATTGCTGACTGTTTTTATGGAAAGGATGCTCTCCAGCTCTCTGAAACACTGGTTAGACAGCTCTTTTTGTTAGTTACTTTATTTATCTTCTCCTAATTCAATTAGGTGCCCACAAATGTATTGTCTTCTGTGAATTGTCTCAGTATTAATTTACATCAACATAAAAGAGAACAAAACATTTTTTCTCTGCAGGTGTTTTTTGGACAATATGGAGAACGTTTTAACTTGCACAGGGGAATAAGACAGCATTTAACCTGGATAATAATTGGCTCACCAGCATGGAAAGAACAGAATACTACTGCAAATTTTTCTGGTTCTTTGCATAAATGTGTCTCTATATATAATCCCATATTCCTATCAGTAAAGAATGGTTCTTTGCAATTTGTCACCTGTTATATACTAAAGAAACCCAAACAAATGAACAAAAAAGGATTATGCACAGAAGTGTGGACGGAATATTGTCTTCTGCTGAACAATACTCTAAGATCTGATGCCACACTTTATGGCAAGACTTTCCGAGGCAATATTTAAATAATGTTGCAACTACAGAAGTTTTAGTGGCAGCATTTGCCTCGATTCTACAGAGGTTCAGTGACACAGACAGGTTGGTTCTCTGGCTTCTTCTTGTCTAACAGAGACAAAAAGTAACTTTCAGTATTCCAGAATATTCATGTGGAGGAATGAAGTTTGGCATAAAAATTTCATCCTTCATCCTTCTTCTTCTTGACCTTCTTTTTTCTTCTTTTTTGTCAAGAAGTGATTTGGTTTGCAGAAATAGGCTGGTTTAATAAAACTGGTCTTCTTCCTTCTACTAAAAGTTTACCTGCGAGAGCCCCGAACATAATAAAATCAGATTATGAAGGCAATCATATTTACTTGTAATAAATCAAATCTTGCAGACATCACTTAAGTCTCCCTTACTGCACTGGGACAATATCGTGCATGCATACATCAATACCTGAGGTGTCAGAAGTATATTTCATAAGTTCAGAAAAATTGCATACACACTTGCAGCACCATTATAAGCAGTGAATTTGTAATGTGAACATTATGATGTATAAAGTGGCTTTGTTCCTACATTTAATAAGCATCACATGTCAAGCCCACAAACATAATGGAATTTGCTGGTGATTTACCATTAGATGTAGTATATTGTTTTCAGGAAGAGAAGTTTTCCACACTTTATCAACAGTATGCAATTTTAAGAAGCCATCAACTTTCTCTCCTCTGAATATACAGGATTCTTTAGATTAGTGATATAAAATAAAATCCCAGCCAGTGGTGTACTCTGTTAAGTTGAATGAAGTCACTGTAAGACATTTCCAGTTGCAGACAAAATGTTTCCTTCAGACTATCCCTGCAGAATATATATCATTATTATTCTAATTTTGGTATAGCCTAGGATGCTGGAGAAGGTCTCACCAAAGGTATGCTCTGCCAGCCCAGTATGAGAGCTGTGGTATAACACTCATGCCAAGGTATTTTCAGGTGTTTTCTCACATCTCAAAGTTCAAAGATAGACACATCACAGATATTTTCAGTCTAAATAGCAGAGCAGCAGAGCACTTTTTTCTCCTTTTTTTTTTTTCTTTCAGAAATTGATAAAATGAGAAGACTTGGACCCTAAATCTCTGTTGAGATACATTTTTACTCTGCACTTCAGTACTGCCTTTTATATAGAAATATTTTACTAGGTGTCCTGGTTCTGGCTAGGCCAGGCCAGAGACAAGGAGAGGGTTAATTTTTGCAGTAGCCAGAAGCAGACATGGCTAGGACCTGGAGGTTATTCTGTACCATTTTATGTAATTTTCCAGGAATGTGATGAGGGGTCCTTTCAAGCCCAGGAAACATGGCAGAGGGAGCAGTCAGATATCACCGATTCCCTCCATTACTGATATTATAATTGCTACTCTTTATTTTCTTATTTCTTTGCTGTTTTCCAGTAATTTGTTCTTATCACAGCCTGTGGTCCTTACTCTTTGTGTTCCCCATCCTCCTCTCTATATCTGCTGCCATAGGATGTAGATAGGGGAATCAGTGGGGAGATCATGATTTGGGCTGTTTCACTGAGAACACTAAATTGGGGCATATCATTCCTAAGCCATGACAGAAGGCAAATCACAATATTTGAATATCAAGCTGACAGACATCTTGAATATTGAACCACAGAAACAACTTTCTGTGAACTATGAGGTAAACTGTCNCACAGGTATTTGTTTAAGGTCACATTTGGCAACCTATAATTCTTGTCCACTGCTCAGCTGTCTTTTGGAGCCACTGTTCCTTCTCCAGTACCCCCTCCCTTTCCCTTCTCCCTATCCACTTAGCTGGCCCAGCACAGTATTTTGTCTGGTATAAGGGAAGAAAACATGATTTCAGATGACCTTGAGAAATTTCTGGTATTTTTCTGATCATTTTCTCAGCTAGGTACACTATTCTGGCATAAATGAGACAGGAAGGGGAAGGAGCGCTACCTTAATTGTACTTGTCACTGACAGGAGTGGCCAGGAAACCTCTCACCACATATAAACTTCACTATCTGAAGCAGGCAAACATGAAAGAACATGCCACTGTGGTACCTACAGTTCTTATTTATGTGGTGAGTTCAGGTACAATGCAAGAAGAGAAAAAACACCTGAAAATATCCCAGTTTCTGTTTTGAGACATACAATAGATCACATCCTTAGCACTTTAAAAAANAACAGGTACACATAAAAAAAAAAAAATCTCTGTAGACCTTAATCCTACCAGATGTGTGTTTCCCAGCAGAGCTCATAGGATCAAATTTAATCAGCAGAGGTTCATATTGGCAATGACATCTCATTCTGGTTTTGTTTCCCTTTTCCATTTGAAACTGCCTGAGGGTATGTATGGCTCTATTCTCTAAATATATATATATATATATTTTTTTTTNAGGAGCGCTACCTTAATTGTACTTGTCACTGACAGGAGTGGCCAGGAAACCTCTCACCACATATAAACTTCACTATCTGAAGCAGGCAAACATGAAAGAACATGCCACTGTGGTACCTACAGTTCTTATTTATGTGGTGAGTTCAGGTACAATGCAAGAAGAGAAAAAACACCTGAAAATATCCCAGTTTCTGTTTTGAGACATACAATAGATCACATCCTTAGCACTTTAAAAAAGAAAAAAACCTGTAGTAACAATGAAACTAAAGCCTTAAATATTTTTTCAGGTCTACTTCCCTTAGTTCTTAAGCGCTGATAAATTGCATAGCACTCCTGTGAAGAGTTATATTCCTAGAACTACATAAAATATTTTAGGTAAAATATGGGGGGTTTGGTGAAGGTTCAGATTTCAAAAGACAAACATTCCACAGAGAGACATCAAAAAATTAACTCCATCAGTTCTTACAAATATAGCATTTTTGTTTTGGCCTTACTAAGAGTGATATAATCAATATTAAAAAAAGAAAACACCTTTCAAATTCTAAAATTTTTTTAGTATTTCATTCCCTTTTATAGGGTATATTTAAATCTTCAAAATCTAGATGAAACATCTAAAGAAACATTTTAAGATATTTTTGATCTATACTTTTAACTTTTTAACTTGTTGGAAATATGATCTAATTACAGATAAAAAGAATATTCTGAGCTGAAAGGGACCCAAAGGATCACCAAGCACAACTTTCATGTGAATTGCCCATAAGGGTGTTGAACTCATGACCTGGGTGTTGCTAACAACATGCTCAAACTAACTGAGGTAGAGTACTAAAGATGCTGCTACTATTACCATATCGATTTTACAAGTGAAAAATCAATATTCACAGAGAACAGAGCCAATATAATTGAAGTGTCCATCAGTATGATGTAACCAACTCTAAGAAGAAAGATCTAGAAATCTTAAATTAATATCAGAAAATGAGGAATATATACCCAGTGAAACCCTTGGAGAAACTGTGATTCAATAGTCTTGCCCAAGATCAAATACAAATTTAGAGAAATGTAGAATAAATTGCCCTTCCCCTTCCCCATCTTATTCATCTCCCAGATTAAGTCACCACTCATACAAATTCTGGTTTATACTCAGGACTAAGAAGTAATGCATATGTCCTTTCAGAGGACAAATGGTTTAGAGCTGTTACAGGCAAACAGGACATGAAGAAAATGAACTGACAACAAAGATGGACTTAATAGTTTCATTTTGATAATCCAACAGGTGCCCAGAAAAAAGGAGTGTGCAAGAACATTTAAGGCATGAATAAAGTTTACATGAAAGTTCTCTGAATGTTATGACATTTAGTCTTGCAGTAAAATGGGTGCGCCATGTTGGTTTTGGTTGGTGGGTTGTTTTTTTTTTCCACTACGAATAATTCCCTGTTTCCAACAATTCCCTGGAAAAAGTTCTTTGTCTTCTTACAAGATCCAAAGACTATCAGTCCTTCTAAGTCATGATATTTACTCTCTAGACTGGCTGAATTTAATAAAGAAGTTGGAGGAATACTCAAATTATATGTTGAGACAGCTAATAAGAGAGTTGGTTGTCCACTTCACTCTCCTTAAAGCTGCATTTCCACTCAAAATAGTTTTTGAAAGTTGATGGTGGATGCTAGTGGAATGGTGTTTCCCCAGCCTGCTTCTGAGACCCAAATAGTTTGTGTAGTCATGGCACATTCAGGTCATATATGAAATTCTGTTCTCAAAGCCCCTGTTATGGAAAGATGCTATTTTGATCAATATCGCATATGTACAATATTCATATTTTAAAGTAATCCAAATCCCCAAATTACCTTCAAAAATTTTCAAAAAAGCTCTACCAATTTTCCAGATAAGCTAATTATTCAAAGGGGATGCCAGAATAATAAGGTTATATGTTTATCAAGCCTTGTCTCCATGTGCAGATATCTTTCCATTTTTAGCAGCAATTAATTGTTCGTTCCTATTGAATATTATGTCTGTCTAACCAGAAAAAGGCAAAAACATTGTCCAAAATTAGCTCAGTCTCTGCCAAAACCACCATAGGATCTAAAAAGTCTTCAGAATTAATTGCTAAAAAAGTTAGAAAATCTGACTGAGTGGAGGACTGCCTAGGCACATCAGATACTACTAGACACTGAAAAATAGACTGATGTGGGTGACCTGAGGTTGCAAGACATCACCCAAGCAGAGCAAAGAAGCTCTGCTTGAAAACTGTAAATCTTTCAATTTTTTGCAGGATTGTTTTACACTGAGAGGTCTTACACTCAAATTAGACATACCAGTAACTTGACCGTGTTTGAGTCAGTGAAAAGATGCAGTCTAGCAGATCTACCTCCACTGCTATCTCACAAAGGAACCTGAATGTTCCCATGACCTAATTTGCTCTAGGTCTTTACCTCCATAATAGCAAACCCAATCCAATTTAGATGAATAATTTAAGAATATTTTGTACATTTCTCTCAACAATGTGCTAATATTTAACCAAGACATTGCCAGATTACTTCTTCAGACCAGATAAATAATGAATTGAGTATAATAATCACTCATGTCAACATAACAGTTTTTCTTGCTTGACATCCAGCACACTTCTTTTAGGTCTGCAGTGTTAGTTTAAGGAGACACCAAACTCTGTGCCATAATGTTTTCAAAATTCTTAACGCTCTTTTGATTCATGGTGTACTAATGAGCCACACGGGTACTTTCTCCCCCTCTGCACCCCTTTTTCCCAAAGAATAAGCTTATCAGTGCAAAATGCCATGTTCAGCACAGAACACTAGCTTCCTTGTTCCTCGGAAAACAGAAAGCAGATAGTTGCACTGGAAAGTGGGCATTACCATCTAACTTCAAACACCTCCAAAACTCCCTCCAGTGAAAATAGTTTGCATTTTCACTAAATGGTAAGGCATTTTGTCCTGTTTTCAGTATAGTGAAATGCAGAGAGAATAAGAAAGGAAAGCCAGGCAGCAAGGCAGGAAACAAAAGTAGAAAAAAAATCTCATTGGGACATCATAATACACAAGAAGTCAAAAGCTGTGGATTATTTTTCGGCAAAAAGCGTCATGCTCAACCAAATGTCTATATATTTGATTGCTCTAAAAAATAAGGACCAACTGAATTCAGGGATGAACTTCCATGTCTAATGAATAGTGTTGTTTGTCAAAACACTTGATCCCGGTCTAACCACAGCCAAAGTTATTCCACATGATAGTGTGGATGAAGTATATGACTAGGCTATTTTTACCGATTCCAGGCCTAGTAGATTAGGAAATACTTGATGCAGAACAGGAGAAGCTTTAGGAATTTGCCAACACACTCCTCTGGAGAAAAATGACATGTGACCCCAGTTGGATCGAGTAGTTGCTAATGTAACTGAGCCAATCTGAAATGTCACGATCAGAAGCAGCCTGGGCTGCAGGGATTATGCACTGGAGGAGTTTGCAGTCCTGAGGGATATGGGTCAGGAGAAGAGTAAAATCTGGACCCTAAACTTCAAGAAAGCACACTTTCAGCTTTTCAAGGAGTTAAACAGTAGGATTCCCTGGGAAACAGCCCTTGGGGACAAGAGAGGGGAAAAGATCTTTGAGGATGCTTTCCATAGAGTGCAAGAGATTGTGATCCTCAGTGTAAGGAATCAGGCAAGAAAGACAAGAGACAATGTAGCTAAGTAGGGAACTGCTGATCAAACTAAATGGCAAGAAGCAAATGTACAGACAGTGTAACACAATTATATAATAATCTAGGAAGAGTATAGGAACACAATTCTGTTGTGTGGGGATGTATTGAGGAAGGCCAAAGCATGGAGATGAACTTGGCAAGAGGAACAAAGAATAAAAAGAAAGACTTGTAGAGGTTTATCAGCTATTACAAGAAGGTCAAGGAAGTCACAACCACGCAGAAGAACATGAGTGAAAAACTAGTAAGTACAGACAAGAAAAAGGCTGAAATGTGCAATGATGTTTTTGCATCAGTTTGCTCTGGAAACGTCTCTTCCCACAGGTCCCAAGTGGGATGGTCAGCAAAAAAAGGACAGGGAAAGCAAAGTCCCTCCCACAGTAAGTAAAGATGAAGTTCTTGACCATTTCAGAAATCTGAATATACACAAGTGTAAGTTATCTGATGAGATGCATCCCGAAGTCCTCAGGGAATTGGATGAGGCAGCTGCCAAGCCATTCTTCCCTGACATTTGAAAAGTCATGGCAGTCAGCTGAAGTTCCAAGAAACTAGGAAAAGGAAAACATAGTATCCAATTTATGAAGCGTAAAAAGTGTAGAAAGGAGGACCCTGGGAGCTACTGACTTGTCAGCATTCTCTTTGAGCCTGGGAAGATCCTGAAAGAGATCATTGTAGAAGCTGTGCTAAGGCACATGGAGGACCGGAGGTGATTCAGGGCACCCAGCATGCCTTCACCAAGGGCAAGTGCCACCTGACCAACCCAGTGGCCCTCTATGACGGAATGACTCTGTCAGTGGACAAGGGAAGAGCTACGGATGTCTTTTATCTGGATTTCTGTAAGGACTTGGATATGATCTCCCACAATAGCCTTTTCTCTAAATTGGCAAGAGATGGATATAGAGAGTGGACTGTTCAGCAAATAAGGAATGGTCATGTCCTGAGAATAATGGTCAAGACCTCAATGTCTGGACAGAAATCAGTGGCAATGGGTGTGCCTTGGCAGTCCATATTCAGACCAGTGTTATTCCATCAATGACATAGGCAAAGGGATTGCAAGAACCCTGAGCAAGTTTGCAGGTGATGTCAAGTGGTGCAGTTGACACTCCTGAATGTCATAAGGTTCAACAAGTCCCAATGCAAGGTATTGTACCTCTGTCAAGGCAATCTCACACACAACTACAGGCTGGTCAGAGAATGGATTGAGAGCAGCCCTGCCAAGAAAGGCTGGAGGATACTGGTGGGTGAGAGGCTGGACATCACCCAGAAGAAAGCCAGATGTGTCCTGAGCTGCATCCAAAGCAGTGTGGCCAGCAAGGTGTGTGAGGGGAATCTGCCCCTCTGCTCTGCTCTGCTCTGCTCCGCTCTGGTGAGACCCCACCTGCATCCAGCTCGGGGGTCCCAGCACAGGAAGGACATGGACCTGTTGGAGCAAGCCCACAGGAGGTCAACAAGTTAATTAGAGGAATGAAGAACTCCCATGAGGAAAGGCTGAGAGAATTGGATTGCTCAGCGTGGAGAAGAAGGCGGCTTTGGGGTGACCTAATTGCAGTATTCCAGCACCTGAAGGGAGCCTAAAAATAGATGGGAGACTCTTTACAAGAGAAAGTAGTGTGACAGGACAAGAGGGAACGGCTTCAGACTGAAGGGGAGCAGGTTTAGATTGAATATTGGGAAGAGATTTTCCTGTGATGATGAGGAGGTACCAGAATAACTGTGGATGTCCCATCTCTGGTTCAAGGCCAGGCTGGAGGGGGCTCTAAGCAATCTGGTTCAGTGAAAAGTCCCTGTCCATGGCAGGGGGGTTGGAAATAGTGGGTCTTTAATTCCCTTCCAACCCAAATCACTCTGATTGTATGGTTCTATGATACCATCTCATGCCAGTGAAATGATGGGTAGGTTTCTGTTCCTACCCTGAACCTTTGATACCAGTGATAATCCAACTACTTTGTAATCATTCCAACAGGAACAGTCAAGGCATCACCTATTCTCTGGGCCATAATCAAAAGAGGTGAAGTGTCACATGGGCAGACAAAGAGAAAAGGAGAGATGTCATTTCCCATTTCTTCCACAGATATTAGGTACATTGAAAATCAGTGTAACTTCCTTTCAGCATTGAAAGAAATCTTATGTGAAAAGAGTGCAGCATAACATAGTGAAAAAGATGTGGTCAACATAATGGCAAGAACAAAGAAAATAACAAAAACTGCATAGAGATTGAGTTAGAATTTCTCATAGTCTTACATACTTCACACACACAGAATCACACACAAAATCACAGAATCACTAGGTTGGAAGAGACCTCCAAGATAATAGAGTCCAACACATGCCGTAACACCTCAACTAAATCTGGGCACTGACTGCCACATCCAATTTTTTTTTTAAACACATCCAGGGATGGTGACTCCACCACCTGCCCAGGCAGACCATTCCAGTACTTTATCAGCCTTTCTGTAAAAAAAACTTTTTCCTAACATCCAACCTAAATTTTCCTTGGCACAGCTTAAGATGTGTCCTCTTGTTCTGTCAGTTGCTGCCTGGAGAAAGAGACCAACCCCCACCCAGCTACAACCACCTTTCAGGAAGTTGTAGACAGTGATAAGGTCACCTCTGAGTAACCTTTTTTTTTTCCCCTCTCTCTCAAAGAGGACAAAGGCATACCTAGTAAATTTTGAATAATTTCAATTCATCTTGCATTAATAAATAAATTGATTCATTACTATTATATTATATGTCATCTGATAATGATTGGAATCAACAGCATGAGAGTTGTCTATTCAATAATTTTTCAATAGTTTCTCTTTTTTTATATTCTTATCGATGGAAAACAATATCAAAATTCTGGCTGAAAGCAGCCACTCATATTTTCACTGTAGAAACACCATAGGGACATTACTTTAAAATTCTTCCTGTCCTGCAGGATAAATTCTGCTGCTTAATGTCTTTTTCCTATAGAATAAATGAAACATTTCCTTCCTTTAGGCATAGTTGAATGTTGGAGTGAAAACTGTAAGCTTACAGAATGAAGTTTTTATCTAACAGAATTCATGTCTTCTTTCCATTAAAATAAATTAACGTGATACAGAGTTGAAATACATAAAGCTGTATGAACCAGTGGTCTGTGTCATTAAGACAATAGGGATAAAAATATTGCAAGGAAAAAGATCTGCTATGTGGACTTATGTAAAGGTATGTGCAAGTGACTTTGTCTCTGAAGTGCAGTTAGGAAGGGCTGTTGTAAGTGTTGAATTAAAGTGCTGAAACTAAATGTCATTATTGGTCTGAGCAGGGGGAATTTCAGGACAAATTCAGAGGCATTTTTGTATGGCGACCATATGTCAATGACCTGAAATTTAAGACTTACTACTCTAAGCATCCACACAGCAAATGCTCTTGAAACAAAAATGATAACTGGGAAGTTGAGCAGAGGGTAATTACAGTCACCAATGAAGTAAAGCAGCACAGCACTCAGACCTCAAGACTTAAATCAGCTTTCCTGGGAATTGCTCAAACCTTTTACCCAGAAGACTTGCATATGAAAACAATTTGGGAAGCTTATCCTTGCATCCTCACAGCTGTTACCTAGTAACTATCTGCGTGAGTGCTTCCAGTCCATTTTACAGAAGAGCAGCACAAGTTAGCTTAAATGGCTCTGCCAGACTGCTAGAAAGCCCAGGCAAGTCAATGGCATTAGCATGTTACCAAGGCATTTGGTGGGTGCTCAGCAAGTAGCACATATGTAGAAAACATTGAATTACAGGAAATTCCAGGGAGAAGTATTTGATTCTTAACAGCAAATTTCTATTGGTGGAATCAGTGTTGCCTAGCTGAAGGCAATGATTAATTATTACTTGGAGCAACCTATCACTATCAGCTGCAGAGATGTAGGAGCTGTTTTCACACCTTCTGACCAGTGGTCATCTTCATCAGTGCTAATTGCTTATTTTTGGAGATAAGCTGCCACTGCTGACAGCTGCTTCATGCTATGGCTACTCCTGAGAATAAGCAATCACCATGGAGCAATATATTATTACTGAAACTGCAAATGTACAGGTATTTACAACAATGAATTTAACCAGGTATGAGTACTTAACTGTGATGACATAGTACATCTGCCATATCCATATTCCTCTCTGAATTTTGTCCTATCCTTTATCCCCTTCCCTACCTCTTAGTCCAGCCTACCTCTTACCCATGCTTTTCAGACATACTCCTGCCCATATTTGTGCTGCCACCTCCCTAAACTGTGCCCAGCATGCAGAGAGAGAGGCAGGACCCTAGGCAAGCTGCTGCCCATGTTGTGCAGGACGTTCAGCCAGGTGGCTGGGGGCCAGCAGGACTCGCCGGGGCCCGTGCAGGATGCTGTGCTCTGGGGGCTGTGAGAATGCCAAAGACCCTGAGTAGGAGCAGAACTCTGACCAGGCCCCACGTGTCATGGCATTCACAGAACAGCTGTTCAAACAACACGCTGGAAAAATGGTGTAGTTACAGCTGCTAAACTTGTGGTGGCAATTGCCAAAGCAGCTGCCCACAAAGAGTTCAGAAACCCAGAGGTGTCAGCCAGCTTGAAAGGCTTGCCTATGATGGTGCACTTCTTTCTTAGGTTGTACCTCTAGACAACATTTAGTATTTGATCCTAACCTTCAATTCATTCACAACCTGAACAAAACACTTTTTGAATGAGTTCTGTTTTATAATTAAAACTCTCCAATATATAGGCCTGATGCTTCTAGGAAATGGACAGAAGAGTTAAAAGTTTGTTCCTCAAACTAGCAAACTATTTAGAGTTAGAAAAAGAATTTACACAAAATCATATTAAAAAGTTACTGGTGTGGTTATGACAATTGTTTTCTCAATTTATTTTTGCTGTGTTAGCATTCCCAGCAGCCCATACTTTAAAGAAAGAAATAAGTTTTGTCGCCCAGAATCTTAAATATAATTGTCTTGGTCATGTTGGTGAATTCTGCCTATGCGGTCTTCACATGTCTCAGCTCTCCCGATGGACCTGAGAGCTCCAAAACTGAACAAGAAAATGAGCTTTTGACACTGTTGAAGGTGAACATCCTTCAGATAGATTCAAAGAAAAGAATGCTGTTTCCTTCAAGGTTTTTGATGCTTTGCCATTGATTTAATTCTGTCTGGAACAAACCTGTTGTCTTCTATTTGTCTGAGAGTTGTCGTGAACAAAGATTATATTTAATAGATAATTGCCTAGTGTTACATATATGATGTAGCCCAGCTTTTTTTCTACAAAATACCCTCTAGCCTCTTGAAGATTTTTATTTTGGCACTTTCTGTATTTACGCCTTTCTTTTTTACTCAAGAATTCAAAAGTCTCAACAGGTTTGTTACAGATTTTGTTTCTTTATTGCCCATGTTTTGAATTAACTCTTATTCATTACAATTCTGGTAACAAAGAGCATTTCCCTGTTTCTCTTTTATCTTCCCTTTGTGAACTTTGTTACAACCACTCAAAGGGAGACAGAGGTTGTTAAATGCAATTCTGACAGAGTTTTCATGGTCAGGATGTAACAGAAACCAGGTTTCTCTACTTGATTTTGCTCCTCCACATATAGAGAATATAACATTATAATTTCAAACAGGAACATTAAAAGCAAGTGATCTTGTAGTCAAGTATATATTGCTTTCTATATATTCATACTGAATTAATAAAATAGAAAGTATGGGCCAACCGTAGCTTAAGATGTGGTGAAAAAGAAAATAAATGACTGAGCAAAGGTTATGTATTGCATTTCACATACTCTCTTTGTAACAAAGAGGGTCAAACACATATCTCAGAGGAGAAAGATCGCTGACATATTCTACAATGCTGCAGTTAAGAGGTGTCAAATATTTTGTTGCTCGTTAGTTGCTGAAACCCATACACTTCATGGTACAAGAGAAAATGAACTCACCTATTGACAGATATCTCACTGGTGGGGCTTGGATCCCAGGCTCTGCTTTGCCACTGACCATTGAAGGTCCACAGCATCAGCTATCCAAACACAGCTGCATGACATGGACGGATCTCTTGATGTATTGGATAAGGCGTGTAAAGAAAAAGAGAGACCTTGCTCTTCTCTCTTAAAACCATTTTGATCACAGAATCAAAACCAGCATGGACAGCCAGTGCTATGGTGGGATGGGACATGGCCACAGAGTGATTGAATATTAAACCTGCTAGTGGACTAATAGTGGAAGAAACAAGTGACTTATTTCAATCTTCTGTTTGTTAGGCAAATAGAACAGTTCCGTTAAAAGAAACTGAGAGAAACGTGCCTCAGAAGAAATGTCTTAAAGTACCTGTCTAGGATGTGGGGACTGGTACCAGAATTTTTCATGTTTTAGATAATGCCATTACTAGACATGCTGTGACATGCTTTTGAAGTATTATCCTGCCAAAGTCTATTTTTTTTCTGACAGAGTTTGGTTAAAAATGCATGAAAAATGATGAAACTTTTGTCTGATAATTTTTTCCAATTAAAAAAAATATTTCATAGCTGAGCAGCTTTATTTGCTATGAACAGATCAGACTAGACAGTGTCACTGCCAATCTCCTCAGTGCTCTGTCTTGTGTTCAAATTATTCTAAAATGGATATATGCCCTTGTACTCTGTGAAATGCCTGAAATGCATCTAGCATCTCTAGCAAAAGAATATGAGTTGTTGGCAGACAATGAATACTTTTTGTTTCAATAGGATTTTTAGCCAACTAAAAGAGTCAAAGGATTTCTGCTGGAACTAGACTCTGGGATATTTTCTATGTGATGATGTTGTCAAACCCCTTCACTTTCACATATGTCTCCAAAAGAAATCATGACTCTTGTAAAATTTTTGATTACCATCCCTTTCTTTTTTTGCATGTGGTCATCCACTGCTTTCAAAAATTGTAGACACTGAATCATCTTGGTTTTTAAATATGAAAATATTTAGAAGCCAAGATGCCATGTAGAATGCAAAATTGACTTCTGAGAATTAAATTATTATGGAAAAATAGGGGAGAAAGTAAAGAGGAGAAAATGCATTACTGTGATTTTGTATAGTTAAAGTACAGATTTCTAATCATCAAATCCCATTTTCATAACTTTTGCAATAATATGTAGCAGTACAGACATACTTGTATGGTTTTAATTGCTTATATTGTGAGAGCTTGTCCACTTCTTTCAATGCTCGTTGAAAATACATACAAATCAGCTTGTACTAAATACTAATGACACTGTTTTAAAAAAATATAGAGACACTGAAAATTATTTAAATACATAGATTTTGGGGAAAGATGGATCCTTTGAATGCAAATAAGTCCAGTTGCGAAAAACCAGTAACATTTATTAATAATATCTCTAACTAAAATATTAAAATTTTTAGAAGTTACTTCTTTATGAAACAGTGTCCTTAAAGGAACTTCTTTAAAATTCATTTTTCTGTGTTGTTTTTTAAAGTTTCTGTACTTAAGAGTTCCTGAAGATTAAAGAAGTGTGGGTTTGGACTGTTCCTCAAAACCAGCAGACTACAATGCTGTTCTCATTAGAGACAAGGGGGAAATAGAGATCTTCGAGGATGCATCTATTGTTTTGTCTTTCCCTTTTTCTTTCCCCTTCCCATTTTCATTCCTATTTCCGCTTTCTCCTTCTTCCTGCTTTCTCTCCTGCTTTCTCTTGTCCCCCTTCCTCCTTTTCCTTTTCCCTCTCCCCTTTCCTTTTAAATCGACTTTTATCCCTTTCCTCTAACATTCCTTTCATCCTCCCTTTCCCTCTGCCTCAAGCTCTGGAGAAGTTTTGACCAAGTCTGGGTATAACAGTGATTATCTAAGCAGACCTGAAAACATTTGCTAATCCATTTATCCCTCATATTTAGAAGTTCTTTGAATTCAATCCAAAACTGTACAAGGACAATCCTACACAACATTATAGACACTTCGACTTGGCAGTATATACATTAGTACCTCTAGGTATATCCCTACAGTTAAAAGTGTTTTTCTCTTTCCTGTCCAAGTGATGTAGTTTCTATATATAATAAATAGCAAATAGCTGGCCCTGTGCATATGTGAATGGATGAATAGTTACAAGAAGCTGCCGTTCTCCAAATATCTGTGAAAATAAAGCATTCATTCACCCAGCAAGCAATGATAATAATGATCTTTTGATGCTCTCTGAGTTCAACCAGAGAAGGCAAAGTGAATTCACATAGTGAGTAAAACAGGTCCATGGAGACCATCTTGTCAGTCTCGTCAAATACCAAGCTGATGCTTGTTCAGCTGTCTTTAAGATTTTTCTGCTCATCACAGTCAAAGCTAATAGAAAAAAAAAAGGTAACTTGAATGGTTTGTGCACTATCCTTCTGACCCCTGTACTGAAATCAAAAAGGGTCACATTGGAAGCTGCTGGACAGATTTCGTATATAAAGAGATCTTTCCAGAAATTATTTTTTTGGTGACATCTGTGTGGGGTGAAGTGGTATAAAGAGACATGGGGGTGGAATTTTTATATTTTAACTTACTGATTTTGCAAAGTGCCTTCAGATTTCCACATCTTGAAGATATCCTTAAGCAGTAGTAATTTGTACGCTCTTATCCTTATTTTAGATGAATTTCCTTTCACAGCTATTCACATAATTTTGCTCAAAGTAATGAATTGAAAAGGAAAAAAGCATTAGCAATTAAAATCATGTGCACCATCAGGTTTCTAGTAAAGCACTAGGAAAAGTAAATTAGACAACCTCTACCTTAATTTGATAATAGGTACATGAGGCATGGGGGTTTATTCTGCCTAAACTTCAAATTCAGGATAATAAAAAGAGGAAGAACAGACATCATGTGTTATGCTTTTTTTAAAGATTCACAAATAAGAATGACTTTTTTTTCAAAATTTCATGATTCTGCAACTCCTATATTGAGATTTCCAAAAGTGCACATTATCAAATATGTTTGTAGACATGGCAACTTACCTCAGTGCATAAATGCATAAAAGCAGGCAAGAAGGTCCTTGTTTTCCCAGCTTCCTGAGAGTCCCACTCATTAGGCTGCCTCCGCTGAATTCAAATTACTATAGCTAACAAGTACTGTCAATTCTAAATTAATTTTTCTCACCTTCCCTGTCTCTGATTTTGTAGTCTCCTTTTGGCAACAACCAGAGATGCATGACTTTTGGTCTCCCAAACCACATCACCTTCAAGCAGTGAGTCTCATCACCCTTATTCCTTCCAAACTCTGAAACCAAATTACCTTCTCAGCACTGGGTGCAACTCTCCAAATGACTCCCTGATCCATCAGTTTTTTGTCACATCTGCCTCTCTGTATGTCCCTTCACTCTTTCCTTCACAGTTTTTGAGCTACCGAGTTGAAAGGCAATATTTCCTGTTCCTCTCACTCAGCTCAGCTCCAATTGCAGGCCCAATTACCTCTGCACAATTGTTACTTCACCTTTCTGCCAGTTACCCAGTCCAGCAATTTCTTGAGCCACGTTAGTGATTCCTTTTGAGTTCAGGCTGCACTCCATATATTGTCTTTTCTCACACCAAACTCAGTTTCTCTGAGGTAAAGTTGAGATGCTCAAAAATAGGGCAAGTACTTAAGCAGTTGTCCCCTGCTCTGTGTGAGGAGGACATTCTAACAGTAATAAGAAACCCTATCAGCCCAATTAGTAAGTCTGATTTTGAATGATGTCTGTGGATTTCTTAGTGCCTAGTTAAAGTTTGATGCAATAAAAAAGTCTCTTCAGGAGATGAAACCCTGTATATTGAAATAACAATACATCTGTGTTGTGTCACAGCTGGAAGCATGTGTCTTTCCAAAAAACTGGACAAAGACCCAGCCCAAAAATATAAGAGTAGAATTTCTGCTGGGAAAAAATATGGTTAAGACAACTCCACAGAACTTACTTGCTCTCCTCTCTGTTGTCAAAGCAACTTTTTCTCTTACTCTTTGGCCAAATTTTCACAACGTGCTGAACCCCCTCTCTGTAGGACCCCTCTTTGTGGGACCCTTGTCAGCAGACTTTTCCAAAAACTGAGCACCCTATGAAATACAGACCATTATCTCTTTCGTCCGTGTACACCTGCCAGCCTTCTAATATTTGAGTATTGTTTCAAAAAGGACTAGTATGACAGGTGGGCAAAAATGCTGCCCTCTGCTCTCAACTTTCCTGGGTCTAGCTGTGTGGGGAATATATGATTCTGCTTTCCCACTTTACCCAGCTACTGAAGATTCTCAAATTTCATGGTTTCTCTCACAGAAAATCTTCCAACAACACGAAAAAAGGCTGTCTCCTTTAGCAAAATTATGAGGAAGTTCTTCCATAAGCATTAGTGAAAAACAGAGCGTAGCCACTCAAGGTAGCTTCAAACCCCTCACAGGACACACCCCTTGCTCAGTAATTGCTAATTTTTATTTCTGTTCTCAAACAACCTTTGAAATTGAAGTGAAATGTGTATTAGAAGTATACTAATACTATCAGTTGCGGTACAAGTACCATACGATGCAATACACATTATATGTAATATATTTCAATTTGCTTTCTTCCAAGTTTCTTGACACCATGATATGCTAGGAAATAAGTTTAAAACATTTAACTTCAGAAAAACCTTCCTCTCTGAAATCTCTTTTAGGAATATGCTTCATTGACAAAACAGAACAGCTTTATATGTAGAAAGAGAGATATGACCCTTACAAAATATATGACTCAGAAGAGAGCAGAACAGGACTTTAGGAAATGAAAGAATTCTTAAAAGTAGGAATTTTAAGAAATTTGCACATCTACATATTGCATTGTAACACTGTCAGTGCCATTGGATGCAATGAGTTATTTGAACCTAGTATTTATATTAAAAATAGAGATTGTAAAATGGAATTTGACTGACTTCACTTGCAAGAAACTCTATGCCATAAAGCTGTCCTTTCTCTAATCAAAATATCACCTGAATGAAGTCATCATGTTTGGCCTGATTGCATTTTTTCTCCATATATGTGCAGCTGCATTTGCCTCTCCATAAATGTCATTTGATTATGAGAAAATAAACAGGGAAGGACTCACAGGGAGTCGGTACAGGGCCTGCTTGTTTACCTGCCGCAGCTTTCCGGGCTGAAGAACAAATGTCATGCAAATGGTGCACCAGCAATGAGCTGCCAATCATCCCGCCTTGGCATTCATGGTGATTTGCTAAATCATTTAAAGAGACATGCTTTACTAAATGAAAAAATATCAGCGGCAAGGGCTTGTGTTTAAACATGGGGCTGAGTTATTATCCCAGTAGGCTGGAATGAAATGAAGACATCTTCCAATTAAAGCTTGCAGATGAACCCAGACAAACCCCCCTTTTTTCATAAAGACAGGCAGATTATGATTGGGAGAGAACAGCGACAGAGGCTTTCATTACAAGCTGATTATGGTGATATAATTCCCAGTGCTGTGCGTCTGCAGGCCCAACTTCACATTTGAAGGTTTTTAATATAATTTCCTTAGGGTGAAATGCTGAAGATTTATTAAACTTTATGAAGGGCTTACAGATCCAATTTAAGAGGACATATCATAGGGCAAAACTGACAGACGATAAAATACATTCCAAGAATAAAGAAAAAGAAAAGAAAAAAAGAAAAAAGAAAAACAGGGATGAAAGGAAAGAAGGAATGAGGAAGGGGGAGGGGAAGAACGAAAGCAGGAGAAAAGGAAGAAAGAGAAAGAGAAGCAGAAAGAGAAAAGTGATTTGAAGTTTGGACACCATCTAAAAAGAAATATTTGTTTATTTGAACTATTCTTTTTATAAACAACAGCTGTTATTCCTAAGGTTTGTCGGAATTCAATTAATCTGAGGCTTGCTTCATGCTGAATAAAATCTAAGTGTTCAGATACTTAATGCTTAGAGAACTGAAAATTTTTTTGGCTAGAGCAAAAATGGATTAGAAAAATAGTTGAGGGCAATCACTGATTTTTTTTTTTTCCAGGTAAAGACTAACTGTATTTCTGAATTTATATGCTCTTGACACTCCTTCTCATTCAGGGATCACCCTGATTTTATCCAGGTGAATTTCCAATTACCACTTATGCGAAAATAAGGAGAAGTGGGTAAGTTTAAGTTAATATACAATAATAACTGTAAACTTCTAAACATTCTGAAAATACTTAATGACACATATGTACATATATATACAAGCATGCACAAACATATTCCCGTTGGCAATGAGATTTTCTTTTACTGCATGTGAAGCTGAATTTGTAGATGTATGAAAGAGTATCAGATTTTGGTTATAACGTATATTCCAGAAAATGAGAAAACAAGTCAACTCTTTGGATCGTTATAAAATGAGAAGCACGGCACATAGTAGCAAATTGCAATGCCCTTCTAAATTTTTTTCGATATCAGTGCCTGATTATTTGTGTTTAAAAAAAAAGGAAGAGGGAAGTAAAACAATACAAGTAGGATGACGAATGTNAAAAGGAGATACAAAATTCACAGAAAATAATCAGTGTCCTGAATAATTAGGATATACAAATGAAATCTTGTACAGTGCTGAATTTTGTTGCCTTAATCTGAAATGAGGTCATAAAATGTCTAAGCTTTGCCACCAAGCCTGCTCTAATTTGATTCAAATC
>VYXD01009511.1:154108-206565 GCA_013397195.1 Hylia prasina
GTTTTGGTGTCCACTGAAGCACAATCTCAACTTGTGCCACAAACCAAAGTCCTATGCAAAACTTAGCTAATAAATGGCATATTGATTTCAAAACAAAATCATTCCTTTTGTCATTTAGTTACATAAAATTTTACAAAGTCAAACTTCTGATGGTCAAAAAGACATCACCATATTCAGAGCACTCCTTTTTGCCCGACTGCAAGCAGAAGTATACTGAAAACACAGAATTCAGCCATCAAAAGTCAAGGAAAAAAACAAAAACAAGAACAAAAACCAAACCAAACCAAAACAAAACAAAACAAAACAAAAACAAAAAAAAAAAAAAAAAAAAAAAAAAAAAAAAAAAGGCTTGCTGTAACCCCATGTATTTGAGTCCTGTCAGTCATATGCACAGCTATAATCAGTGCCTGCCTATACTCTTAGTCTTCCATCAGACACCTTATGAATGCTGTCCAGCCTAAGAGGCTTACATTAGCTGCTTCTCCTCATACACGGCCATTTCACACCTACACAAACGGAGAATGATGGCTTCACTAGAGTAATCTCTCTCTTCGTATTTCTCCTTTACTTCAGCCACATTTACATTACATTTCCTACTGCCATGCTTATAAACATTTGCCTTGGTTTGCAAGGTGACAAGCTAAACAGGAGTTTAATTTTCTTAATTCATTTGGTTTTGATTTCTGAGCTTGCAGGGATATTAAAACGCATAGGTTATCCTGAGATTTGTAAGTATGCAATAGAAGGATTAAACAGGATTGATTTCTGCAGGATGTGAATACATGAAGTTAAAGTTTGCTGTTCACCAAGGATTCAGGCTCTGACGAATGATCGTGATTGCAATCTTGCTACAGTTCATCTAGAAGGCATGTCAAGATAAAGAACAAATCAGAGACAACACCTGTAATCCCCCAGGAATTTGCCATCAAACTGACTACATATTCTTTAATAGGATTTTCCCCACTTTTAAATCTGACATACTATTGATCTGTAGAACTCATTCACTTATTAATACTTTCCAAGTGCAAATTACTAATAATTAAAATTATTATTTTTTATTAATCCAATGAGATTAAGTGAACACATCAGGATATTTCTGAAAATGTTTCAGAGGAGATATGGTGAGGGAATATCTGCATGGACATGTGGTAAGGAGAAAAGATCATTCTTCAGACTTAGCATTAACAGATCACTACCTGAGATCAGGGAAAATAGATATATCACTTAAATGAGAGATATGTCATTCAAGAGACAATGTTGCATATTTTGAGCCCTATATTTTTTATATGTTCCCCAAGTGCCTCCAGACTGGATTATGGTGAGATATTTATGCTATAAAAGAATGCATTATCTGTTAAAAAATCTATCCGGCAAAGCAGTTGTTGAAAAGTGATCCTTTCTGATGAAGCTTTGAAATTGACTCCTAAACCCCATATCAGGGACGTACACTGAAGTGCTCTAGGATGGTAGCATAAAATGCATAACAGTAATTGCTATATATCTGAGAATGACTGTTAAAAAGTACTTTGAAGTAATTTTCTTGCAGCATTATGAAGACAGCAGCAGAGGCTGAAATCACAAAAACTATTCTCAAGCTTTTTCCGCTCTATGAAGTACAGCAACCAAGTTGTATTTTCCCTAATCTTCAGAAAAGTTAGGAAATATAAACCCTAATAGTTTGACATTTAGTACAAAAAATATATACGATGCGCTTTTATAAGTACTTTCTGCTCCCAAAGTCATGAATTTAAAAGCTATAATACTAAGTTCAGTCCATGAATAGCTATGGTTTAAGACTAAGCCCAGGATATGATGATTCTGAGTCATCTGTAAGGCTAAATTATTGAGGACTTGCTTTGTGCTCTGGGCAAAGATATAAGAACTGAATAAAACATTTGTGCTTCCACACTAGAAAGGATTGCAAGGCTCCTGTTCTGTAGAAAGGTCTATTTGCCAGCTGAAAAACAGGAAGAAAGAGAAGTGTGGGTGACAGTAATAAATAAGACTGAGAACTTGTTTAATAATTCTACAGGTGAGTGAGAGGTGATTTTTCTGCCAGCTCTTGCTATCAGAAGGTGTTTCTCTTGCAGAGATTACGTTCACAACACATAAACCCAGAAAAAATCCCATCACATAAGAAGGACCATAATAGGAGGTTGTACATGACAGTGTCTCCAGATGTCATGCCTTATCCATTTAATCTTAATGGTGGTGGCCATCTTCAGCAGGTTGCAGAGTATGGTGCAATCCACACTTTTTTTCCCCTCAGATTTTGCATGTTCTGTGGGGGTTTTTCTTGACCTATCAATATAAAGACAACTGAACAGTAGCAAACATATGCTTTGGTGTCATAAGGGTTCAAGAACATGTGAGTGTTTTAAGGAACAAAATTCTCTCAGCAGTAGCCAAACCCTGAAACTGAAAGGAATCCCTGCCATATTATTGAAAACAAATATATTAGGGGAGGAATTGGCTGTCAGAAATGGAAGCCAGATTGATTTTCTTTTTTCTCCAATCTGATTCCTGTCTTCAAACATATTTTGAATACCTGAGACTATACATCCTTAAGCACCTTATGTGCAAATACACGAGATTCTAGCACCCTTCAGTCTGTTTTATTTCCATATGTCATTCCTTACTACAAAAAGAAACATTGCACTGATAATTTAGAGAATTTACCACTTCTGCAATCTCTCTTTATCATAATCTCTGGAACAGACATAACATGACGTAATTATTGTGTATTGCTGGAAATTGGTAGTAAGCACAGAGTTATGGCTGAGATATACTTTTGATAGTGTAGAATCTGAACCCAAAGGAACAGGAATATATGTTTGACACATGAAGAAGAAGACCTTACTCCCTTCAAATGATTATGATTTTCACCATTGATTGCAGAGAATTATACAGATAGAAAGTTGAAATTTTCCCATATCTCGTCTGAAAGAAGAGATTGATGAGCTCTTCATAAGAGCCATGCTGTAGGAAAACATTGCATGGACAGCCAAAAAGTGAGGAAATCTAGGGGAAGGAGAAGTGGAAATAGTTAGCAAACCACAGAAAAATCCATGGAAATTCATCTAGCTTACAGACAGGTTTGCCATTTCTATCTCCAAATACCATCAAGAGAGATAAAGCCTATTGATGTGAGGAAATTATGAATCTATGGAAATGTGTTGATTTTTGGAGGTTTTGAAAACATGGGGAAAGAGCAGGAATAATGCAATTGGAATCTCTGTAAATGTTTTCATATCTGTAAGCTTGAAAGGAGCACATACACTTGTGAAACCACATCCTACCTTGAACATCCACTGGCTTAATGAGCTCACAAATGACCCAAGAGTCTTGGAAGAGCTTTGGAAGTATGCTTAGTTTCAATAATGTTTTTCTGCTACACTCACAGTAGCTGTTACCACTAAATGTGCATATGAGAGATCCACTGAAAAAAGTTAAAAACTGCAACATAAAAAATAAATTAGAGAAATCAGGACAATTAAAAAAGACACCCCTATTTAATTTTTATCTTTCTAGTATCTTTTTTCCTTCTTTCCACCCCCTAAAATCATTACTTTGTAGTCAGGTACCAGCTATTTCAATTCAAGTAGGTTTTGCTACTGAAAACATAAAAAATATGGTTTTTCAAAAGATTTGTTCATTAATTCTTCTCATAGGAAAATGTTCTAATGCCTCCATGAAAGAAATTGGTATGACAGCAAGAAAAAAGAGTAACATTTCACCCATAGTTGATTTTCTTCTTTCTCTTAAATCTCAGTTCAAGGGACAAGAACAGGGAGGGACAGCCATCACCAAGAGGACCTGTTTCTCTAACTAAATTCCCACAGTCTTTCTACCCTAAACCAAATCAACCCACACACCAGAGTTTAATGCAGTCAAGTAGCTAACCTCATAATAAATTTAGTGATTAGCTTGTGGATTAGATTCATGTATAAAATTGTATTAAAAGCTTTTGCTGAAATCCAGGTAAAATATGTCCATAGCTTTTTCTCTGAGAAGCCTTTCAAATACTTACTCTAACAGTTCTTTCAGATATGTTAAGCATGACCACATTGTGTGAATTCAAAGTGATTTATTTTAATTAAGTCAAAGATCTCATACAGATCCCTCTCTGTTGCCTTCCTCACTCCTTTTCTCTCTCTTCTTTTTTTTTTCTTTTTTGATGACTTACATAGAAGTTACTTAAAGTTTCAAAGAATTAAAACATAGAGGAAAATAACAAAAATATCTTAGGAAAGGGTAACTTGTATTATGACGAAGAAAGATCACAGTTCATCAATTTTAGCATTTATTCTCTGGTATTGTGGGGTAACACTGTTCATGTATTATCAATCCTTTCTAATCACACACTCCACTGAAAGGTGCATTTACAGTGCTGTCTGCACAGGTGGAATGAAACACATAGTGAAATCTTCTTCCAGGGCCCTCAGCTGGATTAAATTAACACAGATGTTTCAGAGTCACAGCAGCTGACAACTTCGGCCTCTGCTTTGCTCATTGATAAAGCTATCGAAATGAAATTATGAGATATGTGAAGTAGCTGTATATTTCAAGTTTCATTCTAGTTTTTATAATAGTCAGTCTTAGCTTCTCTGTTGCAAAGAAAAGAAACAAGTCATTATTTGATCTTTAAAACTTTTGTATCTTCAACATTTTCTTTTTTTCTCTGTGTATTGTTTCTTTGAAATGTACACAGAGAAATTCAGAAGGTGAGCAGGGATAGTCCCCAAATATAATGACAAACTTTAACAGCTTGTTGTTGTTTTGCAGAGATGCTGCCTCTGAGTCTACTGTCACATATCCATGCATTACTCATAGCTATGGCAAGATTCAGATCTATTTTACTAGCCAGATGCTGTTTTTCTGTCTCATGCACCCATAGATCATTGAAGGAACAAGCAAAGAAAGGTTTCGCCCTAATTCTTACCTTTCTTTAGAATATAAAAGATCAAATAATTTTAACATCTGTAAAACTGCTTGATTCATATCCATCACTCAGTATGACCTAGTTTATAACTGCAATCACTCATTATTAGGAGACTATGCCTTTTACAACCCTTTCCAATTTCTTCTGCCATCTCATCTTGTTCCCTTTTCTGAACAAGTTATCTCTGCCTAACTAACTCCTTTCCTATATTCAATTTCAGGCAATAATGATTATTCCCTTATGCTAGTTCTATTGTTCTGGAAATATTCCAGTTTCAGTAATTGCATTCTGTTGACATAAAATCCCGTCTGCAACTTCAGTTGGATACCATATTCCCCTTTACTTCCTGTTCTAAAGTGCCATGTCTTGTTACTGTGCAGTTCTAAACAGCTGCTCTGTTCTGCTCCACTGCCTTCTGCATTTAAGCGATTTGTGCAGTCACACGTTCATGTGCACGTACACAGACACACTGATTTGGAAAAGGAAATCAAGAATGCTTTAGCTGCAATTGCAATGCAGGTTGCTGTATAAACAGAGGATTGTAGTTACTTGACATTTCCTTGTTTCTGTACCTATGAAGCTTTACCTAATATATTTGGAATATTTTCCTGCATTCTTTGAATAAGTTATCCTAGCAACAGTTATTTTTTTTTCCATGCTTCTCAAATACAAACATAGATGTCTTAGCCTTTATCTTTACCTGACATGCCTTATACAGTTTTTAAACTATTGCTTTTTCACTTAGTATGTCTTCTTTTTCTCTCTGTAAGGTAATCTTTTAATTAATTCCTGGGTAGCTTTTGCTTAGTTTGGCTTTTTTCTGATCAATTCCCTTACCATGTTGTGCCTTTTGATGTTCCTCTCTGCTGATGTCATCACACAGATCTCTCTGTATATCTTTTACTACTTTTACAGAACTCTATACTGCTGCTTTAGAGTGACATAACTTGCTTCAGTGTTGCTTGCTTTTTCCTATTAACCCTGATATACAAATGATTTGTGTCTGTGCAGAACTTAACCCATTCTCATACATATCTGGGTGACATCTAACTTATCTGACGGTGTCAAGAGCCTTCCAACATGCATTGATTTTTTGCAATTTTACATTCAGATTGTAGATTTAGTTTGCTTCACTCTAGTTTGCATTTTTATTTCACATCTAACTTTGGGGTTGCCTATGATTAAAACAGAAAAATAAGAAGTGTTCTCATAATTTGATATTCACACACTCTCTTCCATCTGATGCAGTCCGAATATCCACCTTCCTCAGCCATTTCAGATAAATATGGAATATATATAACAAATATTTTCTTTAAATAGTTGTAAATTTTAATCTATTATCCTTCTAATGCTTAAATTTGAGACTAAAATTTCAAAAGAGGAAAATGAAAATAAGAAGAAAGGTAAAAGTAGAATTCATCAATCTATTTGAGAAGAATTTTTGTATTTTAGAAAAACCCAGTTAATGAATTACTTGCAATCAGATCCTTGTTTTGCCTGCTGTGATAAATATTTATATTTCTACAAAGTTCACATGAATAATTTCCAGTTTGTTAAGTGATTCAAGAGAACACTCTAATATGACTAATTCTTAGTTGTGATATTTCTGGTTGTTTAAAGATTATAATATTTTTTTGTACTGCCTCAATAGAGTAAACAGTAAAACAGTGAACAAATAATTAGCATTTTCATTCATGCACGCGTATTTTCTCATTCAGATGATTAACAGTCATTCCCAAAACATTTGCTTAATGCATCTGCCTAACTTGAAGGAGATATTTTAAGTTTTCTTTTTTCTTTTTAGATTAGACATATGTGTTTTGTCAACAGAATAGCAGGTACAGAAATTATCAAGGCAGCACATAGTGAAAGGAAAAAATTCTGAGCCAATAAATATCAAGCAGTTTTAAAATGAATATAGATAATTAGAAGAACATTTTAAATGTGTCAGCAAACTTTTTTGGCTGCCTTGAGAAAGGGGTAAAGAAAAAAAGAAGCCAAAATATTATAATATTATCATATAATAATATATGATTATACTAAATGACAAGATAATGTTTTGTCTGGTTCTCTTTCTTCCAATAGGAAGTAGCAGAAAGACAAAAAAAGCATATAAGTGCAAGAAATTTGACTAGAGCAAAAAGAACAGTTTTAAGAGGTAACTTAACAGACTATAGCATTTGGACTGCATTCAAGCTCCCAGATTGCTGCATTTTAGAGAAGTGACACTGTTCCTACATAAAGCACATAAGCTGAAAGATAGTAGACTAGGTGTGTGCTAATATGTTCATTATTAAACAAAATTATTGAGTTCCATACTCAGCAGCTCTTGTTTTTATCCACAGTGAGCAAGTTAGGAACTAATTGCTCTTTTAACGACAAGGATGGTCTTTGTTTGGCATAAAGGAAGGGGTGATTATTTGGATAATTTCTTAAGTGAACTCACCCGCACTTAACACTGGGTAGGAGCAGACATCAGGCTAACCTTCCTTCACAGTTCGGAAATTGAATTTTAGACTTGACTTATACTATATCACTATATTTCCAAGCTGGCATTCTGCTGAGGAGAGATTTCTAATCATGTCAATTTTTGCCATGTAACACTAGTTTTTTATGGGCTAGGAAAAAGCCCACAATGAGTTAGACCACAGTGACTTGTGAAAGATATCTACCTACTTTTTTTCTCAGGCTTTTCACTTCTAATAAACAGAGTGGCTTGGTGATATTATCACACTGCAGATATCCCCAGTTGCAGCATTGATCCAGTTAGGGTTCTGCACTTAGCTAATGTATGTACAGCTACGTATTTTTTGTTAATTATTTTCCTCAGAGATATCCAATTTTCAAAATGCACTTTTAGCTCATTAGAGATCCAATCAACATTCAAATCAAGTAGTGAGTCAGCAGATTTTTAGGTAACTGCAATTATTTTAATCTTTCAGAAACAAGAAGCTACTCACAATTTTGAGAGGGGGTGATAGTGTTATTGTATATCAAGGGAAATATGTATGCTCTGTTTCAAATATTGTTTAGCAATGCAGATGAGTTTGTGAAATGATACATCTTCAGCAGGCTATACTTATGAATGCAAAACCATGCTAGACAAAATGTTAATTATTTTTGTCTCAAAAAAAGTTGAAAAGGGGGATTTTTTTTTAGCCTCAAGATAAAAAGCAGACACAGTTTCATATTCAACTGAAGACAGTAGATTTTTTTCTTCCATGCACCACTTCATATGCAAAAAAAAATGACATTAAAAAATCAAGAGAAAACTAATGTAACGCAAAATGAAACTTGGTAAAATTTGGATTTAAAAAAATGCAATATATTCTTGCATTTTCAAGATTTTTTGCTATAGACACAGAAGCAGGGTCACGTATGCTATTCAACTACAATAGACATGAATAGAACTTTGATTTTTGGAAGGGTAGCATATGGAAGCTTCTATTCCAACACATAGAATCAACCTGCTGCTTATTTTTGAAACAAAGCACACCCCGCCTCTCAAAAAGGCATAGTGTTTTCTCTGACTCTGCTTTCAATAACACTTATGCATCAAATGTTTCCAGAAGTACTGCAGAATTGCAAAGACTGAGGTTTACCTACTGTTAATAAGGAGTTCAGTGAGAATTCACTCAGCTGAAAAGCAATATCATTGAATAAAACCATGGTTAAAATAAATAGTCTGAAAACCTAAAACCCCCTTCTACCCATTTCCATTCAGTTATACATTAGTGATAATAATATCATCTTCCAGGCTGGCTGTCATTCTGTTCTCATTTTTGACAAAGAATAATAGTTTGTTATGCTTCTTTTTCATGTTCCTTCACATTTTACAGCTGCCAATGCATCCTTTTTCTTTCGATGTAGAAAAATTTGCCAGCTATACATCATCCTATCCTAGGAGGAGAGGCTAAGGACATAGAAGAGAACCTTTGCACAGTAGGCATCTTTGTCTGAACCTTACTAGTTCATTGCAGGAACAAAGCTGGGCAACCTGTGACCTTCTCCCAAGAAAAGCAAATAGTCTTCTTTCCTGACTGTGACCTTGCAATCCAGAAAACCTGGGCAGGGGGGGGAGAAAAAGATGTGGTCTTCCAGCAAAGAGCTTACAGCTGGATACGACAGAGCTTTGCATTTTGTGAGATGGTCAACTTTACCACAGTTCAGAGACATAAGAAAATAATACAGATCTAGCAGCCTTTTTATGCTAGAACTCAAATGTAATTCTTGGTCTAACCAGTAAAAAAAAAAATGTGAACATATTGTCTCTTGAGGAAATGAAGGTTAGTTTGCACAGCTATAAACATAGTTCTTTGATATAAAGAGCTAACAATTTATGTATTCAAACCATTATTCCAGGGATAGGACAACCACCACCTCTTTGGACAACCTGTGTCACAGTTTCACTACACTCTTGTAGAAAAATGCTTTGTTATGTCTAGTCTGAATCTACTCTCTTTTAGTTTAAACCCACTACTTTTGTCCTACTTACTACAGGTCCTGCTGAAAAGAGGATGGATGTTCCCATCTCTCTTCAGCCCTTGAAGGGCTGAAAGGCTGCAATCTTGTCTTTCAAGAGCCTTCTGTTCTTCTGTCAGAATAACCTCAACTCTCTCAGTTGTTCCATCACTTTGATTTTTCTTTAGCCCTCCTCTGGACCACCTCCCACTGTTCCATGTCTTTCTTGTGCCGAGAGCTCCAGAGCAAGATACAATACTCCAGGTGAGGTCCTTGTACCAAAAGTATATGTGTATCATAAAAATCATATTGTTTGAAGTCACAGCTTGTTCGGAGCAAAAGAGGACTCTGCTCATCAATGAAATTGCACGTCACCATTATTTTTGTTATTTTTAATTTAAACCGTAACAGAAAGGGGCATCTATTTGAGACTAAGACTCAAATGTAGCAATCTACAGTAAAGCATGGATACAAGTAGAAGGAGAACCCATATCTGCAGAAAAAAAGAGTGCTGATACAATTGTTTTACATGTATTGACTCTATTGTGCTACGTTTTGAATGCATGGTACAAAGTAGTACTTCTGATACAATGAGACATTTTCATTTCCTGACTAACAAGTATTAGTGAAATAAAGCTTCCTGTAAAATATATCTAAATTCTGAGAAATGTAAAGCAGTATTTTTTTCCTGTATAAGTGGTATGACACCACTTTATATTAAGATTCCACTGACGTTTTTAAACTCTAATTTCCATTACTTGAAACCTACAGAAATATGGTCTAAGGACAGATCTTAGGTTTTGTTATCTATTTTCTTTATGAAAAAAAAAAAACTTGGCTCGGCTAAATTGGTATGACAGTTCTCAGACATAAGTATTTTTCTCTTTTTAGACAAGTTTAACATATTCTTGTTGATATAAATAATTGGTGACAAAAACTTCCTCTTTTAAGTTCTCATTCACGATCAGTTGCTTGTGGTGGTTGAACAAAAGGACAAGTAAACAAGTATTTTTAAAACTGCTCTGTGCATGCATTGGAGAAGTATTAGCTAGTGCTGCAAAATACTGTGCAACTTGGTTCCTAATATTGTAAACAAAGCTTTCCTTGTAGAAGCAGTCCAATGCCAGATACTTGACTTGACATCCTGCTGAGAGACTTCAAGAGGACTGTGAAAAATAGAAATTAATTTAGAATACCAGAAAGTAGTATAGAGGCTACTACACAGGCAAACACAAAGAATTCTTGGTACCAGTTCTTTTTATTCATTTGAATAGTTTTAAATGCAAGGTTTGTACGAGGAATTCAAAGCCCAGCAATAGCATTAGGCATATCAACCCCATGACAGTGCATGATAATTATCATAAATGTTTTAACTTTTTGTCATGTGTGTTGCTTCATTTTGGGTTCATTTGTCAATTTGAGTGCTAAATAAGACATTGTGTATTTAAAAAAAGGGAGAAGAGCCTTGAGCTGAAATGTTGATTAGAGTTCAGATTAACAAATTCTATCAATCTCTTCACCAGGTTAAGTCCACAGAGGGTGCACACCTTCTGCGTGTGGCTGGCTCTGGTGCCTTTTTTGTCACGATCTTCCGTGTTAGTGGAAAGTGCATTTATTCCATGTCTCAGTTCAGTGTTCTATTGCTGCTTGTTGACTTGCAAAAAGCTATTTTAGATTTCTTTCTTCTCACCTCTTCCTCAGAAAGTGTACCTTACCTAATAGGAGGGTTTGAATGCTCCAGAAAATCTCAGCATTTTAGTGTCATAAAAGACTGATGACCTGAAATACTAGAAATGTCAAAGAAGTGCAAATGACATTAAATACTGGCTATTCCTATAGTCTAAAAAACCCCTGAAGATAAATTAGATGAGGTTATTAGTACCATTAAAACAAGGTCTCTTTTCCTAATTAAAGTATCTAGGATGGTATCTAGGATACAGCCAAGAGAGTTTAGGATCCTTCATTACATATGATACACTACTACATCAGTGGAAGCCTTAATTGACCTGAAGCTTTGTTGTTTCCTATCTTTTCACAAATTTAAGACACTAAAAATCAAAGGAGATCTGGTTAGGGAGGGCTGATAAGGTGTGGGCTATTAGTCAACTGCCAGAATATCAGACGTTTTCAGGTGTTTGTTTCTCTTTTAGGGAAATGTTTTTAATAAAACTGCATTTACAGTGGGCTGTCCAATACGCTGCAATATCTTGTCCCATATGCTGCATTTTAGTATGGGGGTGAAAGGGAGAGATAATGAATGCAACCAATTTACATTTCCTTTTGTGTCACTCACAATAGGTTTTGTCATGTGAGTAAAGTTAGGGCATTTTTCCACTTCAGTGGTGTCTTGTTCACCAAAAATCCCCCTTTACTCCAAGATACCATGAGATATTAAAGAGACACATCACTACTTCTTTACTTAGAAGAGGGTAGCTCAGTTACAGGAGGCCTCAGATTAACAGGAATTTCTGCTAGGACTGGGAGACTTCAGCAAAACAGCCTGTGCTGAGTCTTCTGCACAACCTGATTTCAAGTGGTAATGTGTGGCTCTGAATTAATACAGACAAGGGCACAAAGCAAACAAGGTGAATCGTTTAGGGTAATAGTACCTGAAAGGTAGGATTTCCACTGGTTTTTTCTCAGTGCTGTCTTACTGGGAGGTGTTTTCCAGCTACTGTTTGCAGCCATTGGGAGGTTAAAATAGTTCATAATTTTACCAGGATTATTGAGGGTATGACTGAAGACTTAATGCTGTGGTAGCGCTTTCTGTCACAATTTAATGGTATATTGATCTGGGAGTGAACAATCATGACCTTCAGCTGCTTACAGATGCTTTCAAGGGGAAAAGGCTTAAAGAGGTTATTTCTGAAGAGCTGGCTATGGTGAGAGAGAAGCCATCTGGATGCACGCCTCCTAAACAGCAAGGCAGTTTCGGAAATGCTTGCCTATGCAATGACACCTAAAAAGAGAGAGATCACCAAAGATTCATGACTAGCCACTATTATCACAGGTAATCAATAAAGCCATCATGAGTATCATTAGCAGAAGCAGATTCAAGTCTTAGGCTGGTTAGGATCTGTGTTCAGAGGTGTCTTTTCTCACAGTGTGGCAAGGCCAAATTATGAAGTAATTTTTTAGTAACATCACTTAAAGATCACAATTTGGAGGGAAGTGACTGTGGTTCAGAAAAACACCAAGCTCTTTTAGGGTCTATGTTAGCAATGTGCTTTCTTAATCTATGATCAATAGATTTCTTGTTTCTGACTTTATTTCTCTTCCCCAGCTATTCTCCACAGAAATTGAAAATAATAGTAGCAAAAATGATCAGATAAGCATTCAAAAGCTCAGAAACATCTTCAAATATCTTGAAATCCTGCCATGAAAATACTGGCCTCTCCTTTGAATTGCTCCATCCTTACATAAAGAGATTAGGAATGTGGATCTTGATGTAACAACAAAGATGTAAAAAAAAATCAGATCACCTACATACTGTAACAGACAGATGGACAGATAGGTTTGTAGATAGATAGATAGATAGATAGATAGATAGATAGATAGATAGATAGATAGATAGATAGATAGATTAGGTGAAGAAAAGTGTATATTCAGGTGTCATGGTTTGACACTGGCCCAACATCAGGCACCCATCAGAGTCGCTTGCTCTTCCTCCCCAGACACAGCTGGGCAGAGGAGGGAGGAAAAAAATTAATGAAGGTTTCATGAGTTCAGATGAGGACTGGGAGAAACACTTCAAGGGCAAAACAGGCTCAGCTGAGGTTGCAAAGTGAAATTTACTACTAACAGAATCACAGGAGGATAATGAGAAGTAAAATAAGCCCTTAAAACACTTTCCCCCCAGCCCCTCCCTTCTTCCCACCAATAGCACAGGGAGAGCTGGCATGGGAGTTTTGATCAGTTCATCACCAAGATTTTCTTCTGCTGCTCTGGGAGAGGAGTCCTGTGAGACCGTGGGGTCCCTCCCACAGGACACAGCTCTCCATGGTCTTTCCAGGCTTGGGAAGAGCAGCAGGCATACAGCACCTGCAGCAACGTGAATTCCCTCCACGGCCAGATCGTCCTCCCAAAACTACTGTAGTGTGAGTTGCTTCCATGGGCACACAGTCCTCCCAAAACTGCTGTGGCATGGGTCACTCTTCCATGGGGTGCAGCCCTCCAAGGACAGGCTGCTCCAGCCTGGAAGCAGGGCCTCCTCTCTCCACTGGGTGTCCCAGAGGATCACAGCCTCCTCCAGGTATCCACCTGCTGCAGCATGGGCACTTCCTCCACGGGCTGTGGGTGGATCTCTGCATCCCCCATGGATCCCCACGGGCTGCNGAAAGAAGTCTGACTGTAGTTTTGCAATGGTGAATTTTTAATTTTGGACGTTTTGGGTGTGAAACTTGTATTTTCTGTTGTCTGATAGTTTCATATAACTTTGATTGAAAAGAGTTTTCTGCCAAAGGAGAACACTCTAGTTTTTGCTTCTCTGTAAAGCTTTATAAATGCCTCTTATGTAATTTGTTTCATTGCCTAATATTGCAGCATCAAGCATGCTGACACACCTACTGAAAAAGCACTCTCCTCTCTGTTTTGACAAAGGCACACACTAGTATGCATTTCAAGCCTGTCAGAAAAGCTGAATATCTAATTATTGATATACTTAAACTCTACAATACTACATCCTGGTTCCAATATAGTTGATGTGATTTTTAGCATAAGCCTTGCCTTAAGTGAAAATTATCTTGAGTGAGCAAGGAGCTGTAATGACCTTTAAAATACCCGTATATACTTTATTGACTAAAATGCACAGAAGACAAGGTAGTGCAGTAAACCATATTGAATATGAGTTACAAAGCAGTAGGGTGGGGGGAAACAATTTGTCTGAAATTGAGTAAATAGCCAATAAAAATTCACCTTGTCTCTATATTGTCCTAGGAGAGGCAATCACATTTACATTTATTAGAAGTAATGATGTAGTGTCTTGCAGATAATTAACACAATAAAATGCTGTTAATTTCACAGTGTCATTAAAAAATTTGCCAGTTTAAATTAGAAAGTGATTAACCCTCTGAGCAAGGCAATGACATTTCCATTCCCAGTCTGTGAATTAAATTTGCAAGATTTCTTTTCACTTAGAATGTGAAATACTCCATTGATGGTGTCCTTTGCTTTTCCAGCCTCCCACTCTGTCCAGTAAGGAAATTCATGGGCTAAATTGTGTTCTGTCCATTACTATTTCACACAGATAAGCCAAGATCATACCATAGGCATGGATGTGTTAGTTACTAGAGGATGAAGTCTCTCTAAAAGAAAAAAAAGAACTAATAATCTCTGATAAGCAGAAGTTCACTGAGTAATGAGCTTCTTGTTGGTGCATGTAAGAGAGAAAGGTTTTTCCATTAATGAGGTGTCTCCAGAAAGATTTTCATTCTGTATAATGACAGCAAATCCTTAACCTTTTGCCTGGACACTACTTTATCCATTTACTGTATCTACTTCTTCCACAACCTACTTTAATTAATACCTTAAAACAGGAATAAACTCATTAAAAGAATAGATTTATTGCACAGTAATTTAAATACTCTAACTAAAGTGAAATCCTCTTAAAGAATGTTTAATGAGAGGACAGAACCAAAATCAAATGAAAACTCAGGTCAGTGATAGGATAGTCCAGCACATTAAAACAACCTTTAATTGAATAAATTTAATGCATGAATTTGAAATGCTGCTAAAAATATGGTTGGTTAGGCATACCCCTAAAAAAATTCAAGATACATGAATAAATTAGCAGTGTACGAAGACTATACTTTAATGGAGAAAATATTTCCAAGGTACATAAGTTTAATTGACAAATCCTGTTAACTAATAATGAGATTTAGGCTCAAACGTTGCTAAAATTTAATTAGAAATAAAATCCTAAATAGTATCCTGTAGATTTACCATATGGTCTGTATGTTCAGGGTTCTTCTTATTATAAGGAAATACCTCCGCAGGAAAACTTGTTTCAGCAGACAAGGGGAAAAAAAAAAAAAAGATTAATGCAGTGCATTCTCACCATCCTTGCCTTTCAGTTACACCATTCCCCAAATGACACCCATGTTCAGAGTGCAGCGATCATGCAAAGGCTTTGACAAAGCCTTTGATTGCTGGAATTTTGGTAGGCGCCAAATAATAGATGAGTTTCATGCCTTTGTAATATCTCACTGGATCTGGTTCCAGGTGAGGTCTGAACCACTGTTAACGCTTGCAGATCAGAAACTCAGCTTGAGTCATCCAAGTTAGTATGAAGCAGCCTCCTACTGTGCACTGATAGCCACCTACACTCAAGTGCAGAATCTACACCAGACTCAGAAGCAGAACAAGACTTCAACTCCATTTTTCCTGCAGAGAGAGGGTGACATTGAAAGTAAAGAGCATAATATTTTTTGTTATCATTTTTGTTATAATTTTTGTTATCATCTGGATTTGTCTCTTTAATTTTTTTTAAAAGGAAATCACTAATGAGGCACTTGTTTGATGCAACTATTTAATAAGTTGTTGTACCAATACATTGAAAGCATGTAAGCTTGAATTCTCAGATATGTTTTATGTAAGTCAAATAATTGTCTCTCAATCATTTAAGATATGAAAGAAAATAGTAGGTATCTGTCTTCTTTGTCTACCAATACCCACTTCAGGCCTTGTGATGTCCTGTGGTCAGCAAATTCACAAATGAATGTAGTAGCCGCTACAGTCCTTATAAGAGAACAGAAGACCTGATGCCAGAGAAGATAATTCAGAGGAAAATTTGAACAGTACACACAAAAGGGATGAGTGATTAATTTTGGTTTGTCATGATAAAGATGCCAGTGCCAAGGCTTTAAGGAAGCCTCTTGAACGACTCTGTCCGTTTCTGCAGAGCAGCCTCTCTATGGAAATCTCTTCATTAGCTTGCATTTAGGGGACATTCAGACACATTCAGAGAAGACACTGAGCCACGTGCTACTAACAGATAGCAGGAAGTAACAGTCCCCTGTCTCTTTCAGATGCACATTATAGTTCACCTCTTCTGTTTCTGTACCAACCCATTTTTAATCCCCAAAGAACCAAAGATCTGACCTTCTTCTACACAAAGTTCTTCCTGGGTTTCTGATTGTGCCTTGCTGACACCTGCTCAATATTTACTGCTATATATATTATTATTGTAATTCACCTAACAATATTTACTTACAGACCAGGGACTACTGCTCCCATGGCAGTAGTCATGCTCCTACTGGCATTTATTTCCTGGGAGAAGTGACATAGTCCCACCTCTGCACTGGCCCAAGACTACCTCTGCAAGGAAAAGAATTCTCCTACAGCAATTCTTCAGCATAACCAATTCACTGCTTCTCATATAAAGACAGATTTATAGAAAAAAATCACTTTATACTTCCCCAAACTTCTTGGGCAGAAGGAAAATCTAGTCGCTTTTTTGAACGTGTCTTTTTTATACTAGGAGATTAAAAAGGGAAAATAAATATTTGGAAGCCACCACATAAAAAATAAGAAAGATATGTGTGCAGAGGAAATGTAGTAAAAACAACCTTCCCAAAACTATCAAGTTGACAAGTAAAAGCAGAGAACTGACAGTAGTTGCTCAGGTAAATTTGAATGAGTATTCAACAGCACTACAAATCTGAGTAGTACAGAAATTTTCTTTACAAATATTGTCAACATCAATTTTTTAAAAAAACCCTGATGACATGCTTTTCTCCTTCATGTATGAATGGGTTTATATTACTGTAGAAATGTTATGGGTAGCACCTGCTACATATAACATTGCAAAATAGTTTGCATAATACTTACTTTACTTTGCAGATTCATGAACATCCTGGACCATTCAATTTTGGGACCAGCAGTTTTTTTACAGTTTTTACCTCTGCCTGAAAAAAGGGACTTTACCCTGCAGCTGTTTTTTTTTAGTTGAATGTGGTTGAAAAAATAATAATTCACATTCTCATTTAAAATCATGATGGTTTTCTTTTTAATATGAAACAAAATACAGAGTTTACATCTCTGGAGTTCAAAACCTGACTTTTGCCAAGAGTCTGAAACTACATTTTCTAGCTCTGACAGCAAAAATTGTGGAGCATCTGGCCCAAGAGCAGTTAATATCACTGAGAGAGGTGGATGAGCATTTGGATATAGAGTTCTTTTACTGAAGCAGACAAATCCCTAATGAAGGACTTCAGCTCTGCATTACTTCAGAGTCAGCTGTGGCTATACCAAAATTTGCTATCCCATAATTTGACAAATAAGGCAAGTTGCCACTACTGCTGAAAGTGGATCCAAACATTCTCTTTTCTTGGCTGCTCATACCTGTCTTCCCAGGTAGCAAGTCAGATCACTGGTTGAAAAGCAGGATTTGTTTTTACAAATATCTGCTCATATTCAAGGCATGAGTAAGAAGTTGAGGTGAGGAGGAAGATGGGATTTCAGAGAAGCAAGCATCAGCTTAGCTTGATCAATGCATCTGAGAAGTTAGAACTTGATTTAAGTCATCCATGTTATGCAAATTGAAGAAACTGGTTTTGATATTTTTAAATTATTTAAAGCAATCTAAACCCTGTGATTTCTGCTAAGGCTATCCTGCATGCAGCTGTAACATTGACGGACGTCTTTTAATATTTATTCTTTCACCCATGCAATGGTTTTTAAGTTTCTCTTTCTCACAAAAAGTCATTTTCTCCCTTTTAGGAAGTCCACTGTGGACTTTACACTGAAGTCTCAGAAATGGCTAAATATAATTAATCTTTAATTGTATACTACTTTAAAAGCTCTGGCCAAGGTTTTAAAAACTGGATACCAGATAGACAGGCTTCATAACCTTAGTGTGAGCACTCAGTTGTTGCTTTCATATTCTCTAGGTCCTAGAGAAATCACTGAGAAAATGGATGGTGCATAACTATTTCTGAATGCAGATTATTTGACATTTTCATGGATAGAGTGTAATGTGTATGGAGATTTCATGAGGTATATTTTCACTCTTCTATAAAAGGATCTAAAAACTAAGAAAGTAAAAATTTATATTTTACAATGAAACTGTAAAATAGAGAAACTGGTTTTGATAGAAATGGTGTAAAACTCGAATTTTGGGTGCAATTTATAAAGCATTAGATTTTCAGTGTCATTTCAGGTAGTGCATCTTTAGAGCTTACTTAAGTAGTTAGGATATCTTTTGAACTTTAAAGTTGCAGCCTCTTCTTAGAGATGGTGCTAAAATTAACTAAAATTGCTGTGCTAGCACCTCAGACAAAACACCACTGGTTTTTTTGGAAGACCTCTCATTGGGTAATAGGATGTGGCTGTTATAATTTAGAAATTTCCATCCCAACTACCAAAATTAAAATCAATATTGGCTATTCATTCTCAGGAAGGAGTGCACATGAGTTAAAGTGATATCCCTAGATTTCAAATGAGTGTGGCCCAAGGCCAAATTTTGCAAATACTAAAAAACTGAGTTTCATACGAGCATGAAACTGCTGTATTTCTGGGGCTATCCCACCCTTTCCTTAGAATGCAAGCTATGACTATATCTGCATCCTATTGCTTACTCCTCTGCCCTGAGGGCATCTTCTTAGCACATCTTGTGAGCTAGATAAAAAGTTAATACTTCACATCCTGTCAACCTTGTCTTAAAGTTTCCACAGATATTTTCTTGTGCTGTTAATGGCAAAGTTGATGAGGATTCGGCTGCTGAATCCCCTGCCCTGTAGATGTGTGATCCTTATAGTGAGAACAATCACATGAAAAGTACAATTGATATCTACCCTCGTTGTTCCCTGAGACCGTGAAACAAGGGGTGGCCTTAGCTCTTCTCCTTCCATTGTCTCTATTTGCTGTAGGTCACTGCTGAAGCAGAGAACAATACTGCCATTCTGTTCCTCTGTTCTGTTAGAATAAATTACTGTGCAGTCCACTACAGTCAGAACAGACTATTGAAGGATGTGAAGCATGGAGTGGCAGAGTCTGTTCAAGGCCATTTGTCACATGCCTGTCACCTTCTGTGCAGCATGTCACCTCCTTGCAGTGCGTGTTCAGGTTAGATAACAAGGATCTGACTATGTGCTTTTCTTTCTCTAGAGTTCCTGTGAATGTGGGGACATCCTCCCATAACGTCTTGCTCTCTGAGTTAGAAAGAGAAAGATTTGATGGGTGGACTGTTAGGTGGAAAAGGAATGGATTGGACAGTTGTATCCAGAGGGTAGTGGTCAATGGCTCAGAATCCTGATGGACATCAATGACAAATGGTGTCCCTCAGGGGTCCAAACTGTGACCAATGTCACAGTTGTTCCCGCTGAGAAGGACTTGGTGAATGAAAAGCTGGATATGAGCTAGCCATGAGCATTCACAGCCCAGAAGGTTAATTGTATCCTGGGCTGCATCCAGAGCACCATCGGCAGNTTTGTGGTGACCTAACTGTGGCCCTTTCAGTCTCTGAAAGCAGCATATAAGAAAGATGGAGAGACTTCATACATTTAGTGACGCGTAGTGACAGGTCAAAGTGGAACGGCTTCAAACAGAAAGAGGGTGTGTTTAGACTAGATATTAGGAAGTCCTTTACCATAGGGGTGATGAACCACTGGAACAGGTTGTCAGGGAAATTGTGGATGGCCCATCTCTGGATGTGTCCAAGAGCCAGCTGGGTGGGGCTCCGACCAATCTGGTCTGGTGGCAGGTATCCATTCCTGTGACAGGGGCGGAATTGGAACCAGATGATCTTTAAGGTCCCTTCCAATCCAAGCCTTACTGATTTTATGATTACATGATTCACCTATACATAACATACGCAGGTTTAGATTGAGGCTAACTTTAATCAGATTATCTTTCTCAAACAATTCCTCTTTTTGAAGATATTAAAATATCTCCACTATTGACAAGGTTGTCGCCATTATTATTTGCCCTTTGAACACATGCTTCTGTAGACATTATGGCATTTTGGGTAAATGGAGAAAGACTCTTTGTTTTGGGAGAAGAGAAGAATCACAGCACCTCAGTTTGGAATTAGAATATATTTCTCTTACAGGAACGTCTTCATAAATATTTCGAGACTACTGCATGTAATTGTACTGTGAAGCAACCCTTAATCATTTAACTGTGATTTGTTTCCAGACAAGATATTGGACTATTAGATATATCATAATTTCTTCACATCCATTAAATGACCATAGAAAGAACAAATGCTTTTAGGCAGATAGCTCTTAACAACAGTTTGCAAAGATCTCACATGTTTCCTGCTTTCAGGAATAGTTAATTGAAATTTCAAAGTTCATTGAAGTTGGTCTCACTTTCATAATGAACACAATAACACTTGGCAAACACTGATAAAAATGTTGGGAGTAACTTTCCTAATATGTTATTCCTCATCACTAATGAAGATAGCATTCATCTATGTTGGGAGCCATACATTAAATTAGCTAAAAAGGTCTTGGCAGTGCATTCTGAAATGGGTGAATCAATAGAATAAATACTTTGGCTTGATAATTTCTTCTTTAATATAGGCAAAAAACCTCAATGCTTATACTTAAGTCAGTAAATACTGCATGCCAATACCTTAGTGATTTCTGAAGGCTTTGTTTTCACTTTCATTTCTCTCTTCTTACATTTACTAACAAAGGTGTAAAATGTATACTCTGAAATACCATAGCTCTTATTCTGCTGCCATTGGCAGTGAGATAATTGTGTTTAAATGGTTGAGATTGGTAACTGGATCTAATCTAATCTGGAAGAAAATTCAGCTAAGCAGGCAGGACAAACTGGGATGTTCAAAAATACTAGAAAAAATACCCTGTACTTTCAGCATTTGGACATTAATACTGACTTTCCTAAAGAGAACTTATCAAATTACTGCCAGATATTATTCTCCTATCTTAGTAAATTCCATTCCTCCATAAGCATAATATCTCATTTTATTTTGGCATAAATCTCTTCTCCATCTGAGAAATTTAGGAACAAAATAATATCAAGGTTTATGTATAATTTCACACTTTATCGTTCAGTTCATTTGCTTCTAATCTAACTAAATACCATGCTTGTGAACAGAGAATGAGTCAGTGATTAACAGGTATTTGCTATTACCTCATGGATCAGCTGGCATGAATGTTAGACTGTGATGTTTCACCATTATTTTTTTTTTTTGTCAGCACCAGAAGACATGGACTACTCATGTCTTGTCCTATATTCATACTATGCAGGCCATGCTTTGAATTTCTAAGCTCATATTTTAATCAGTCTCACATGAAAATTAAATTTGGGGTTTCTTGCAGAGTATTTAAAATACTGCAGTTTGTTTTAAAATCAGGCTTCTACAAGGTCTAAAATAGTTTAGCTAAGTAGGAAGTTATGTGTTAGGTATCACATTGTTATTTACAAGATGTTGGGTACTTCATTTAAATTTCTCTTAGCATACTTCACTTACTGTTTTTGTATCAATATATTGAGCACTTAATTTCTTCAGGAAGATAAGAGTTTGTTCCGAAGGACATCTCACTGGAATAAAGGAAATACTGGTGATGAATGACATGCAACATAAAATTTGTAACTGGCCTGTGAGTCAATTACCTGCTTCTAGTTCAGCAGCACTTTGACATTTTTTTGGTTAATATTTTATGGTTTCATGCATAAGTGAGTATATAAGGGATGGGTGTATAAGATAGTGGTGGTATTATTATTATTATTATTATTATTATCATCATCATCATCATCATCATTATTATTATTGTTATTATTTTTAAAATAAAGAAACTTTAAATGGGCTGAAAAGAGAGGTGACTGTTAAGGTACACAGTCCTATGAAACTCTTCAGCAAGCACTTAACTTTAGAGGCCTCTATTTTTTTAGTAAATAGAACCACTCATGGGTCTGTTTTCTGTGCTTTGGTCAATCAGTATTCAATTCTGTTAAATTATTAACATAATAAAATTCTGTTAATTATTTAATCAGTGTTAATTAGTGTTTGACATGGGCTTATAGAAAAGAAAAGGCATAGATTTGTATTCTTTTGAAATTTTATCTTAGCCTTCTAAACGTATTATAAGATCTAAAAATATAGGATTGAAGAGTATTAAGTAACAGCCTGTCTTGGGTTATGGAACCAAAAATGTGTATTCTATTTTTATCTGCTGAAAACAGTTGGGCAATATTTTTTTCATTATCTCGTGTTACTCTGGGGGAGAGGGGCAGATGCTTTCTGATAATGGTTCAGCTGTTAAAATAAGGTGGTGCAGTGTTTCTTATCTCTTTCACCACCCTAAACCCTCCAGGAGGATATCTTCTGCTAATGGGCCATTAAGGCTCACCAATGACATGACACATTTACATCGTCCTATTGTGAGATGCTCCACCCAGTGGTGGGAGCTCCAGGGTCCCTACCTAGATAAGCACAGAGACTCAGAACACCAGGGATCTTGTTTTCCACTGGATTCCAGAGGAAGATCAGACCCATCTCACCACCACTGGACCCTTTTTCAAGAGGATCTTTACTCCAACAGACCCACATCTGTTTCTCCAGGACTGCTTCCAAACACCCTGACCAACAGGGTCTGGGTGTCAGGTCGTGTCCCTGGCGCTGTCAGGGTTTTCTACAATTTTTGTTTGTTTGTTTGCTTGTCATTTTGTACTATTACATTTGTATTTTTAATATTCCTAGTAAAATAACGGTTATTCCTATTCCCAAATCTTTGCCTGAAAGCCCTTAGTTGCAAAGTTATAATAATCTGGAGGAAGGGGGGTTTACATTCTCCATTCCAAGGAAACTCCAGCTTTCCCTAGCAAATACCTGTCTTCTAAACCAAGACACAATCTTAAAATAAAATAAAACTGGGATGTATGTGAAGTGAGCAGCACAAATTAAAGCACCAACATCTGAATATAGCACACGTCATCCACTGTGAAAAACAGTAGAATAGGTATTAGTTTCACAGCCCACAAAGCTGAGGTTTGTGGGCCTTTGAATGATACTCCTCCATTTCATATTTCCTCATCTGTTAATACCGAATTACTCAACCCCTTGGCAGAACCTACCCAGCCACACAATCATTATTTAAGGTCTGATTTTCCTAAGAAGTCAATATATTTTTACTCTTACTTCTCTACATGCTTGAGGCCTAAAACAGTAGTAAATTTGAATAATCAGTTACATGTGGGACTATTTTGTTAAAGAACAAGGAAGAAAGTTTTAAGGTTTAACACTGAGATATTGTGGGGATCATAAACCTTGAGCTAATTATTGCCCTGATGAGGTAAGGATGTCCACTTCTAAAGGTAAGAAGGTGTACGACATGATTAGCAGACCAAAAGTGAATAAGGGAAAATCAAAGCATAGACTATTGTGTGCCATTCACACTTATCAGAGAGATGAAAATCATCTTCTTTGGAAGGAAATGGTATAATTGCAACCAATATCTCTTTAGCAAATGCAGACCCACAGGAATAAGCTGAGAAAGACACATATATAAAAAACACTGAAGACCACTCCACTCTCATAAAAAAGAACACTTTGACAAGTGACCAATCACACTTTGGTAGTCTAATGACCAAAAATCAGTAAAAAAAAATATAATAAGAAAAAATAAAGGATAAAAGAAGCATGCTAGGAAAGAAAAGTCAATCCATGACCATGACTGCCACACAGCATTTTAGATGAGTTAGGCAAAAGAACTGTTCACCTCCAGCTTCAGACTATCAAAAAAATCAAACAAAGTAGGGAGTGAATAGAATATAAAAGAAGTTCACGAGCCTATGACAAGTCATGGATTTCCGTTTTGGCAGATGGGTCAAGATGTAGAGAAACATTAGTGTATGCTATTCTGCAAAAGGAATTCATGTATTTCTCTCATTGAAGATGGATGAAGTCATGAGGTCAGTGCTTTGCATTCCTGAGTCAAATTTCATACTGTTCAAACTTTTTCAAGATGCACCGGCTTGTGTTGTGTGACCCATTACCAGCAATAGGCTCTTCAGTCACCACTACAGCAGCAGCAGCAAAGGCTAGTGCCTTAAATCAGCAGCAACAAAGAGTTTCATTAATTCCTTTAATGTTCCTTCTACAAAAATGCATTTCCTTAATATAAAAAATGTATTTGACAAGACAGCATTTACTGCAAAGCTCAAATTGTCATGAAATTTACATTATAAAGGTTGACAATATGATCATTATATTTAAAACCTCTTGAACAAGATCCTTTCCACACTGATGTCAAATTGCTTGAATTCAGGCAATGTTATGGCCCATGATGTTCTGCAGGGATATTTCCAAAGAAAATCAATCTATTCTGATGCAATTTTTTCTCTTGCGGCACTCTCAAAATTCATATTAAAGGAGTTAAGCATGGGCCTTCTTTTGAATTTGCCATGTTTTATGAACCCTGCTAAGATTGAAACAATGTAAATAATGGCCAGAAGAATTTATTTTTAACTACATGATGGAGGTGCTGTTAACTCTGCCTTTTCTTCAGATATTGGAATGGACCAATCTATGTGAATAAGAGAAGTATTTTGTCTGTCTACAAGTTAGAAGCTGTGAAGAAATGTATGAACATATACATGATGATAGAACATGGAAATTTCACTCATTTTACAGTGTTTCCATTTCCACAGTGTTTCCATTTTTTGTAATTTTAGCATGTGTCTTATAACATTAGATGATTTTCTTAACATTTCACATCAAGAGTTTATGGGAGGATCCAAATAGCATTCTATTCTCTATTTTAGAAAAAAAATGTGTGAGGAAAAAGGATATAGGGATGCTATCCCTCACAGAATGTGGCTGTCTTGTTTCTGGCCAGGAAAGGATTATTTTTTGCAGTAGCCAGGAGCGGGCATGGCTAGGACGCAGAGGTTGTTCTATATCACCTCTTGTCATTGCCAGGGGGTACAGAGAAGGCAGTCTTTTCCAGGGAGAAGGGGTTCTTTCCATTTCAGAAAACAGGGTGGAAGGAGCCACTATCAATTGTGTGTTTTACTGTGTGTTTTTTTCTGTGGGAATCAATTCTCTTCTTACACCTTTTGTTATTAATATTGTTGCTCTTACTGCTCATTTTCATATCTCATTGCTGTTTCTAATCCCAACCTGTGATCTTTGTCCTTTTTTGGTCCAGATGAAGAGGGGGCAGGAGAGGGAAAACAGTGTATGGGGTTCCTTATGGGAGTACTAAATTGGAGACTACAATTCCTAAACCACAACACTGGCTGTTTTCAACTGCACGAGGTATTATTTTCTGGGGAGTCAAAACACAAATGTAAATATCTCTCTTTTTTTCTTTTTTGTAAACAAGTGAAACATAAGACGCTTCTGGAGCTGCCCCAGTGTTTTTCCCATCAGTTAATGCATAATTGCTTGTAGAACTGGGATTTGCACCCAACAATAGACCTGTGTTATTCTAAGTTGAATAGTTCTTTCTGTAACAAATAGCCAACTATGAACATATCTGTAGGAGACATCAACCCAAGAAAGAACTGAAGACCATAACAAAAGGTAAACAGAATGCAACCAATCAGTTGCTTTAACTATAAAAACAAGGAACAGCTGTTTTTCAAAGCATTAGAAACTTAGTTAAAATATTCCATTGAATTCTAATAGAGAAAACACAGTCCTTAACAATTCAGATATCCAAGAAAGATGAAACATTTCAAAATAAAAATACATATTTAAATTTTTTAACCTTAAGAAAGGCAATAAAACAGTTTAAAATATGGAATCACAGAATCACAAAGTCAATTATGCTAGAAAAGACCTCTAGGAATCATCAAGTCCAAGCTATGACCAACCGCCTTGTCAACCAAGCCATGGCACTTAGTGCCACATCCAGTCTTTCCACACCTCCGGGGACAGTGACTGCACCACCTTCCTGAGCAGCCCATTCCAATGTCCAGTCAGATGAATATGAATATAGATGAATATGATAAAATTATCAATACATAATCATGTCTAGTATTATCAAACCAGATTTATTTAAATCAAATAATTTGTTAATTACAAAAAGGAAAACAATACCTGTATATATATACAGCCTGTAGCATGTGATAACATGCAATACAATCAATATATTTGAGTTGAGGAGAGGTTTATACATGAAGACTGGAGAATTACAAAACATTTCTGAATCTAATGAACAGAAACCACAGCATGTCAGCTGGGGAAGGTATGGTATGAGAAATGCAGTTGGGATGAATTAATCACTATGAGAAGAGTGAGATAAAAGTTTTGTACTGTTTTTGACTTATTTTTTGGCCCCTGTTGAGAAAAAGGATGATGTTCTCCTGCTTATGAGATGTGCAATTCCAGAAGCCTGTAATCTAAACTTTTCTATAACAATTAATTTATTACCACTGCAAGTAACATTTATCTGAATCAGGACATTAGAAAAGATGCTAAGCAGTTACACCTCTTTTTGTTTTTATACCACAGACTAGTTAGTCTTAATCCAATAATCCAATTTTACTCTGATACAGCACTTCTTGAAAGGATTTTGCAAATATGAACCCTTTTAGATCTCATCATGGTGTGCCTTGTGACTTGTGCTGCCATCACAGGCAGCAAAAAAAGGTGAGTTGGTTGCTATAGGATTTCTCACACTGCCTCATCAATTCCTTATTTTCCAAAGTAAAAGACCCACCACAGTATTTCTCATCAATCTACTAGTCTATATCTTTGCTTTCATTCTGGTTTTACCTGAAAATTCACGTGTACTTACAGCAAGCATTTTGTTATTCTTTAGGATTCCACATTTTTCAGTTGTCTTCTCTGTCCTGCTGTCTAGTTGCCCTCTCCTAACAATTTTTATACCCTTCTGTCAAATATAGTTGAACCTGATCAACAGTCTGAAGGCACTTAGGTTCCTACAGATGTCATGAAAATTGGCATCTGAAGAGAGAAAGAGGAAAAGATGAAGCACAGGCAAAATTTTTCTTCTTCTATTTTGTAATCCAATCAGCACACACAGACCCTAAACAGTCACAGTCAGTACTGCCTTTGCCAAATACTGTGTTTGACCTCATTGCAGGAACTAAGCTTACCTATGATATCAGTAAAACCTCCTACCTATCAATTTCCCTGAGTTCTGTGGAGCTGGTTCCCTCAGACACACAGGTGCACGATGTTGCCAATGTGCTGACAAAAAGACCCATTCCTCTCTGAAACACAGAAAAGGTGGGCATACAGGTTCTCCAGCAAATTACCCCACCAAACAAAGAGGCGAGGATGCAGCTTGTCCCACGTCAGCAAATGCCCTATTCAAACCTATTAAGAGCCCTGGATCCTATGCAATTTTCAAAATCCAAAAACTACTGATCTTTTGTTCTGTGGTTTTCTTGTCTTCATTTAATGTGTGTTCTCTAGTTCTTATCAGAAAAACAGCCCTGATTATTTATCACATTTCAAACTTGGAAATCACTTGTAACCATTATTATTGTGAGTGAAACCACATCTGATTCTGCTTCCAGTTAGAATGCTAATTTACTAGAGTTTGACCCGTGTCAACATGCTATGTTTATTTAAAAATTCTTGTAATGACCAGCCTGGATTTTACTCCCTCCTTCTCAATATAGCTAAAATATTATAATCTGACAGTTCACTAAGCATCTGACTTGTTTCAACACTTCTTTCAGCACACTTCATTTTTAATATACTGCCATTGTAAGTGTCTTTTTCCTAACCTGTTCTATACACGATGAGGTCAGGTCAATGAACAGCTGAAGCCTCTTTTTTGTTTTCCCCCTGAGTCAGAAATAATGAATGTATTGTTTGTGAAAGGTTTAGAGCTGATAGCAAAAATAGAGGTAGCACTAATCTGGCCTTTGGCTGTCAGAGCAACTTGATTCTGAATTCATTGCAAGGGGGTGAGAACCACCATCTCCTGGGTAATAATTCAATCCTATCTTTCTGTTCATTGAGCCTATAGACTTCCTTTGCCACATTAATTCCACTTGAACTATAATAACCTCCTGGCTGGGAACTGCTATTGATAAATCACAAGAGAAACTGGCAAACTGACATTGGAGGTGGACAAGCAATTGTGCACAATAGAAAAATTCAAAATGAAGTGGGATCAATAACTAGCATTGTCAGGAAAAAAAAGTATAGCATTTTTTTCTGATTTTAGACAGATTAAGACGTTCTACAAGCACTCACACTACTGGAGATTTTGAATAGCTGGTACTATTTTACTTCAGGCAGAATTTTTCAATCAACTATTAGTTAATTAAATATGAAACAATCCAAATTACATTAACCAATGCCTGCTTTCACTCCAGTTCACAATATCATAATAGTACTTTGTTCTTCTGTCTCTTTCTGTCTCTTTATCTATTTTTACAGAGTTTTATCATTCACTCATGCAGGAGCTCTCAACAACCTGCCCTGGAGGATGCCCACTGTATTCAGTGAGTCCCTGAATGATAACAATCAGATTGTCAGGAACAAAATCATCTATGGTTACTTATTTATTGGAGGGAAAATGAAACTTACAACCTACTTGTCCATAACTTGAGCACATAACCATCCATTGTCATTACACGCCATCCTCACCTCCACCTCATTTTAAATTTCCTGTTGCATTTTATATGCTGCATCTTTTCCCCAGTGGCTCTGATCTTCAAAAACTCACAGGTCTGTATAACTTCATTTATGCAAGCAATCCAACCGAAATCAAAAGGACTATATGCGGCTAATGAAAATATGCATGGTTTATAAACCCAAGAGAGACAAAGGACTTAATGATCTCTTCAAGAGCGGATTTCATCTTGTAAAATGCTCATGGCTCACACAGGATAACATGAACCTTGGTGAGGAACTTATTCATAATTGATAAGGCTGATCAATGTTTGGCAATTCCCCCCGTGAAGTGCATCTAAGTAGTTTTATTCCAATTTATAAAGAAAACTACAAAAAAAAACCCAAACAAAAAAACCTCAAACAAACGAAACCAAAGAAACAAAAAACCCAAAACAAACCAAAACCCCCCAACAACAACAACAAAACCTGTTTGCAAAAAAAGGCAAGCACCTGGGATTATTATTTAAAAAAGGAAAACAGATTGAGTGGTTGATATTTTCCATTTAAATTTAAGACAGATGTTTCCCCTAGTAATAAGGCACATTTATTCAATTTGAAAGAAAATAATTTGAGTTTCTGTTTTCATTTTTTCTTTAGTACAACTTGGAAAACAAATATTTTTTTAAATTACTTCATTTTGTTTGTGAATTTCCCATGCTAAAGAAACTATTTCCCACAACCTGTGCTGCTTAACTTCCATTTTGCATATGCCATTTCATTTACAATTTCCAAAGGTAGTGTAGTAGCTAAGTGAAGTAAACATTTCACTTTGAACATGTTTTTGTCAAGGCTCTTTTTTGCCACAACATAATACCTTGCTCCAATTACTCTGAAAGTTTTATATTTGGGGCTTGCTAGCCATCTGTATTTTTTTTTCTTTTTTTTTTTTTAATTATTGCCCCACCCCTGGGTCCTGCCCCTGCCTCATTCTTTGTTTTCCAATTCTCAGTGGATCTCAGAATTTCACAGAATTGTTTGGGTTGAAAGAAGCTCTGGAGATCATCCAGTCCAACCTGTCAGGACAGGGTCACCTAAAGCAAGTGACACAGAAATGTGTCCAGGTGGGGTTTGAATGTCTCCAGAGAGGGAGACTCCACAACCTCCCCAGGCAGCGGTTCCAGTGCTCTGCCACCCTCGTTGTAAAGAAGTTCTGCCTCAAGTTATGGTGGAATTCCTTGTGCTTTAGTTTACGGCCATGGCTCCTCATCTCTTCTTTGGGCACCAGTGAAAACAATCTGGCACCATCCTCCTGACACCCACCTTCAAAATATTTGTGTGTACTGAGATCCCCTCTATCATGTCTTCTTCAGACCAGCTCCCAGACTCTCTCCTCATAAGAGAGAAGCTCCAGACCCCTGACCATCCTTGTGGCTCTCCACTGGACCCTCCCCAGCAGCTCCTTGTCTCTCTTGTGCTGAGGAGCCCAGAACTGGACACAACACTCCAGGTGTGCCCTCACTGGGGCTGAGAGAGGGGAAGGGTCACCTCCCTCACCTGCTGCCCACACTCTTCCCAGTGCACCCCAGGATTCCATTGGCCCTCCTGGCCAGGGGGACACTGACAGCTCATAGACAACTTGTGATCCATCAGGAGTCCCAGGTCCTTTCCCACAGAGCTGCTCTGTGCTGGCACTTGGGGCTGTTCCTCCCCAGGTGCAGGACCTGGCACTTGCCCTTGAGGACCCCCCACCCAACTCCCCAACTTAACAGGGCCCTGCTGAATGGCAGCACAACCTTCAGGTGTATTAGCTGCCCCCCCTCAGTTTTGTAGGACTCACAGGTAAGAATTTCATTCAATAACATTATATGCTATCACAGAGACCACCTATGTACCTTAAAGAGTGTCTCAGAGCTGCTGAATCTGTAATGTGAGGATGACTGTACCAGAGGAGTCCTCCTGTGTACACTGACAGCCCCATGGGAGGAGTGGGACGTGGCCTGCAGAACATCACGCTGGGTAACTCATGGAGACTGGAGTGATAAAGCAGGGTCTGTTGAGAGATCAACTGCACTGAACGAAAGCTAAAAAAGAAAAAAAATAGGATGAATACTTTCACTCCACTGGGAAGATGAGAACTACTTAATATGTTTGTGGGCATCTCTAGAATAGATTTTTAATCAACAATTCTCATTTACTGGAAGAGTGAGCCTATGAACAGACTAATACTACCGAGTGACATTATGGGCCATTCATCTGCTTAACTTGTCTGAAAATTTGAGCCACCAGTGAAGAATTATTATTGATNTACTGCAGCAATTAATTAAAGCTATTTAACAGACTCTGTATGAGGCAGGAACTTTTGCCTTGTGGTTGAACTGAGATGTTGAACTGAGCAGAAGTGTTGTCATTTATGCTTCTGATTTTCACAAAGGCCTCTCCTGTAACATTAGCAAAAGTGATCAATTTCTCTGGATGACATCTCTGGCAATAAAAAAATAGCTACAAATTTTCTGTAACTTAAAAAACTGAGAACAAAACACTACTTTTTGTGTGTAGGTAACTATGCAGACAGATAGGAAGTGAGGAAAGATGAAAAAGCGACAGTTAAAGAAAGAGTTTTTGTCATAGAAAATAAAAAGAAAAATGTTACAGTATCTGCATGTGTGCCTAGGGTTCACCAGTCAGGAACAATCCCCAGAAATTATCTTAGCAGTTCAGGCAGAGAGAGTGAGATGGAGATTTCACATTGGGTGTCAAATGAGCGATGAATTTCTAGGTCATCAGTACTCCATCATCTTCGGCATAGTAAAACCTCAGGAAAATAATAGACCCAAAAATCTTTAAGAGTTTGAACAGATGTAAAAAGGAAAGAAAAGCTTCTTCCTGGGTTTTCCAACTGACAAAGACCTAATTTTGAGTATGAAATAACTTATTGGCAGATATAGGTAATAGAAGGGAAAAATGCTTATTTCATTGAAGACCTATATTTACTCTAAAGTACTTGAATTTTTCAGTCTGTTTCATGTGGTCTTTGTGTCAAAACCTGAACTTCAGAGTTTTCATACAGTTTGGGTAATCTTAGGACAGATGTCCCAAGAGAGAACATTCTACACTGGGACACATGTCCCAAGAGAGAACCCAGCAGTAAACCCATGCCTTTGTATGTCATGCTACAAATAGGAGTGGCTGATGAAAGTAAATCAGTAATGACTGTTGCAGAATACCCTAGGAATATGCTGTGTCCAAAAAAAATTGAGTCTATTGTAACAAGCAATACAACTTTCTTTAGTAACTTATAATATCATTTTGGCAGAACTGTTCGCAGTGTATCAGTTGTATCAGGAGATTTTGTTCCTTAGGTTTAGATTTTTCCAAAGATTGCTGACATATATCCCAAAATACTTATATTAAACTAATATTTTCAGAAACCTTTTACATGCTCTACATTGATTTGATTTATTCAGATTTCTGTGATTAAAAATGGAAGTCTGGAAACAGACTTTATATGCACTATTTTCTGCAGCCTCTGCAATGAACCAGTCCTCTCACTGAGTTCTCTCCATTAGCAAAGTTACTTGAACTCTAATGGCATAAATAAGCAGTGCCTACATAAAAAGACGTCACCAAATATATATTTTAAGGCCTTTGTTTCTTTTACCTTGAAATATTGTCTGACATAGAAGGTGACATCCTCATATTAAATTAGCTCTTCCACTTCAATTCACCTAATTTTTCTTACTATGTTTCTTACTGAAATGAAATACATATGACTTTGTCCCAGTCCCTCTCTGCAGCATATTGATTTTCCCACAGCTGTTTGGAAGAGCACATTTCGGTCTTTTACTGAATGGACCATTTCTGACCCGCTATGGGCTCCTAAATAATAGTTCACCTCATTTAGCCTGAGAGGAACAAAGCAGGTTGATACCAAGACGTAGATGAGGTGTCTGAAGTTCAGACAGCAGCTCCATCTGACTCAGCTCTTTCTAGGCTAAACCAGGACAGGACTGCCAGGGTGTTGAGAGGAAGAACTTGCTCCTGATGGGTTTCACATTATTTCACAGCAGAATGTGACCCAAAGGCTAGGTGGAAAAATTAGGTCTCTCTTGGATGACCTCTGAGACCAGCACCCATGATATTTACCAAAAAGCATATGCTGAGTCCAAGGAATATATCAAAGAACACAAGCTAGCTAGGGAAGTAATTGAGAAGTACTATTATTAATATTTTCACTACCCAGTCATCTATACCCTTCTTTTCCTATGTAATTCAAATTTTTTGTTGTCCAAGAAAAGCATCTTGTTTGTAGATTTTACCTTGATTCTAAACTACTATGTGGCTGCGTTTTAAGCAGATTACACCTTGGAAGGACTGTAAGGCAAAAAGGAGAAACTCATGGTGCACATGTATTATTTAAATAGAACTTATATGTTCACAGGGACTTATGAATAATTTTTCTCTCAGTAAGGGGGTAGAAAAGGTTTCAATTCATACTAGACATGGAATATATTTATATATATATATCAATAGGCTAAATTATTAAAATTATTCTGACTGTATATACTAGTCTAGTCATGGTCTCCATCTGCAAGAACCAAGATGATTGATAGATACAAAATAATGTCAAAAGTTGATGGCTTAATACTCTCTTCTGCAAGAACTCTGAGGCAGTATCCATTATCTGAAAGTTTACTGTGCTAAATTTCTAGGTTCCTTTTTTTTTTTTTAAGCTGAGGAGGCCTGTCCTATTATGATCAAAATGTGTGTAGCAGAGTTTCTTCTAGAGCATGAGATATTATGACTAAAAGAAGCAGTAAGAAAAATAAAAAATCAGCAATGCTCTTCAATTACCTTTGAATTTTTCTTTTTTTTTAAAAAAAAGCCCCCCAAGAAACAAAACAAACACAACCCCCCTTCCCCATAACTAGAGAACTTGGGGATAATGACATTCATTGCTAATAGGAGCAAATATTTCAGTTCAGGTAAGATTTTTTTCCTCTATTAAAATAGAAGCAATAAATGTGATCATGAATTTGTGAACTTTCTTCATGGCTTTATATATTACCCCAACAGCTTTTATTGTAGAAGGGTTCAGTGGCAGCATCAGAAGGACAACAGCCACCAGCAAATTATTTTATTGTGGCAGGACTGGTGTCAAACTCAGGAAGTGACTGAAAATCAGAAAGGAATTGGATGAAATTTCTACTTCAGTGAAAGCAGCCCTTTGCCTGCTCGTGCAATGCCCAGTGCTGCCTTTTTATTCTGGACAGACATTCTAACTGTTTTTTTTCCTAGAATAAAGGAGATCATAAATAGGGAAATTCACAATCTGAATTTTCCTGTCTGAATGGCCCATGGCCCTGAATATATTTCTTAACCTTTTCTCCCTCCTGTTCCCTCATTTATACTGTTCAGATTTGCAAAGACTTTTCAGTGTGTTAATCTTCATTTAACACTGATCAGAGGAACCTCAGAGGGGAAAAAGACAGATTCTCAGATTATGTAAATCAGTATAGCTCTGCTGCTACTGTTGTACAACTGCTGACAGTCTGGGGCACAGAGCTCATAAAACACTATGTTTGTAAAAACAATGCCAAACCATGGGTTTTCGTACTTCAACGGATTTAAATAACCACATAGAAATTGCAGCTGTATGAGAAATAGAAGGAACTGCAGCTAAACTAGCCCATCTTGAATGATAGCATTTCCATCCTCTTCATATGCAGTTTACACATAAATCTGGTGTGCTTATGGTCCCCTTTGTGAACACACCAACACACTTGTGGTTCAACACTAATGTTTAAACGACAGATGAATAAATAAATAAGCCTCTCCTTCTGAAAGAACTTCAACCCTGAATATTTCTGTCTAAATTTTACAAACACATTGTGAAAACTAATAAAGGCATTAATTACATCAGTCCAGAGAGCTCCAGCCATAGAAGCACGATGAAGCCATGATTTACAAAACACAGCACCACCCTCTCCATACCCATGCTGAAAGTTGCTTTCCTCTGTAATGACAGGTTGAGAAGTACTCAGCTATTCTTTGAGTCAGTTGTAGAAACCAGCAGGATAAGACATTAACAAGCTTAAAAGGTATTACCTGTCTAGCCCTACCAGGAGGTTTATGCTGACTGTAGGGGTTTCGCATATCTCTTATACTTTCATGAGGGAATTAGTTAAAATTGCCATAGTGGAAAGTATTTGATTTAGATTAATCTGGATTTCTCAAGCAGTGGAGACTCATTACTCTGGCTGTTCTACCCATACTGCCCTTAATGCTCTAACTATATACTCAGGAAAAAAGCCTTCAGTTCAAAGCTCTTGATGGTAAGTAAAATGGATCATTATTATCTTTTCAAGAAACCTTTAAAAGACTTGGAAGAACAAACAGAAAAATATATGTAAGTGAGATATATACCTCCAGCATTCAATATGGGCATACATCAGGTTTTTGCCTTCTCAGGTGACAAAATTTCTCATCCTGAGAGAAAAAGAGTGCTATATGTTAATCTTTCCACCTGAGGGATAGTCCCAATAATATTACACTGTTAGTGCAATTCGTGTCTTGTTTCTAGCATGACTGCATCACATGAGGTGGGATGTCCTAGGAATGCCCCAGTTAGTGTACCAAAACACAGTGCATTTCCTTGCTTTTGCACATTAGTGTGCATCTTCAGTTCTGCCTGCAGATACAAACCAGAGATCTTTCCAGGCTTGAAACTGTCAGAGCTATTAATGGGGACATACAGGAAAGTGAGAACTGTAGTGCCAGATTCCCCCCGTCACTGTAAGGACAGGATATTCCCAAATATTTTTTTTTTTTTTGGAAGCTGGTGTCAATCAGACAATCTTTATGATGGTGATGCAAGGGTGAGTGTGCAATGATGTTTTAATGTCTAATCTTTCAGCCATGCTGGCTGCTACATCCTGGCATGGAGTAAAAATATCTGGTTTGTTCCTTTGGACATTGGTTTGGGTTCTGTTCTCAAATGTTTTAAAGAAGGGAGTAGGCATTTCATGATACTGAAGTCTTTCAAGTGATCTAAAACACTAGATGTTTATCCTTCTTTATGGATTACATACATTCCTAAGTCATAAGACATGCATTGATCTTGCTGAGATGGTTTTTAAAAACTATCAGGATATTAACAGATCAGAGAAAGCTTGACATCACCAGCCAATATTCTTGCAACTGTATATTTATAAGCTCCCCAATACTAATATCTTAATGTTAGAATTATCTCCAATACTGTGATTCAGAGGCACATGATCTGACAGAGGAAGCTACATTTTAAAAGTGCTATCAGAGATAATGTGTGGAGTCTTGACCTGATTCAATTAGAGCTTTGCCCTTATGTTACCCAAGGGCATATTATCCAGCATTTATAAAGACATTGGCTTGGATAAATGAATGAGGAAAAAAGCACTATTGTTTACTCAGCAGGAGATGGACTGTGGAAATGGCTAGATTACCCTCTCATACAGACACACAATATTATAATCATATGCACACAGGCACACACACACATACACACAGATAGAGGCACAGTACACATAAAACCTTAACAAAATCTCCTCCAAGTCATCTCCATCACCAGAACATATCTTAAAAATGAGAGACAAAGCTGGGCAATTTTGACTTTTTTTCCTTTTGGATGCAAAAACCGGGCCCCATTTTCGGTGGTTTATATACATGTAATTAGCAGTTTAATTTCCTCAGAGGCTAAATTAGCCCTATGAATTTATTTAATAAAGAGTGAGATTTAGTGCCAGGGCTGCGGCTGCGGCTCAGCCTCAGCTCTGCACTGCCCTCTGCTGCCTTCCCGGCTGCGGCCAGCCAGACCTCGGGCGCCGAACCCAGCTGGGGAATTGTCCGCGGGAACGCCTGAGGGAACACCACTCATCTTAAAACCTCGTTTACCGAGGACCCATGCCCTCCCTTTTTTATTTTCCAGTCACCAAAAATGCAGCAAACATATTTCTACACCCATTTTTTTTTCTTTTTTTCACAGCAAACTCCTAGATTACACTCATTACCGTAGTAGCCTTGTAAAAAACTCTTTCACACAGGTTAGTTCAATAATAGATTGCATCATGTGCTGGTACATAATCCATGAAGCTCAAGAAGACAATGTCAAAGCATCATCCATCATGCCTGAAGCAATCTGATAACTCTTGGTGTGCCTCATTTTCTGTAAAATCTAATTCAGGTATTATGTCATATTCTGCTTTAAAATGTCTTTTAATAGGGGGAAACGGATTCATCTATTGCAAAGGAGCAAAAATTTCTCTTGGAGCACACTGTGCTGGCCACCAGCCCTTGTCAGAGAAGTTAATTTGTCAGCTAACAAATGGCCTGCTACTCTGATCTGAAAGTCTCGCTTTTCTAGGCATCTTACACATATACCTTCAAAAGCATCTTTTGCTTCTAATGAAACTTATACAGCACCTTTTACATAAGCAGCCCAAAACACAGGGCAGACATGGTTGTACATAAATGGTAATAATCCTGGATAATATTAATGACAAAATTAAAAATTATTAAAACACACAATATGTCAGATTACTGTGTTCTGCGACATTAACTTTCTTTGTTGCTTACATGCAGTCTCTTCTGGTGTGGAAGACAACACACAGAGCACAGCTATACAGAAATCAGCATAAAGAATAAAAAAAAAAAAAATAAAATCTTGTGTAATATAATTGCAGAGGGAATTTTAAAAGAAGCAGAAGGTAATGAGCCTACTGGAATTTAGCCAGAAATAATAGCCCTTTGTTTCTGGTGTACTTAAGGAACTACAGCTGGCATCACATTGGCTAATAAGCACAGAAGCCTGGCAGGAAATGAGATCAATTAATTTGAAGAATTGTATTCTGACTAGCTAAAGATTCAAGGCCAGACCACATCTTTAGATCTGCACAGTGAGGGACCCTATAGGAGCAGAGAGTTAGCTCCTGGCAAACAAAACAGCCGGAACCGTGACAGCTAGCACACACACTCCTGCAGTGTTTTCACTGGGCTGGAGCCATGAGTATGGAAAGATTCCATGAGAAATTGGGAACTGTGATTCCCTTTTTAGCCTTGAGCAGATTAAAGCAGGTATCAGGGGAAAGGTGCATGTGGAAGCTATTTTCTGCATGTGGAGAACTGAGGAATAAAAGACACAAAGTCATTACAAGAAAAAATTCTTCATGGTTACAGTCTTCTTCTTTTGACAATACATTAAATACGAATCTTACCAGCTATGCAAACACAAATCCATCTGTCCTGATGGAAAAATTCATTCCATAAGGTATACCTAACAGGCTTTTCTTCATTTCTTGATTTTTGTGGGAAAGTAGGGTCTGATCTTCACTAAAGCCAAGTATAAATCAAATAGCTCTGTACATCTCTTACAAACAGAAGAAGATGTTTTCAAAGACTTGAGACAGCTGGTCCAGAAAATTAATCAACATGTCTCTAAGAATGTCTCACTTTCCACCGCTGTTACTCAATTCTTTCTCCCAGCATTGTTCTTATGATCTCCCTTGTTCAAGCCTAAGAGCAGGTAAATATAGTCCCACATTTTCATGGCCATCATGCCTCTGTAATTTTTTCACTGGTAAATGAACTACAGAAACTTATTTAAAAAGACAGTAGACTTTTTAAATAAGGAGATAAATTCTAACTGCTATTTTCCTCATCTGGCGCAAATAATTCAAATGCAGTGTACTGTTATGCAGCTCCATTATTCTGTTTCCTTTTGTAGGAAATTGACCCTTGGCACCTGAACTCCAGATCGCTTAATGTTTGAAAACAATCTAGGAGCAGAACATTGCAAGGTACAAGGATCTCAGTCATTGGGGAGCAACCAATAGGTTTCTGTGCACTTATGTCCTAAACTTTTTTTGCTGTGTCTCAGGAAATGATGCATGCTGAGATACAATGCACTGCTTCTGGATTCAGTTTGTGAGAGTCAATTAAAACAGGCAATTTGGCAAGATTGTCACATAGGGCTATCTGGCTAATATGTGGCAGCATCCCTGAAGAAAGAACATGGAAAATAAATGTCACCCGCTTAAAACTGCCATGCTGCCTTGAGAGCAGAATTAGATGATAAATGCATTATTGTAAAATGTGGGAGATGTTGTCTTGCAAGAAACTGTGCACAGAGAGGAAAGGAGGTCAATGAAAGAGGTAAATTTTTTCTTGTTGTGCCCCAGTGGTTAGTATTACACATCTGAGGAAAGAGCCAGAAGGATCCACTAGATCATCCCAAATCTCGTCATCCTATATCACATTTCAAAACATCATGAATATATTAATATTGGTCTAACCAAAGCATAAATTGTGTTTTGGCAAAAGCAGAAATCCCTCACTATTAGAAATGTATCATTTTGGAAGGGGAGGTTAAATTACTTCATGTCCAGCCATCAGTTCTTGTTTTGCATTTCTCAAGCGGGACACTGTCTCACAAAGTAGATCCAAGGACCTTGGATCTTTCCCAAAGTGTGGTTTCTGAAATGCACAGAGGGCAAACATTCCCAGTTGCACACAATTTAAAGACATGCTGCCCCTTCTACTCAAATTGAAACCAAAATGTCACCACAATATGAAACTCTTGACAAGTAATTTTCTGAAGTTGATCAGGAAACTCTTAATTTGCTCAGCTTTTCTCTCAGAATTACTTAAACTTGTGCAGTCAAAACATTCTCCAGAAGCACTTTTTTAAAATATTCATATGGCAGTGCAAGAGTTCTTGTTTGGCCTTTATTGTTCTGTGTGGTGGCTTTTTACGGCTTACAATATTTTAGAGAGGACACTAGTGCTATGAAAATATTTTCTCCTTCTGCAGACTTACTCTGACAGCACCTAGAGCTAGGCATTCTCAAGGTATGTTTCTGCCATGTCACTTCTGTTGATTTTAGCTGGAATTGTGCAACAAAAGCTTTGGTGGATTTATCTCAGTGACTCTAGATGTTCGCAGAGTGTGCGTGTGTGTGTTTGTGCGTGTGTCTGTACACCAGGCTTAGTTCTCTGGACTTCTTTTGCAGTACCCATAGAGAAAGTGGTACATATAAGGAGCAGTCTTCCTGACCTATTTCAGCCTTTGCTAAAATGAGATGGACTTAAATGTTTTCCTCTTTCTTCTCACTCACTACACAAGGATGACTCTCTGGGTGGGGGGAATCCACCCCATAGATGCCTAAGGTAAGATGGTGTCACTGCTTCCATCCCATTTAGAAATACTAATTGCAATAACCTTACTAGAATCCAACCTTTTTAGGCCACTGGAGCAGGCAAAGAATTCAGGAATCAATGGCTGGTAAAATCTTCTTCGTTTCATGTAGTGTCCTAGGGATGAAACATAGGTGTTGAGTTTTGCAGTATCACAAGTTTTTCCACCATCTGCACTTCCCCTGCAGCTCAGCCGAATTGAAAGTAGTCAGCTAAGCTTTCCAAGTTCCTGACACTGAGTGGGGTGTACCAGTGCTATCAGAACCCATCAGGGACCCTCATTTTAAAGCAAAGAGGAAGATTGTGAAGAATGTTTTATAAGGGCGAAATGCATTCCACACTGAGGAAAACTACTAGGAAAAGAGATCTGTTTTTCAGGATATTTTAATTCTTTAGGAACTGGATTTAGAGGGAGAAAAAAGATCACTGGATCTAGAGGGAAACAAAAGATCACTGGATCACATAAATTTCTTTCTAAAACTAACAGAGAGGACTGGATCTTGGAGCTGATTCAGGAAGCACAACATATTATCAGTACTGAAAACATTAGAGATAGATAAACTCTTTCACTATCTGTCACCAAAGCACTTCTGTGTGTTTACTCACATGGGAAAATAAGAAACCCAACCAAGCTAGTGATAATCCTTAAATTGGAAGTAAATAAAGAAAGGTCCTTAATTTCTGCTTCATATCCAATAACAACAAAAATCAACTGTTACTCACTGTGGGATTGAACGCAAAGAAACTATTTTAAGTTATTAGAGTGGTATGTATGCTTCTCAGTCAGTGTTCCTTTAAAACAGTTTGTCTGATTCATTCACAGGGCTGTGTTATAGCGCATCAAACTAAAGTAGGTTTGAACTGACCTGTTACAAAACAGGTTACATAATTAGTACATAAAACACTGATTACACCATAATCAATGTCTCAAACAATGCATCATTATATGTACACAGTACCATCGTAGGGACCTGACCAGGAAAGTAAAATTACCCAAATTGCCAGTTTGGAAATAAAAGTGCACTTTATCAGATCTCCTTCTTTGTTTCCACAGAATATGCAGAGTTTATTTTTTTTGCAGGACAGATCCAGAAAGCAGAGAGATGAGCCCTGGGTAAAACTCTACAGCAAACTCTTCTTGTTAAATTGTATTCAGGGATTGCCTGTCTCTGCTTTGCATGGTACCGCACAAGGCAGCAACGACTGTATTGCTCTGAAGGAGACCATTACCAACAATGGCTGCAGCTCTGGCATGGGTGAGAAATGGAATTTCATTATAACTGCATTCAAAGGTATTTCAATCAGCGCTGATTGCTGCGTCTTTTTAAAGAAAAAAAAAAAAAAACCTGAGCAGATTCAGAGGTTGTGGGAATCACACCCCATGATTTCCTACTCCCTGGTCTTTTTTTCTTACAAAATCAGTGCATGTGCTCTCCTGCTCATCTTTTGGCAGTGTTACCATGCAGCCTGAAGCGTTTAATAGGCTAGATTTTGTCACATAATCTAAAATAGTTAAAAAACATATATTTGGGGTTGTTGGGGTGGGGGTCTGGCCCTTTATTTGTTCAAATAAACATTAAAACAAAGTAAAGAAATTTAGTTGTAGAGACAGAAATCAGCTGGACAGGCTTGACTTTTTTTGTCCATAAAATCGCTTCATGGTGTTTTCCCCCTCTCCTGACACACTGGTATGCCTCTTGCCGTCTGAAGCACCACATTAGGGAGTGATGTTAGTCACACTGCAACTACCACTTGCTCTTTAGCCTTTTAGTCTGAAGTGATGTGATGTCTGTGCTTTGAAGGAAAACATTTCCTTTTACAGCTGAAACTGGACTGAAACCACAAAAGAACCCCTACTGGAACAAGTGACAGTGCCTGTCCTTAAACTGGCATAAGATTAAGTGACACGTGCATGAATTAAAAGAATACTATAGAGTTCATCAGTAGCTTTTCTAACATTGCTCAGACATACTTGGAGCAAAAAGTAATTTTACAGGACTGGTGTTCAGCCTATAAATATCAGTCAAATATTCTCTGTAATAGTGACCTTAGACATAAAAACTGTGATAAATCCTTGGCTTTTCTGTTCTTTTCTGGGTAAATAATTCTTAAATACATCCAAAAATAAAGGAAAAGAAAAAATATCTATATGAAAACTTATACATAGCTGTGCTTGGATGCGTGTACATAATTGCAGTTTTTAGGGTTTTTTTATATATCTCTTTAAAGGTGATACTGCTAACTTTAGAGGAGTGAAAGTCCAGAATGATTGTCCTTCCACACAGAAAGCTGAATTCAGTTTCCTCTTAAAGTCGAGATATGAGAAAATGTGAAGATCACTCCAATCATCTTCCATCACAGATACACAATCTTGATTAATTTCTCTACCAAACAGCTCAGTCCATTCCATCCCTTGGCCCCACCAGGTGTTGCATTCTTTGTCTATCTAAACATGAATGTGTTATGTGCTTCCAGGTTGCTCTTCTCATTGCCTCATTGTGTATACCAAAAAGCCAGTTTTGGTATACACAATGAGGCCAGTTTTAAAAGTGGCATTTTAGGACACTTAAAAACCAAAATTGCAGAACTAGGTGGGAGACATATTAGCAGAATTTTCTGGAGCCCAGCAGAGACTGAGATCAATGCCCTGGATTGGTCACTGCAGAAGCAGCAACCTGGCCTGTGGAGGTTTGAAAAGAAATTACTCAATTAAGATGTAATGGCCCTTCAGCCTCCCCAGGCTGTGAATGAGAGCAGACATATTTACAATCACAGGGTATAATAAACTCTATCCAGTTATATCAAATCAGTGGGCCTAAATTAGCCAGCAACCTCCTGATTAGGTGCTGTGCCTCTGTGTGTGTGTGTGTGCGTGTGTGTGCGTGCGTGTGTGTGTGTGTGTGTGTGTGTTGGATGATTTATGATAAGATCAGTAAGGACTGCCAAAAGAGATTTTAAAATGACCTTCCAGGGGAGACAAGGGTGGAAGAGAGGGATATTGAGGTTTCAGAAAGACAATTGTACTGCCTTACTGTGAAGTATTGCAGTGAATAGAGGTGAAGAAATATTACATTTGTCAATGTGTTTGTAGGATCTCACACACACACTCAGACACAGAGACGCACATACGCGCATAAAGAAGGCAAAGTTCATTTTCCATTGAGAGCTTTTATTATGGTAGGGTTTCCCATCACCGTTTAATTATCCTTAGAGAGGGATTTACCTTTTTTTAAATAAATCTTATTTATGCTTGCAAGTATTGAAGGACCATGTAAGCGCAGCAAAGTAGAATCCTCCATTTATCCAGAGGTCAGAGATGATTGTAGGCAGGTGGTCCAATTACTTTGGAAAAAATCTTTCTCCCCTCCATCCCTCTCCCCACCTCTTTCTCTTCAACCAGCCCAGGAAAAATGATAATCAGAAATTTAACCCAGACCTGCATAAAGGAAGCTGTCAGCCTATTTGCTTCTGGAGAGGGCAGCAGTGCAGTGTGTAGTATAAGTGTAGTGTGTTCATGAATCCAAAACATATATCACCACCTTCATAAAACTGCAAAGACAGGGAAGAAGCCTTTTTTACCATGAGAGCAGCAGCAGCAACATCTCAAAGGTGAGGGAGGTTAGAACAGGTTATTTTTTGTCGCCATGGCTCCACTCTTTTTGCTTTTCCAACCATTCATGACATTTCTTTCCTTGATATGTGCCCTATCTCCCAAACTCCCGGCCACCCTGAAATTTCTCAGCTGACTGCACAAGCCCACTAGGTGTAACGCACTCCAGAAAGGGCTTTCCATGCTTGTTAGTTCCTCCTGCTGCTGTAATCCTGCAAAGGAAATATTTTTACAGGGCAGTAATGCGTGGCAGACTTCACCTTCCCTAAAATATGGATGAGGAATGGTTTCAGTGACTGAGCACAAAATGAAAAAGCCTTTATACCAGTTCCCCCAAAGGGAGATTATCCTCTATGCCATCGTTCCAGCACAGTAAAAAAAAACCAAGAACCACAAAACAAAACACAAACAAACAAACAGACAAACAAACAAACAAACACTTTATATCAAATACAGCTTTTTTAGGTTAATGATGTGCATACTGTCAGCAGTTCAAAAGTTAGACATTGTGACACTGTTATTGGTTAGGAAGCTGTTTTTACTATTGCTAATTATTGTTACTACTACTACGACGACGACGACGACTACGACAACGACTACGACGATGACTACAACTACTATTGCAGCTTTGCTAAGCAAATGGGAATCTTCATCTGTCCTTGGTCTGAAATTTCCTGAAGATTTGAGGCTGCGCTTCACAAGCTGATAACAACTGATCACATAAGCCAGACACTGGGTTCAGGTCCACAGGCACTATGCAGATCTGACTCCAACCCTCCTCTGGTAACACATTTGCCTTCACCAGGAACTGACTTCTGCTGCTCATGATGTACTCATACTCTCTTTGAGCAGAGACTTTGATCCTTGTCAAATACACCTGAGGTGTGCTAAAACATACTGTGTGTGATCCTGTCCCAGGTATGGAAAGGTGATGGGAAAATATGGCAAAGGAAGTCAGGCAATTCAGAAGGCAGAAGAAACTGCAAATTAACAAAGTTCAGCTGATTATACAGGAACTGCCATAGTACAAAGAAGATTTACAAACGCTCTAGAGATGATAGTATGAAATCTCATGTCATTTAGGGAAACCCTAAACGAAACAAGAAAATCATTCTTACCACCTTTCTACATGAGCATGTCAGCCCAGTAATGCTACACCTGGTAGGTGACCAAGCAAAGCCACACAAGCAGCAACAGCAAGAAAAGCTGGAGCTGGAGAAATCTTTGAAGCCCAGGTCTTCACTTCCCAAAGCATTCATAGAGTATTGATGAATTCCAGTTCAAGTCAAACTGAGAGATTTATTTTCTCCCCACTGTGAGATTTGTTGTCTAAACAGAGTTCTACCTGAGAGTGAATAGGTGACTTCACTAATTACACAACCCAAGGTGTGGAACAACTAAGTTAAAAGACTGCCAATAAAATTCAAGGTTAGATATCTGCAGCTTACATTAGTAGATGCATCCTAAATAAGAAACCATTGATATCAAGTCTTGTATCCTTCTCCTTACTTGCTAGAACTTGGGATAAGAACTTCAAAGCTTCTAAAAGAAACAACCAGGTGCCTTAAAATATACATTTCAAACAATTTCTCTCCTGGATTGAGCTCCAGTTGAACACAATAAACTACTTGAAAACAGATCATCTCAATTTCACATTATTTTAATGTCGCAAGCAGCTTTTATACATGCACTAAACATTCACATTTTTCCGCTACATCTTTCTCTAGATTGTAGTTCTAAATGAAATATTACTTTCATAGAAGATGTATTCTGTGTAAAAAAATTAATTACACACATAGGAGTTTCTAAAGATATTTCTTGTTCTACAGAAAAAATATTTAACATGTATTTTAGTCATAACAATTTTAATTATGATATTCCATAGCTTATGTTTAATTATAGAAACTTAAACTACTATTCATCTTCTTTTTGCGTTTAATCCTCTGTAACATGAATGAACTACATACTATTACCTTCCGGAGAATGTGTGGTGATATCATATTTGTATTTTAGTGAGATGCACAATATTTTTTCTATAACCAAAACACTTAGCTACTGTAACCTTCAGAAACATGCAAAATGTTCCTGTGTACTCTTATGAGTTAAGTAATGAGTCCTGGGTTACTTCTGCAGCTGCCCAGTAGTGCAGTAACAATGTGAGAACAGCATTTTTCCTCAAGGTGCACATGTGCTAAGAGACAAGCTAATCACCACCCACCTCACAGTGCTGTGTTGGGTTTTTTTTAGCTGCTAATGTGTAAGTACTACCAATACTTGTCAGCCACTTGCCCACACTTACATGCTTTTGGCACAATATTTCTGTTCGTCTTTTTCTGCCCTGCTCAGTGAAAAGTTGGAAAGAGTGCATCTCTATAAAGCAATGGCTAGCACATTTTTTATGAGTGAAATTTATGGAGTAATGTATCTACTTTTAGCATGACTATTGTTAAACCTGGAGATCAAGCAAAGTGACACTGAATATATTGCTTTATCAATTGGATTCGTTCAAGTGAAAAATGCTGATCATGCCATGTCTATCCCCTGGGTGCAGAAACACTACTTCACTACTGGAGTGGTCGATACATAAAAGTCAAATTCATTATAATTTGTAGGTTTTTTTCTTGAAGAAGAACGTGGTTCTCAGTACATCAATATCAACTCTTAAATCCACATTGGATGGAGAGTGTACAGCACAGTAATTCAATCTCTTTACACTTAATATGGTCAGGAAGGGAGAATGAAAACAGCCTCTTGTAAAATGATGGAAAAACCAGGATGCAATCATTCTGATGGAGCTGTGCAAAGGAGTCATTTTACACCATTCGTTACCAGGGCAACAAAAATATAGTGAGCCCCCATACATCTAACAGGTGACATTTTAGCTAAGAAATTGCTTCTTTGGTATTTTTTCTGTCTATGAAAAACAATGTTACTAGCGTTTTCACTTGTCATGTACTATAGGGCAACATATTCCTCCTGACAGGCCCATAATGGAAAAATAGAGCAGTTAATTAGTATTACAGTCTAACTTTTAGGATACATGCTAATCTGCTCTTTAAAGAGACTTCAGACATTTTCAAACACCCTGGAGACTAGAGTGACTGGAAATTTCTGCATGAATGTATATAGATGAACAGACAGATGTGTTTAGTGGAAACAAAAAAACCCTCTTTTCCAATCTTTCATATTTAGTTAAAACATGGAAAGTGATTTTTCTTTTTTTTTTTTTTTTTTTTGGCAGACAAATATGCTGCAGTGTTTGTAAATGACCACCCACAAACACACCTTCATCAGTGACAGATACATCAAAGTGGTTGATTTCTGTACATTTCTGCCAATGATTGCACCAATTATTTCTGGACCATATGCATGAAGGTCACATATCTGATGTGTGGCTTCTGCTGAATTCATGAAGGGACAAGGCTTGATTTCTATTCCATAGTTTTACGTCCAGAGGATGTAAAGAGAGAATTAAAGAGAGAATTGAAGATCTAGCATGAGCTTCTGTGGGTTTGTGAATGAATCTCTGCATCTCAAATTTTTTTTTTTTTTTTAATTACAGCTGCCCCAGGAGTAACATAGCACTCTGATACTGGGGTAATTCCAGGAGCTGGTGTTGACTGAAACTCCCTGAGAGTTGACTCTCTCTGGTCAGTGATGTTCCTGAAGTAAAGAGTCAGCACAAGGATGAAGTAGTGGAGTAGTGACCTCCACTGACAGGTCACAGAGGATTAAGATTAAGAAAAAAAAACTAATGAGAAATTTGGATAAAATCAAAGTAATTTTTTTTTAAAGAAACCTTTGTTTGAGTCCGTGAGGGCAGCACCTGCTGATGGATGAGAAGAAAAATCCAGATGCATAGAGGAGGCCAGAGATGACTGAGAATCTTTGGTTAAATTGGTAGACACAAGAAGGGAAGTATTCTTGGTAAAAATTCTGTCAAGCTCTGGGCACTGTAGAAAATTAGTGTAGAAAATTGTGGTGTTTAATGTAGGACCTAGGCTACAGTGTGGGGGATTGTAAAAAGAATAGCACAATAAACAACATGTAAGTACTGGAATCATTCAGTTCAGTAGGAAAACTGGAGAAATATGAAGGATCAAGAGATGAAGCAGGCCCAATGTAAAATGTTTGCGGGGGAGATGGAACGATGAAGAGTGACACACCAGGTAGCAGGTGAATCACATTTTCACGGAAGAGAAAATGAATGAACGTCCACAAACCTTGAAACCACAAACTAGGCAGAGATTAGGGTAACTGGAGTTTTAATAATGGACTGCATTAGAAGCTGCTTCCATTTCCTGTACAGAATGAGATCTCAAAGGTTTAACTGGATGAGATTAGCCTCCACCGACTACAGAGATAGGCTGACAGACATAATGAGTAAGGCATCTATGAGACTGTCCTTGAAAAGTGATGTTATGGCCAGGACTTTTAGGTCAAATACATATTTCTGTTTCCTATGTCATGTACAGTGACTACCTATAGGTATTACATGAATTGACAGCTGACTGGTTATTAATTTCTCACTCCTGAATTTAGGTGAAGATAATTTGTTCCTTGATGCAGTCTTTAGGCTATATTAGTCCCTGTGGTGTAGTGATGTATGTTTAGCAAGACTACAAAACAATACTTTCCTGTAAATGGGAAATGCATTCTTCCTGAAGGCTGTTCAGCTTCCTAAATCATGCCCATCCATCCTCCCTGAGTGAGTAATGGGACTCCCAAGAAGTCACAGGTGGTCAGGGAGTTATGTGTGAGACAGAGACAGATTTCCAGGATTCCCACACACCAAAAAACAGCACAGCACATGTTAGTGGCATTGCAGGTCATGGAAGGTTCTTTGCCAAAGGTTACCCCTTTGCTTTGTCCCCTGGATCTGAAATCTGTCTGCAGAATTAGTGGCTTTGCTCAATACTCACCATGCATGGCTGTGCCAAGCAGGACTGTGCATGGGCTGAGCTTGGGCTGTGCCTCATGCAGCAATGATGAAAAGCTTGATTTTGAAAACTGTGGGTTTGGGATGCTTACTATCTCTGTCAGTATAACAAGGCTAACCTGTGCCTTATGAACCTTACCCTCCTGGCACTTTTTTTTCACCTGTTTCCGTTCCCTCTAGCCCTTGTACTTCTTTCCATACAAAACATTTAACCCCCCCGTACAGGGCTCTTACATTTTTCAATGTGCATGCACTCCCTACCTCAAGCCAAGATAGTACTTGCCTGAGAGAGAGCTGCACAGGAATTAAAGACTGGTTTATTGTCATTTATGTGCCATACTGTCTCTTCTTGTCCAAGTGCTCTGAAACAGAGCAGTCAGCTTTGAATGCATGCATGTCCTTAAAGGCACATCTTTTTAGCCATGCCTGCACCTCCAACACAAGGGTTGTGTGTTGAGCTACAGATAATTTCTGTATTTTACTTGTTTCACATGCATTTAGCCTACACCAGCACTTGTCAATGTAGTGTGTTGGAAGCTGTTACAGTGGGAGAAGTAAAATACTCAAGTAAGCCTATTGCAGATATGCAGGTGTAGATTTTCATGTTCTCTCAGACAATTGAGTTGAAGATGTCCCCACCCTGCAGGGGGTTAGAGTAGGTTACTTTTAAGAGTCATTTCCAACCGAAACCATTCTATGATTCTATGATACAGATTAAGCTTTCAAGGACCCAAACTGTACATACTGTGCAATTATGAACTAGCATTTGTCTTTTAAACCTATGCATGAAGATGCAGAATTAAGGCCTTTATAATTTGTCAGGTAACCCACCTTGATAGCATTTAAAATCTCCCTGTAATAACAGACAGAAGAAGATACTGATGAAAGGCTGCTGTATGTTTTCACGTCCCAAGTCTGTGGGGTTATTTTTGAAAAACTGAATAGGATTTAATAAAGAAGAGGCTCAAAACCTACTTAATATTTGTATGCTAAGAGTGTTTTCAAGTTCTGAAATTAACAAGATTTGAAAAAGTAGTTAATATTTTTGAAGCTTCACACCAAGAATATAATATTTGTTTTCTGCACTCTAGATGATTCATAATTTTATCATCAATTACCAAACTGCAACAAAGTCAGAGTATCTCACAGTACTATAAATTGCTATCTTTGTCTGCATGGCTCTTTAAATTGTAAAGAAAAAGTACTAAATACATTATAAATGAAAATAAAAACTGTGTTCCCATTCTCCAAAAATAGTATCCTATAAAAAAAAATTTACATATTTTCACTTCAAAATTTCACACTGCTTTCCATTACCATTGTTCAAAACTGCAAGGTTTCTTCAGATTTTTCTTTTGTGTTTCTCTGAAAATTGTTTCTGTGATATTAATAATCTATATGCCAATTGTTTTAAAATAACATTCCAAAAAGAATGTAATCTTTAAGCATTTAAAGATTTGAGAGCATAATCCAAAATAAATCCACATATTCACATAAATGTTACAAGTTCCTACTTATTCAAAATTCCTTCTCTCAAATTAGATATTAACAAAATTCTCACAAGAACACAATTTGTATCTATAGTAGAAGCATATCTTGCTGATGTATCTGTTCCAAAGATAATTCCTATCTAAGTAGTAAGAAAAGAGCAAAAAAAGGAAAGGTGAAGTCATTTTAGAGTAGACAGTGAGTGTCACTTAGGAAGTTAAATCTCAGAACAATGTCTGCTGTACCCTAGGTTATTTAAAAGAATGATACATTGTGAATATATAAAAATAATATCACAAAAATGACAGTCCGCATAAACTCACTCTCACAGTGTCAAATATCTATAATGTTTACACTATGAAGGTAAAATTACTGAGGAATATTTCTAACATCAGCCCCTTGTTTGTTTTTGCATTACAGATCTATTCCCTAAGAGCAAGAAAGTTGGCAGAGCTCCTTCATCAGTTACTCTCATGGACAGAGCAGACTCAGCTCAGGGAAATAAATTGAATTTATTTCAAGCAAATGAGAGTAGGATAATAAGAAATAAAACCCAATTTTAAAACCACCTTCCCACCCCCTTCCCTTCTCACCAGACTTAACTTTATTCCCAGCTCTCCAGCTCCTTCCCAGGCAGTGCAGGGGCAGAAGGATTGGGTTATGGTCACTTCATCACATGTTGGCTCTGCTGCTGCTTCTTCCTCAACAAGACAAATACTTTCTTCTTCTGTTCCAGTGTAAGGTTCCTCCCACAGATGACAGTCTTGCATGAATTCCTCTAATGTGAGTCCTTCCCATAGGCTGCATTTCTTCATGAACTATTCCAGTATGCGTACCTTCCAGGGGGTGAAGCCCCCTTGGAACAAAACACTCCAGTGTGGATTTCCTGTGGGGTCCCAAATCCTGCCTGCAAACCTGCTGCATCATGGGCTCCTCTCCATGGGGTCACAATCTCCTTCAAACATCCATCTGTTCCATTATGGGGTGACATCCATAGGCTCGAGGTGAATCTCTGCTCCACCATGAACTTCCATGGACTGCTGGGGACATCCCATCTGATCTTCACCACGGGCTGCAGGGTGATCTCTGCTCTGGTGCCTGGAACACCTCCTCCCCCTCCTTCTTCACTGACCTCGGTGTCTGCAGAGCCATTTCTGCCACATATTCTCATGCTCTTCTCTGTCTGCAACTTGCTTCTGTGCAGTAACTTTTTCCTCTTGAACACGTTAATCCAGAGCCATTATCACCCATTGTCATTGCTGATGGGCTCAGCTTTGGCTATCCACAACTCCATCTTGGAGCTGGCTGGCATTGGCTCTGTTAGATATAGGAGAAGTTTCTGACAGCTTCTCAAACAAGCTCCCTCTGCAGCCCCACCACTACCAAAATCTTGCCGTACAAATCCAATACATTAGTTGTGCTAGTTGCTCATTCATTTCAGTTAAATAATTTCATCATATCAAAGCCAAACTAAAAGGTGAATCCTAATACTCTAAGAATACAGCAGCAGCAAAATTCTTCTAACTTTTTTCTTTTTTTTTCAGTAGGGCTAATGTTACTTTAGTTCTTTCATACTAAGTTAAATTTTGTAAGTTCAGAGCATGGTTTTCAATTCACCACAAAAAATTTAGGGTACTCATTGCTATCTTCTCTTTCCCATATTAGCATCTTCAGAACATAGGTGATCAAAATACTGCTGTAACTGTTCTACAGAGAAACAACCAAAAGCAGGCACCTGCTTTTCATTTTTCTGTCCTCACCAACCAGGATTCATTGCATCTTGGCATCCCTCCGTCCTCACTGTACAGTGATTTGATGCTGAGGTAGTAGTCTCTTTTCTATTCAGCTGTCATTCTTCTAACCACTGCCAAGATCTATTTTCCTAATGGTTTTGAAATGAAGACAGTGGAGTGCATGCAAACCTTGCTAAATCTGTACCATGTGCAACACCATCTAGCATGGACAGAAGACTGGCATCTGATTGTGGGCTCACTTAGGGATTATAAATTGTATTATAGAAGTCAATAAGCTGTAGGACCAGAAGGACAAAAGTTGTCCCTGTACCTCATATCACACACTGTTTGGGTGGGCAGACTTTCTGTCAGTTGAAAACCTGGTGTCTTATCCTATATATTTCTGTCATCTTGGTTTTTACTGATAATTAAGAAGCTATAGTCCTGAAAGGTGGGAAGGTGCAAGTTGGCCAATTTACTGTTAAGATAGATTTCTCTAAAGGAAGTCAGTCCAGGACAGAGACAAGCTGTGAGCAATTTTTTTTTTT
>VYXD01009511.1:206618-228694 GCA_013397195.1 Hylia prasina
GCACAAGCCAGTGAGAAAATGTATTTGGTTTGTGGAACCATAAAAGCTTAAAATTGGGCATAATCTTATTTTGGTATATTCAACAACATGTTTTAGTATGGAAAATAAGAGTGGGAAGGAAAGAGGGCATCAGGAAAACATTGGAATCTAGTTGGAGAACGTCAAGTGGGAGAAAAATCAAGTGAAAAATTTTTTTTTGCTGACATCTTTAGCACTGGATGGATAGAGGCAAAGGTACCAGTTAAGGACAAAGTTGTCAGACTAAAGTGTATGAAATGAAGAATCTAAATCAATATTTAGACAACTCAGTGAGTGACCTGGATTTCAGAGACACTATGTCACTTCAGCTCACACTGACATAGAACTCATCACCTAAGAGTGTTATTAGATGCCTGAATGTGAGTTATAACTACACATGTGAATAATGGAATGCCTGGGGTTTGCCAAAGTGTTAATAGAGCTTCATCATCATGTTAAAACCAAATGTTTTTTAGATACAATGGCAAGCATACAAAAACTATAACAATCCATATTCTTATCAACAATTTAAGATTTCTTACAATAAAACATTTCTTAAAAGTCACGTTGTTATCACAGGATGTGCAAAAGCAAAAGTTGCAATAAAACAACTTTTTATTCTTTTTAACAAAATTTTATCCTATTTTAGGGTTTTTTTGTTTGTGGTTTGTTTTGTTTTGTTTTTTTTTTTTTAATTTGATGCTTCAGATGTATACTGGTTTTGAAAGAGAAGGGTATTTTCTTAAGGGCACTTTTAATTACATATGAACTGATCAGAGAAATTCAAGTACATTCAGCTTTAACACTGTTAAGGAAAGTGAAAGCAGTAAATAAATTAACATATCTTAGGGAATTGCTATTCTCTGAGCAGTGGGACATTGTTAGTGGGAAACATTGATTTTGTTTGACTTTTGCATGGCACAAAATGAAATTGACCCCAGAAAGCTGTTTCAGAAGACTTCACAGCCACTGACCACTGTGAATGCAAAATTTCCCACTTCTACCTTAGAAGCAAGTTAAATCTATTTCAGTGATTGATTGTCTTGTCCAAGCAAATAATCACTATTAGTGCTGCACAAGTTCACTGGCTTTCTGTTTCCAAAGGGTCTGAGAGGTAACTTCACTGGCTCCACAATGATTAAGTAAGTACGTTTAACTGTTTTTATCACATAAATTATGCACAACTTTGTTTTAATCAGTTACCTTGACTAAGGTATAGTAATACTTCCTGCTGACTTCAGTTGAGCTATACAACCCCACATCAACCCTGAATTCAACCCCTTCTCCTCAGACACCGATTGATCTTTTGCGTTCATAGGTTTGTGTTGCCAGAAAGATATACTGATGAAGAGGGAATCATCACATCACATGGCAGTCTCCTAAAAGCTTGTTGAACCATGTTTATATTCTGAAGATGTTTATGTCAGGTTATCTATTTGATAGATAACTTAATCTTTGGTAACTTAAACTTTGAGAAGTTTTGTAAAAGGTACCGTGGATCTGAATAACTAAGAAAATAAAGGGTTTACATTTTTCTGGGGGTATTTCACAAAGAAATACCAGAGCTCATGGTTTGGGTATAGAAAAAAAGAATATTTTTTAACTAATCTTGAAAAGAGGAAGAGAATGTAACAGCAATACACAAGGTGGAAAGCACACTGATCCTGCCTGCTAGACTAATGTCCTGTCTTGCTTAGATGTGCACAGTCATCTTAGTCAGTTTAGGCAACTGTTTGCTTCTGTTGTTCTAAGCAGCTGTCCATGTGAATTAGTTGGTAATAAATAACAGAAATGCTTCTGTTGGGAGAGTGTTAGCTGAGGAGGACAGTCTAGTGAATGTGTGTGGTAACAGTAGAGATCATCAGGCACATATCTCTACAGATTTTTTGTGCACTGCTTTAGTAGTTTTGGTTTAAAATAGTTTTTGGTGTTATATTAGCAAGACCAAAATGGTGCAAAAATATTTTCCTTAGTGCATGCTTTAGAATTGCCAGAGGAGCTGTTTAGTTAAGTAAGGCAGTTTCTCTCTCAAGAGACTGAACTCTATTTCTCAGTAGATCTCCCAACCCTAGAGGCCCAGAGAGTGAGAGACCAGATGGTCCTATGTTTAGTGCCTTTTTCACCAGGTGTAAACAAGGGCCCAGCTCCAGTTATGTTTGCATCTTAGAAGCTTTCTGGGAGCTGTGGTTTAACCAACGCATGGAATTTCTTGTGCCCGTGTGCCTTCTTGGAGTGCAGAAAGCTCTTGCTGTTGTGTGCTCCCTGCACTGACAGTAGCTCCTCAGCAGTTCACAAAGCAGCATCCTTTCCATATACATGTCCTGAATTCCTTCTGAAAACCTGCAAAGGAGGTGGCAATGACTGTGACAGCAATGCTTGGTTGGTGACAGTCAGGATGGGACCACCTTTGTTGGTTTATAACCCCCTGTAGGAAATGCTACAGCACAATAATTCTCATCCACGGCACTCTTGGGGATATATTCACCCAAGACCAAAAATTTGGAAGGCTACAATATTGTAACTAATTCTCTGTTCCATCCAGCTCTTTAAAGCCAAAATATGAAAATATTCTCCGAGAGCTGTAGCTCAGCCCTGTAACAGGGGCCCAAACCATCACAATCAAGTGAGCATTCAGAAAATATTGAGGAAAAATTTCCAAACAAATAAACCAAACAAATTAATAATAAATAACCCATAATGCCCTCAAAAAAAACAAAAAAGAAAGCCTACCACAAAGTAAATAAAAAATCCCCACCACAACTAACCAACCAAACAAAAATTCTGAAACAGGTTTGAAAGGGCTGACGTGACATGGATTGCAGACTAGAGGAAAAAAAAAAGTGACAAGAAGATTTATTATATAGAGAAAGGGCCAGGGAGGGCACAAGCACCAGCACTAGGTGTACTTTGTGTTCAAAAATACTTGGGCACTATTAACAGACAGGTTCAGATGTTGGTCCCATTATCTTTTAGCTGTTGAAACCATGTGCACAATGTGCTTCTGTGTACTGCCATAAGTCAGCTAAAACATGTGTAAACATATGCTACGTCAGTCATTAAGGAGAAGGGTATAATTAAACTTTTAAAAGTGGCAAAGCATTTTGAAAGTAGCATGTAATTTTTCAGAGTGGGAACCTTTATGCAATATATCTTTCCCTGAGTGTTTATACAGCCTGACATCTCTGGGTTTTTTCAGATCAAGAGTCCCCCTGTGAATAAGCAGGCTTCAGACAAAGTAGGCAATTTGTTCTTTAGGTGCCATTTCAGTGAAAGGGAGAGCCAGCAAGAGAGAGGGGGAGAAAGAGTGAGAAAAGAGAGAAGGGCACATCATGTTACTGCACACAGTTCAGAAATAGACAGGATCTGGCAAAATTACCCTGGAAGGACTCTTAGGGGTGCCTAGTGTCAGAGTGCTGTTAGATTAAAATCTTATCTTTTTTCTTTGATAGAGTCAAAGAAGGGTATAAAGTTTTACTTTTAATCAAATTAAACAGTGTCACTGCTCACTTGGAAGCAGTTGGGTCATGTAATCATAGTGGGAAAGAGGCAAGCAGGAAGATGCCAAGATCCCACCAAATGCTCATTTCCTTCTTTTAGTAAAACCTCTACGTGTGAGAGATATGCAGAGCTGGCCTTAATACATTTCAAAATCTGAATACTTTCCCTCAATTAATTTTGCTATTTCTATTAGGTATTTTTCAAAAATGTTAGCTTAGATGCTTTAAATTTCTGAAAAAACCAAAGACTAGAGATTATTCTACCTACTAAATCCAGATGAGCCATCAGGCTATTTTGGCTTATGATCTGAGCCACGATAATAATTTCTTCACTTATGTAATACTTTCAATGACTACTACACAGTAAGATCTCAACCCACAGTAACAGATAAAAAGTAACATTTCCTAGTACTTGCAAGAGATCAAACCCATACACGAAGTGCCTCATTCAGCTGACATACATTTGAAAGGGATGAGGAGATGATAAAATTACTATAAGTGAACATAAACAATGCTAGGATGAATCCCAATGTTCCTTCTCTTTCTGAAAAACTATATTTGCCCCAACAGTTTAGTATACAGAAGGAAGAACATAATTGTTCAATATGTGTTTTATGAAAATATGATGACCCACACCTCTTTTTCACCACCCATGTTGGTCACAAAAGTCCTACTTCAGATTAATTTGTGTCTGCTTGCACAAGCAATGAAGTCTCTATAGTGGAGTTGTAAAAGTAAATATAGAAAGTAACCTTGACTTACAGTAAAAAAAAAAAAAAATAACAACAAAACCAACTTTGAAAGTTAAGAGATATCTCAAAGTATTAGATATTTATGCTTCATTGTGAAGTGTGAAGAGAGTTTCCTAAACTTCGGTCTACAAAGCTTTCTTATCACTAATTATTTGCCAAGCTGAACACAAAGACAGATAATGCTGCAATTCTGTAAAACTCTCCGGAGAAACCATCCAGTTTGCAGTGTCAGTTCTGTTCCTGAAAATTTCAGCTGTGTTGGAGGTTGAGGGCTGGGAAATTTGACAATCTGTGACACAGGGAACTCATTTTACAATCTCATCTTCATTTCTTTCCTTGAATTCTTGCAAATAGTCTGACTTTTTGAGAACATTTTTTCCATAGTGCTAGAAGAATTTCCCCAAATTTCCAAAACTGTAGTTTAAGCCAAAATATAGAAAGTCAAGTAATAAATAAAATTGTTTTTGATGTCATGTAAAGGTAATTTCAAGATAAATTTATAGTCACCACACTTATGTTGTAACTATGTTAACTGTTGTTTAACTTGCATTTATTGCTCCCTCACATTCCTATGAATTTATATCATATTCTTCTTACAGTAATATTTGGGTTTAGTTTTCTCTTGTTTTGTGCCAAAGACTCACTCACTATGGCTGCATGCATGGGATACATGTATATTGAAATGTATTGAGTTTTGCATTGCATTGCATAGGCAAACAATTTGGATCAGAGTTAAAAAGAAGACTGTGTAGAAAGAATAATGCAAATTTTGGCTTTGTCAGGGGAAAAACAAGTATTTTCATATATAAAACCTACACTTCTCTAATCCACACCATCTCTTATTATTCAGTATGCAGGCCTGAGTCCAATAAAAATGCTACATGCATGCTTAAATTCAATCCTGATTATTTATCGCACTGAATTTAACTACAACATTCCTACAGTCTCTGGCAGATTAGGAATTTCTGTCACAGCAGCATTCAAAGGTCCCAGTCAAAACAAGACTGGAGCAGTAGGAAAATAGTCACTTGCATATTTTTTCTGATCATCTATTTGAAAAAATTAATTTAAAAAAACCCTGTAGACAACAAGAGAAGTCCTAGAGACCCTCACGCTGGGAGTGAGATTAAAAAACAGAGGGATATAATCTGACAGATAATTTCTTAAGACTGGGGTGGTCAATAGCTTTACAATGCACATTGGACAGGATGCTGCAACCAATTTTTCTTAAAGTGGTTTTTGACTCTGTCCTTACTAAACTGCACCTGTTGATTTTTATCCTGCCATAGACAAAGCCAAAAATGTTGTAGCTACGGAGAACAAATTAATAAAAGCTTATATGCCTGAATAGAGATTTTTTTTTTTCCTCAAGTTATCACCATCAACACAAATTTACCACATTATTTCCACTGTCATGGAATACACAAGCCTCGGTATGCAATATAGTTTCTAAGCTTGTTAGTCTTTAGGTTTTTAGCATAACTAAGTCCAGTTTTATTACTACAAGAAAAAAAAGAATTTAAGTTGTTATTAGTAGCAGAAAGTAATTCTAAATTTAGAATCTGGGGAGCTGGACTCAATGACCCTTATAGTTACTTTCTAACTTGAGATATTCAATGATTCTGTAATCTTAATTTTCTAATTACCTTCATTTGAATGGGGATCAAATGATTGGTTTACAGAATTTCAAATATTTTTATTGGTTTAGATATTTCCATTTATAACAAATAATGATGTGTTGAATGTTGAGCTCACAGACTCTGTCTTCTGAACTTACTATTAGCACTCAGTGTCATTCTGGGTAATTCTCTGAAAATGTCAATTCAGTGCTCTGCAGCAATCAAATAAGCAAATAAAACTTTGGGAATATTAGGACATGAACACGAAAATGGAAATCATGTTTATAAATCTTTGGCAAGGTCACATTTTTATTGTACAGTAGTTCTGGTCCTATATTCCTCCTTTAAAGTAGATAGCAGAACAGAAAATTACATAAAATGCACTAAAGGTGATGAGAGATAGGTATCCCCATGAGATAAAATAGGTAAAGTGGGCCATTTTTGAAAGAATGCAGTAAGATGAACATTATTATAAAGACTGATAAAATCAATGCATGGAGAATATAATAAAAGAATGACTATGAATTACATTAACATTACAGCAACTCTACCAAAATTAAAATATTCTTCTGTTCTTATATTCCTGAAGTTTTAATAGCTCTCTATTTTCCAGCTTTCCATGTCACGTACACTTGTATATGTCATCTGTCTATCAGATCTCTCCATGGTTGCAGTGACTGTATGTGAATGCTTGTTTGAGAGGCTGTTTTTCATGACAAGTCAAAGGCCCCAAGTCAACGTGATTTTTGATCATTGTGGTGGTTTAGCACAGATGTGAGGGGTTTTTTTCCTTCCCTAAGAAAGTTATAGAAGGTCTTGACAGCTTGGTTGACCAATTAAAAATTAGGTACACCTCTGGAAGCACCCCGGCTTAAATCAGCGCGGGAGGGCCGGGAAGTCCTTTTCCTTCCAGCCACTGGAACAGGTAATATCGAGCTGGACTGTTCTGTTGGGATGGCCCAGACTGGCCAGGCCCTGCCCCTCCCTCCCCTCCTGGTGGGGGGCTCCATCAGCTCCTGGTGGGGGAAAGAGGGAACACTGCAGTTCTAGGCCGTGGCTGAGTGAAAGAAAGAGCCTGGCTGCTTTGGGATCCTCAGCTTGAGAGGCTGTCGCCCAGCAGAGATCGTATGACCACTGCACAGTCTGGGCAAGATGACTAACTCTTTCTAGTACCAACCCTTCTCTGAAAGAAAGAATAGACACAAAGTGCACATAGAGAAAACCCAGCATGAAGTCAGTAGAGCAAGTGAAAGACTAATTAGAAGAAGGATGGAGGAGTTGCCTGCTGGCTGGAATACTTATTGAGCCATGGAATGAACTTTATATGTAGTTTATCCCTTCAAATCATTGGAAAGATATGCATTTGGGAAGATGATTGTAGATTTGTGTGTAGATCTGAGCAAAGACGTTTGTAATGGACTGAGTGATAGTGATATTGATCTCATGAGATGCTTGAACAGAGGTAGAGATGAGAAGCCCACTGCTCCAGTGAAGAAGCGAGAAAATATCTCTGCTCCTTGAGAAGAAAAATCCTTTGTCTTTGGAGTTACTCATCTTTAAATGTGACACCCCAATATGCAAGAGTCTAAGACCCATGACCCATAAGCAGCTTGGGAAACTGCTAATGGGAGGGGTCACAGAAACAGGTTTCCTCGAGCAACTGTGCTTGTGACAGTTAAAACCCACAAGAGAACTGTTCTAGGTTGTCAGTGGGATCCATGACTCTAAGAGAGACTCTTCTCCCAAAGTGATAAAAGAAACTGACTGAAAATCACAGGTTGTACTTCTCTGTTGTCTGTAGAAAGAGAACATTAGTAGACAGAAGGAAGAGTGTTTTGAAGTTCCATTTTTCTTTTTTTTTTTTCTCTTTTCTTCTTTTAATATATGTGTGTTAATGAAATCTATCTTTTCACTTTTAAGTTAGGCCTGTTTTGCCTTTTTCTCCTAATTCTATCTCAAAGAAAAAAGACACCCAAACCACTACATTAAATTTGGCAAACAGAATTCTGTGAATGTAAAACCACCACAATCGTTCAGTCATCTTTAAAAGGTAGCTGTACTTATAAAAAGTAATGTTGTGATAAGGTTAAGTAGTGCCATCTAAACTTTTAAACTAAATTGTTAGTACTTCTTTAAATCCTGGTTACTTGCCATGCAACTACACCAGACTTTTCCTAGATCATGACTTATTTACCGCTGGAAAAATTTGTCTACAGACATGCTGGTAGAAGGAACCAAAGTTTGAAGCTAATCTCTGGATCTCCTGTGTGCAAAGGTCACTTTTTGTGACCTTTTATTATTCTGCTTGGCAACATGCAATAATGTAACAATATCCACCTTCATTACTTAATGGTTGGTGTAGATGATGGGATCTATCTTAAATGGGACCTATAATTAAAAAGACCACTCCATGAAATTCAAAGCTTAAGCAACTGCTTTAATCTGTTTGATTATAATACATAAAAGGAGTTTACTTGCTCAGATGATGGAGTTATGGCCTTTTTATCCAAGATTTTAAAAATTCTCTTAGGCCATAAAATATGTGTTTCCCAAGTGTTCTGTCTCATTTTCAAAAAAGCAGCCTATCCTTAACAGGGCAAACCAGCAATGGCAGCTGCCTCACACTGGTGAAGAAATAGCATTCTTTTAAAAGATGACTAAGCAGAAAGGAATTCTAAAGAACAGTTACATAGCCACAGTCCAACTAAAAAATAAGAGCAAAATGTTCCATTTTTCCCTGCCTGAGTTCCTCAGTTGTAACTAGCTTTGGAGCATCTTCAGTACTTCAGCACTGCAGTATCTTAATACAGCATACATTAAATGATATGATGAACACCTAGCATGCTCTTTTATTTTTCATCTCCTTCTCAGAATGAAAACTCTATGTGCAATATCTTGTAATTTCTTCTATGTTTGAGGTTAGTATCTTGTGCTTCTAAATTTCAAACATTAAGAGGTTGAAGCCCTACTCTTATCTCCGCTCCAACCAATGTTTTTGACTCCTCTTCACCACTGCCCTGTCCAACACAGACTGGACTGGAGATTTAGTTTACAGGAGTAAAATTAAAGGTCAAGGATCAGGGATTTACATTATAGGTAATGCTTTTTGCACGTTCAAAGATCATTATTCTACATTTTATAGTTTGTTACTGAGGCATTGCAGTGGTAGCCTATCAAGCTGCTGGTGTTATTCTGGGAAGGAGGGGAAGAGAGAGTTAGCAGTGTCTCTCAAGGGCACAGTTAGAGTTTCTATTCCTCCAGCAAAGGACTGATTACATGCTGCTCTCCACAAGAGGCACCTGTTCTCCAGACCCAGAGACAAGATGTAAGGCTACCTACAGAGTGTCTGTGAGAAGCTAAAAGCAAATATCTTCACATATATTTTCTAAATTTCAGATCTTCCTCTTGCTACTTGAGCAGAGTCAAAAGCAAAGCAAACCATTTCGCTGTCTGTTGTGCATTACTCTGAAGACTTACCACTTGTCTTTGTTAGAAGGGTGTTTATGCAAGTCCCATGAATATACAAATAATATCACAAAAGTAGCCCAATCACAAAAGCAAAGAAAAATGTTCTGCTAAAGCATTAGTTTTAAGCCATCTTGCCTTACAGAGGAAATTTCATCCAGGATTCACAAGTGTTGCCTGAATTATCATGGTTTTCTCCTTTTTTTGCTTTCTATTCTTCATAATACTGCCTATATAATTGAAAATAGGAAGCAAAAGAGAGTGCTGGAGACCTCAAAGCTGTTATTAGCAGTGCTCAAAGAGGCAGATGTTATTTTTTTTTCAAGCCAGGAAGTACAAAGTGTGTGAAAAGAGCCCTCAGTGGGAAGGGTGTTGTCTCTTGGGTGCAGGAGATCACGGAACGTTTGAATAAGCTGTAAGTAGCTCCTTTGTCTCTAGCAGACAGTGGAACGGAGGTGAGTGCGTAGTTTTCTCTCACATTGTGCCCAGATGTCATGTGGACTCTTAGAGGCAGTAGACGGTAACTCCCCAAGCTCCTATAATCAGCTTTTGGAGTCCTGGCTAGAGAACCAAAAGGGATCTGTGAATTAGTACTTTATTCTACATTCAGTGCTGGAAACATAGACACAGTACAGTAGAAAAGCCTTCCTGCTATACTATTATAGATCTTGCTACCATGGGCAATTATACCAACTAATGTCTCTCAGAAATTATTAAATATCTATTTTAAACCTTCTAAGAGTCCTCTATCTTACTGCTCTGTCTTGAAAACTGCTAACTACGTTCAGCATGTAAATACATTGTAAAATAGCTGCAAGTTAAAAAAGAACAGTCAATAAACCAGAAAATACATAGCTAAACCATCTCTGACTACATTTTTCTGCTGCAAAGCATTTTTTTTAATCTTTTCCTGAATGGTGTTTTACACTCCACAGGCCATTGCCCTAGCATTCTTCCCTAGCTGTTGTATTTTGATTTGATTGTAAGGGCATGAATGGTCACATCAAGAAATAAAATAAAAACAAGTTCCCTTTGCATACCCATTGCCTTGTATGAAGTCGCTAACCTCCTTCTTCTTGTAATGGAATTATCTCATCTGATATTTGGTTCCTGTCCCAAATGGTGATCCTGCTGCGTCTCACTCCTGCAGTGAGTCACTGCTATTCCCTCCATGGACAGTGTGTTCTAGTTTCATAATAATGGTCCTTGAGACCTCCCCAGTACTGTTCAAAATACCTGTTAATTCCAAACAGGAGAAGATAGATTTCTGAAGGCGCAAGATTCTAATGCAAAGTACTGTCTGCAATTCAAGTCTTATTGGAGGCAGACATGGGATTATTTAATTGGTAGCTCTGCTGTTTGATTCTGTATGAGTATAGAGACAGATTTTTTAAATCCATGCTTCTTACTATACATGAATGTCAATAACATGCATTTCATTTAACCCCAAGGAGTCATTTAAAGCCCTAGGGTGTATTTACATTTATGCATGTTTACTGTGAAAAGTATACTATTTACCCAGAGCATCATGAGAGCTCTGGAGGAACCAGAAAACTGTAAATATGTATACAAGATAAGTTGACACAGAAAGAGGAAGGGAGAGGCAGGATAGAAAGGACAACCTAAAAGTTGTAACTTTCTGTTTTGTCTGTGTTTTCTCTGTCCTGGAAATCATCCACTAAGTGCACCTTGGTGGTTTTCAAATAGTTTTCTCAGTTTCTACGAAGTTCTTGCAGTGGATATTCACTCTAGAATATTTTGACCCTTTTCCATGCCAAATCACTGATTTGCAAAAGTTGCCAATTACACTGTTCCATCCCCTATGATCAGCTCAACAGTCCAAAATAAAACCTAGGAATCATCATTACTTTGAGCTTGTTGCTTCACGTAAACCTCTCCAATCTGAGTAGAAGCCATATAAGGATATTGAAGGAGGAAGTACAAGAGTATCTGTAAATCAGCCAAAGGTGTGTTAGAATGATGCACAGAAAATTGACCATATAATTATGTGTTTGGGTTGGTTTAATACTTTCCAAAAATAAAACACTTTGGTAAAAAAATATAGCAAGGATGAAGCATACTTAATCTATGCTGAGTAACCATTACAGTACATTTGCTGCATTGAAAATTTGGAGAAATTCAGTTTTAACTTCAACCAAAAATAATTTTTAGATTTTTTTAACTTTGGTTTTATCAAATCCAGAATATTCCTTAATTCCTTGTCTGTACGATGAACAGATTCCTACTGAGAGATACATCTTCTTCCCAGAATAAAAAGAATAAAAAGCTTGTGAAAATTTACACCAAATAATGGAGGAATCAAGATTCAACAGCACAGCAAAAACTGCTTAGGATATTTCAATAAGTTTCTAGTCACCAAGTAGAAATAAATGCAGACCCAGTACCTGAAGCCTGTTCCTATGTTTTCCAGGCCTCACCAGGTGTTTTGAAACAGAGCCTTACTCCTGCCCAAGGTACACAATACTGAGATCTAAGTGACAGCTTCCACCCCGACAGCTCCCGCTGGCCCTGGCTGCACCTGCAGGTCACCCCTGTGCTGCTAGAGGAGACTTACGCAGCTGAGGCTGGGCACAAATGAGACATTGTGGAACTTGGAACCTTCTGCAGGAGGCCTTAGATTCAGTTGCTCCTTTCGTATTCCCTTCGTAGTGTTCTCAACAATTTAAATTCTCTGCAGAGAAGTTTTGCTCTTAATTGCTAACGAATATGTCAGCGCCGGTGATCTTCCCTAAGATCACATTTTCATGTCCAAGTTATGATGCCATGAGAATGCAACTTTATGAATTCTGACAGGTGTCTTTAAAGTATCTAATGCTGACACTATAATTTCAAGTGTTATTTATTAATTTTTATTAAAACATAATAAATATTACTGAAGTCACAGGGTATTTTTTAAAGCAAAATACTGTTTTGAAAGCTGTCTCAAATGTCAAACAGAATGCATTTTGCTTTAGTTCTGTATAAATTTTTATTGAATTCAAACTTTTAAATAAATCTTCCTATATTTAATGCCTCTCATCAAAGCACAAAAGCCCATTATCTGATTATAGGAAGAACCTCAGAACTCACCATCTTCAAATTTAATGGACTCCTGATGATTTCTTCCCTACCTCGACTGTTTTTAAAGCATTTTATACATTATAAATGGATTCCATTCTTGGCTTAGCAATTCACCTAATGGACAACGGATACAAAAAAGCTCTAGCTCCAGGGACATTAAATTGGTTCTAAACTCTGAAAATTACAGCTTTTACAAAAAGAAGAAAATACTAAAAACATATCTAATGCAACACTGCATCTCATTTTCTGCTACCTTCGCAATCTGTCTAAAAGCTCCTAAATTTCTTAATGACACAATATGTTAAAATTGCATTCCTTTATATTTAGATCTCTAAAACATTTTTTCTGCTTTACAACCCCAAGGAGTTCCACCAGCTAATGGAAAATAACATTCTTGGCATTCCAACAGTTGGGAACCTGGAAAGCACTGCACTGTACAAGAAAAATACTGTATTTTATATCTGACCATGGTCAAAGCTGAGATCTTCAGAGAAAAGCAGTCAGTCTCTGGTAATGAACCTGATTCTACATCTCATTTTGGGTAAGCAGTGGTACATAACAATAAGTAACATATGACACACAACTACATTGCAGAGGAAACTCCAGTGTAAAGACTTTTAAAGCCTCTTATCTGAATCATAAATCCTTCCTTGGATCCTCCACTTTAGGAGTTCTCTGCAGCCAGCAATACAACAGATTTTAGAGAAATCACAGAATCACAGAATCACTAGGTTGGAAAAGACCTCCAAGATCACTGAGTCCAAACCATGCCCTAACACCTCAACTAAACTATGGCACTGAGCACCACATGCAATCTTTTTTTAAACACATCCAAGGATGGTGACTCCACAACCTCCCCAGGCAGACCATTTCCAGTACTTTATCACTCTTTCTGTAAAAAACTTTTTCCTAATATCCAACCTATATTTCCCTTGGCACAGCTTAAGATGTGTCCTCTCGTTCTGTCAGTTGCTGCCTGGAGAAAAAGACCAACTCTCCCCAACTACAGACACCTTTCAGGAAGTTGTAGAGAGTGATAAAGTCACCCCTGAGTCTCCTTTTCTCCAGGCTAAACACCCCCAGCTCCCTCAGCTGTTCCTCACAGGGTTTGTGTTCCAAGCCCCTCACCAACCTCGTTGCCTCCTCTGGACACGCTCAAGTGTCTCCATGTCCTTCCCAAACTGAGGGCCCAGAACTGGCCACAGCACTCCAGGTGTGCCCTCACCAGTGCCCAGTACAGGGGAAGAATGACCTCTCTGCTCCTGCTGGACACACCATTCCTGATCCACGCCAGGATGCCACTGGCCTTCTTGGCCAGCTGGGCACACTGCTGGCTCCTGTTCAGCTGCTGTCACCAGTGCCCCCAGGTCCCTTTCTGCCTGGGCACTGTCCAGCCACACCGTCCCCAGCCTGTAATGTTGCAGGGGGTTATTGTGGCCAAAGTGCAGGACTTGGCACTTGGACTTATTAAACTGCATCTTACTGGACTCTGCCCATCCATCCAACCATTCCAGGTGTCTCTGCAGAGCTCTCCTACCTTCCAACAGATCAACACATGCTCCCAGCTTAGTGTCCTCTGCAAATTTACTTATGAAAGACTCAATACCCTCATCAGATGGTAATACTCTAGTCACTGCTTTCTTTCTCACCTCTTAACAACGCTGTAGAATCAACTCTTCGACCTTACACAACTTGACAGCAACCGCAAGCCACAGAGAGAAATGAAAAAGAGCTCTTATTTTTCCATTAAATTATATTGCTGTAGCAATGGGGATCCTTTCCAATTATGAAAAAATAGTTCTTCAGTTGTCTACTACCAGGGAATTTTTTAACTTTAAGAGGATGTGGGTTTTTTAAGTATTGTCTATTCTGCGTATATATATATGATATACATAGATATAGATACATAGGTACATGTTAACTTCATATGCAGTTATAATTCCACTTATACTATCATTTTTGTTCTGGTAATACAAAAAAAAGAAAAATAGACAGAAGTAAATGTACAGCCTATGCCATGCAATTCATCATCACCCATGCATCTTCCTTTACAGTAAGATCTTCATGTTACAGTCTCAGAAATACACACGTTGGACAGTATCTAGAGGTTTTTTCAGATCACTCTTCACAGAATGATGTCAGCACTGAATTTAAAAGATGTGGCTTAGGGCTTTGTCTAGTCTCATCCCTCAAAACTCCAAGGACAAGAAGGTCCTTGTACCACCTGCTTAAGTGTCTAGTTAATTCCATAAACCCACTTAGAACAGGAAATTCTTAATCTTTTCCTAGGTCAAAACTGGTATAGATCTAAGCATGCCACTTGGCTTTCCTCTGCTTTTTCTGCTATGTTTTTGTAAAATCAGATTGGCAAGCACTCTTTTTCTAGGTTAGTAATATGGAAACCTGAGCACACAGTAAGAGAATTGTTATCAAACCTTGCTGCCAGAAATGGAAGCAAGATTTCCCATATTTGTACACCTCTATTTTTAAACCTTAATCGAAATAAAGATTTTTCTCCCAAACAATTTATGAAAACACAACTATAAGCCATTTTTTTTCCTGATACACACATATCTATGACTCAGGCATTCAGGCTTGGATTGGGTTCAACAACATTTGTGTTCAACTTTTTCAGCTTTGCAGTTTGTAGTTAAAAATTACAGTTATCAGGCTGTTTCCTTAGCACAGGAGAAAAATTTCAAAGAAATGATCACCTCCCAACTTTCCACAGCAGATAATTAGTGTGGCAAAATAAATAAGACCTATGAGATAAAAGTATACATGGTAGGAAGAACAACATGCTGTGAGACACCTCCCAAAAACATTTAGTCCAAACTGAACACTCCATTGCTACCACTTTCCTCTGTAAAAAGTCTGAAAGAAAAAAGGAGAAAGAATTGTAAAGAACTGAATATAAACACACAGTTTACCATTGGAACACTGAAAATTAATCTGGAGTACATGGAGAAAGGTGGAAGGGGAGAAGGAGAAGAAGACAAAAAAAGACAGAAAAAAGATAAAGGAGAAGCAAAGGAAGGAAGGAGGGGGGGAAAGACAGAAAAAGAGCAAGTGAAAAGAACTAAGAGAAGAAAGACTTTCTTTTGTCTTAGAATTTTGTTAAAGAGGAAGCATTCATTGCCTCTTCCATATTTTTACTTTCTACTTTCATATGATCTATGCCACCTCTGATAGTCTTCAAATTTTCACTCATATGTGTTTATAGTTTTTCATTTCATGAGGTCATTTTCATTGATCTCCTTACTACTTATTGACCTGTTATTTTAGTAGATTTGGAAGGATAATTTACATTGGCTTCTATTGCCTTACTGATTTCTGTCCTCTTTGCTCCCATATCACCCAAGCAATTGAATTTCAATCCCAATTCTAGTTATTGGATACATAAAATAATTTCATTTGTATTGCTATTATTCCTAGATGAATTTCCTTTTTTGCTATATGCCTTTCCCAGCTTATAGTTTAATGCTTTTTAATATTCATTAAAAGATGCTTCTGTTGCGGTCTGGTCTGATGGTCAGGGTCCCACGACCTTCCTCACCAAAAGCATCTTTAAAAAGACATCCTGCAGAATGGGGGCACAGGCATTCTCAGGTGTAGAGTGACTAGCTCTTTTTCTAGGCCGCCTGAGCAGCAGATCCACACTTGCCACCTTGGGTGATGCAGGAATAAAACAGCGAGACAGTGTCTTCCCTCCTTCAAAGGTCTTCTTTATTCCAGGACATCCAAAGAGGAATAACCAAATAACTCAAAGGGACAGGGACTATATAGTATAGGGTAGCGAGGAAGTGGGGTTTTACCACTTGGCCAATAGGGAAGGGAATTGGGAAAGGGACCAACCAGGGAGAGGATCCAAAAAGAACAAATGAGGAGGGGTAAAATCCAGGAACTGGGGAACAGACCAATAACAAGTAACAAATTAACATAACATTGCAAAGGCTCATGGTTTTTACACACTTGGGTCACCATAAGCCAAGAGAAGTCTCCCAGGGAGATTTTCCAAGAGGAGATCACTGCACCCTGAACTAATCTAAAAGCTACATACCCTCCATGGGAGTGAAACATTCTCTGTGGATGGTCTAGGGACCATCACATATTTCCTTCTGAATATGGCAGAGATTACTACTTATATAATAGATTCTTTTGTCCTCCAAGGACTCTCTCGCTTCTGGAAAACTCAAATTTCTCTTATCTGAGCAACCTTTTTAAGCATGCACAGACACTTGGTTTCACTGAAGGGCCCATATAAACACCTCTACCACCAGCTCTGAATCTATCAAGACTGGTGAACTTTGAGCTGCTTTGCAGGGAAAGGTAAATTATTTAATGGCTTGTCTGTTTTGTCACTTTCCCTTAGAATGTTATGCTAATCAGTGCTGGGTCCCACTGAAGGATTCAAGAACATAGAAAGAACCCTCTTCCAGATTTTCCCTGATGGCAGGTTTGCAATAACAGTGCTTTTCCTGGCATGGAGAGAAAACAGCTCTCACGGGTTCTGCTGCAAACTTTCTTTTTAGAAATCATAGAAATCTAGAATGGCTTTGGTTGGAAGGGACATAAAGACCAACTTTTTCCACCCCCCCTGACATGGGCAGGGATGCTAATCACTAGATTAGGTTGCATAGAACCCCATCCAACCTGGACTTAAACACATCCAGGGATGGGACATCTATAACCTTCCTGGGCAACCTGTTCCAGTGCCTCACCATCCTCACAGTAAATAATTCCTTCCTATAATTTAACCTAATCTACTCTAAATCAAACAATATCAAATAATTATTTGATTTACCTTTTCCCAGCTTTGCAAATATAGACACAAGGTATTCTTGGCAATAAATTTCTCATGGACTTATAGTTCTTAAGATTTTTATTCAATGTCACCTAAAGTCAGTGAACTTTTGCCCCACATTATGCCACAATCTAAGATAGTCTCTTTACAAGTATACAAAGTTCAAAAAATGGGATGTCTATTTTCAATTATTGTTTTGATAAAGAAAAGTAAGCTTACATTGGACACTTTAAAATTTACAATATAGAATTAGGGAAATAAAATTGTGCAAAAAGTACAAATATTTTATTGTGGAGAATGTAGTTAAACTATGGAATTAATCAAAATCTAGCAACAATTTGAGGGATATACAGCAATTTTGTCTGTATAAATTGTCAGTTTCTGAGTCATGTTTTCAGCTATTTCTTTGTAACTATTGGTCCCAGTTTGAAAGTTTCTTTCATTTTCAGTTCCATTAGAAGTCTTAGAAGTATTACCTATTTTAACTGTTGCAAATCTCCTATACCAACCACCAGAATCAAAAGAACTTTGTAAGATTGCACTTTGTAGATTGCATTTTACTCATACTCTATATGGATGCTGACTAGGAAACCAATTTTCTTGAACCTTATCCATCTGTCTTGCTGTCTCTTCACAGTGAAACTGTAATGTTTTGGAAGATTCAATGTTTAGCAGATGAAGAGTGACTTATAAAGATTAGCTAAGAAATGAAACAGTGCTAAGTCTTGCCAAGATTAAATAATTTTGGGGATACAAAAAAAGCTGCATTTTTTTTCTACAAAAATGCACATTTCAGGACACACTTGGGTTGATTCTCTGGACTTAGATCAAATTTATACTTTGTTAATTTGCTGCTCTCTTTTTTCTTTTCTCTTTTTTAATTAGAGAAAAGTCTGATCACATCATAACAAACTTTCTAGACAGTAGAAAAAACTCAGAATATAAAAGAAGCGGGATGAAGGGGAAAATTATTGCAGGTTAGACAGTATAATCTGTAGGTGACAGCGCAGCAGAGGGCTACAATTTAAGTCTTCTACATTAAGGTTCTTATCTTTCAGATCTTGATCTTGAGTCAACAATACATCATACATTTTCAAATATAGGCATGTATTTTACATATGAGGTTATGGATTTTTGTATGCAGTAATTAAATGATCACATAAATCAGTATTCCCTTTTAAATTCCTCTCAAACCAAGCATAGGGAAATACATTACTATTCAGGATATATGTTGTTACTGACACAATTTCTGAGTCAATATTTTAAAGAATTTCAGCTAAAAATGGATATTAAAATAACATTTCATACAATCTATCTACCTGAAAAGTATGTTGCAGATTTTTAAAGATGACCATTAACAAAACACTTGGAAATTTTTAGATGGGGTTTGGCTAAAGTAGAGCAATGTGTTTGACTAATAGTCCAGTTTAAACAGCCTTAAAATAGTCTTTATTTTAAAATAAAGAGTAAAATACAAATAGGTAAATAAAAGTACTTTCATAAATTAGGGACCATTCTGACAAAGGTTAAATACAGGATTCAACCAGAAAACTGAAGACTTAAGGCTCAAAAAAGTCTTATTGCAAAAGATATTTGAAAAAAAAAAAATGCATGAAATGTGTTTTACTAATAGTTACATGAACACATGAAACCATGCATGATATTACTATGCATTTGCACTTATGTTAGTTTGATTTGGAAAGCATGCTGTGGATACTGTAAGGGGTTTTTTAAAAAAAATTATTTTTTAAAGGTGGGGAGTCAAATCTTCTTCTGTGACAATATACTGAGGTTCACTATCTTTATGTTATGCCCACTTTTAAAGAGGTCACTTTTAAAGAGAAGTCAATGCACTAGCATGTGAAAATGCACAGATTCAAGTTCTGGGGAGGCTGGGAACTGGGAAATCTCAGTGGCTATATTCGCTTCCTGACCAGCCACAAGCATATTGCAAATTCAGATCTATTTTTTTTTTTTTAATACAGGACATTTCTACAATTAACATCACATAAAAGAAATAAAGAATAATTCCAGATCCGTTCTAGTGTTCTAAGTGTTTTGCTTGTCCATTTCCTGTGCAGGAGAAGGTAACACTTTGGCAAATGCAATGCATATCAGAACACACTGCAGTAAAAAGAGAGAAAAGCCCATTCTGAACATAAAGTGAGGAAAGTTTCTTTTAAAGCAGCCTTCTGGATATCATTCTGGCCAATTCTAAAATGTGTCATAGAATAGGTGTAGCTAATTTCACAGACAGAGTGTGTTCAAGAAGTGGATTAGAATGTTCCTGAAATTTCCATCCAAAAATGTAGTGCGCAGAAAAATGTGAAGAAACTGTACATAATCCATGTCAATACTTAAATATATGTATTGGCTTATGTGTAACTGGTGTCATTATTAACTAGTGAGGTGGTTAAGATTCTACTTTTGAAAATCTACTTGTCTGTACTGCGCACATTTTCTTTGCTCTCTGTTATCCTATGTATTTATTCTTGTGACATGATTCTAAAATTGTATGGTTTGCCAGCTCTGGCTGCTGTGGAACAGAACTGATGGCTGCCTTGCTGCCATCATGCTTCATCCTATGGCAAGGAGCTTCATCAGCTGCCTTGCTGCTTCATCCTATGGCAAGGAGTCATTTTGAAGCAAGAGAGCCAGCACCCAAATGCACGTGGGATATCAAACATCAGAGACATAAATAACAGATTCAATCATTAATTAATCCCTCTAAAGTAGCATCTAGTTTTGAATCCTTGGTTACTCAGCACACTATGGGTGTGCTTCTAAACAAATGTCAATTTAGGCTACAAAAGCATCTGACAATTGCAGAGAAGCCTTCTTGCAGCCTCCTGTATATTCTTTTCCCCCCTAATGAAGTGGTACAGCAAGGCTGAGTGTTTCCACTGCATTTCTTGTTCATTAACAAAATGTAAAAATATGCATTCACACCTAGAACAGTATGGTAGTTTAGGACCTTCCCTCTATTTGGGGAGCACAACATCATCAGGAAGTCAAAGTTTCAGATGGGTGAAAAGTACGGACCTGAAGAGGGAAATAACATGATCTAAAGAAGGAATGAAATTTGTCAAAAATTGACGCTTGAATGAAATTTGACACTTGCTTAAAAAGACAAGGTGAAAGACTTTAGAAGGAAAATGCAATCATTGATTTAGGATATTTTCCTTTTAAATAACTGAAATAGAAAAATGTGTCCATGTCCAGAATGAAAACCCACTTGAAAATAAACAGTCAACACAGAAAAAGTGGGGTTTTTTAAGTATCTCACCTGGTCTAGTTTCCATTCCATTCCAAAAGCTCAAAGAAAACTGTCAGTATGTTTTGGTTCAAAGGAAAGAGCCAAGTGAAGGTCATAGTTACTATTATTTCAATCTGTTTTCAGGCAAATAAGCATGGTAAGCAGTGGATCAACAAACTAGTGGAACCAAAATATGTCCCAGAAAATCTGAACTGTTTTTACTTAATGAAATATTCTCAGGTAATTTATATTTCTACCTTCTGCAGCAATCTAAAGAAACTGTCATATTAAAAAACTGAGCTTCCTTCAATTCACAGAATCCATGCATTTTTTGTACTGCTGAACAGATTTCATAAAAACACAAGTGGGATACTCCCAGCAGAGCATGTGTTTCTGCCAAAGATGGAGTCAAAGTTATGCAAATCTACCCAGGCAGCAAATACAGAAAGGCTTGTGACTGGCAAATGGTGAAAAAAGCCATATATTGATCAGATGAGCCAACATATTACAGCTTACAGACACTGGGTTGTTTTCCTCACACTTTACACCTAGGGACACATTAGCAGATTTCTTGTCTACTGATTTGAGGACACCAGTAAGTCATATTTTACTAAATGCATCCTGAGGACTTGTCTGTGACATACAGAGCATAGCCAAGTTACAAGGAATATGACAAAATGGTGAAAAAGCTTTCCTCTTTTTCCTCTGGTTGCTCAGCTTTTGGAGAGCTTGTATTTCTTATTGGACTTATGACCATGACATCTGTTTCAGCTTTTACTCAATCTTCCCTCTTCCCTATTACAATTCATCAAGGAGCAGCTCATCCTCTTCCCCATGATGTCCATGTCACATCTCAGAATTTCCTCCTAATTTATTCAGTCAAACCTTGTAATCTTTCTTCGTTTCTCTCCCCGTATTCCTTTTAACATTTCCATTTTACATTTTATGTGGAGCGTCTTACAGCTGCTCCAGCCCATCTTTCTTGTCTCTCAGTCACATATGCATCTTTAAAGTACAGAGGCAGATTTCAAGCAAAAGGGTCTTTGTCCTCTCCTTCAAGGTTTGAATCAAGCACATTCAGCTCAAATTTTTCATGACAGTTCACTCACAGTGACAGCTCATAAAGAGACACCAGAGTAGGAATAATTTGTACTTCTACAGAGCTAAGTGTTCAGACAAATCACAGATCTTCTGGGTGGACCCACTGATGACACATTTGAAAGGTACTGTCGCAGAAAAGACAGAGGCATAATAATAGGAGTTGGTATGCATCCCAAGGATGGAGGAGTCCTATGAAAAAGATTACTTATAGGAAAGAAATACCTGAAATTTAAAAATGGCATAGCTCAAAACAAATCAAATCCCATGCATCATTAGTTTTTCAGTATTTGTGCGTAAATGCTCTTGTTCATGATTTCATAGGTTGTTATAGGTTAAGCACAGCTATTGGCTATTCTTTTAACCAATAAGAAACAGGAGTGCGACTTTTGAAATACCGTATAAAAAGCTGAGTAGACGGGGGCATGCTCGCTCTCTCTCCTGGCCGATAACCAGGTAACATCGGGGGGTGGGCCGGGCCGGGCC
>VYXD01009511.1:229403-275742 GCA_013397195.1 Hylia prasina
GAAGAAAAGGATGGTCTGGAAGTTTCATTTGTAGTTTATTTAGTTTTAGCTTCCTTTTTCTCATTTTTCCTAATGTGTGTAAATAAATTTTTCTTTTGCAACTTTAAAGTAAGCCTGTTTTGTTTTCAAAGATCTCCAAGTCATATATATATATATATATATATATAAGATTGCAAACATTAAACCCACATAGGTAAATCTGGGAATTCCAAGAATGCTTTTGACCATTGCACTCGGAAGGTGGTGTTATGCTTCTTTTACAGCCACACATCATGGCACCTGCCAATGCAAAGCTGCACATCCTTCTACTTGTTCTGACTATTTCAACCACTGTTGGCCCACAATTCATTGCATCTGCTACTGAGTGGCAGTCCCATGCAGGTGAGATGGACACCTGAGTGCAGTGACAGGGAAAGCCAGGCTGCACCATGCCCTGCTTTCATTGGACTCCTGGGCAGTACATGTCTCTAGTGAGATAGTTTAGGTATATCCACTGCTGCTGGACTGCAGAAGGGTCCTTGAGAAGGCCTCAGTTTCCAAAGATTACCTAAAATCTAAAGGATCATTTAAAAAGTAAAACCTGAATTATTTTTAAAAAATATTTGAATATTAAGTTGTGATCATTCTTACTGGATGAATTTGGTTGAACAAATATTTAAAATAAATTCTGAAGAGAGTTCTGTCCAGATTTGCAGCAAATCCACTTAGAAAATAGAATGAGAGTAATTTCAAAACTTTTCTGTTGAGGAAAAAAGTTTGTTATCGTTATTCAAATTTATCATGAAGTAATACAGACAATTTTGTGGCCATTTACAGTTACTCATGATTCTTCTGGTTAGAAGAAGAAAAACAAAACCCTCCAGAAGAATCTTATTATTGATAAGATAATTCAGCTGGAGACAAACAACCAATTAAGAGATTGAAAATAATATGTTTGTAAAAAAAAAGTGTTGAAACCACACATCATTTTAACACTTTTTATGTCTTGAACCTGCTGTTTTCTCACTTTATAAGTCATCCATAAAACACAGATTTTAACAGCCTGAGTTATTTCATTATTTCACCGTTTTCCTTCATAATATCAATTTCAAATTATGCTAAATTTGTGCTTTGCTTTTTTCACTGCAAATAAGTTTTTCTTAAAATAAATCTCTACTTTTTTTCTAGAATTATTAGTTGGTACAATAATATTGGGTAAGTCAAAAGTCATATCAAATTGTGGGTCTTCATACAGGTGAGATTAATATTAATAACCTCATTTCCTATATTGTTTTTTCTCTCTGCCTTCTCTTTCATCTCAAATATAACATGACAATGAATTCCAAAAAATGGATATTCATGTAAAGGAATTTTGACTTGACTTGTTGATTCCACAACAATTACATTCATATTGTGACATTGCCATATTTATAAGTAAAATTATTTGTATGAATCTTTATTAAATTCCATCCCTCATATATTCAATTATACATTTTTTCCTTTTGTTCTCTTCTACTTAGTTATTTCCCTCACCCCTCACTGCACATAAGATAATCCCACAGAGTTTTCATAGGTGATGACACTTAAGATTGCATTACTCAGCTATTGCTGTAAATTTAGAATATAAATGGGTAGAAGGAGGGAGTCTGGGACAGTTTTGTTCATTTTCCTCTGGACAGAGAGATTGTTTACTTCAGTGGTCCATTAACTGAAATCATGTTGGTATTTTTTTTAGTGGTAGTCTTACTGGTGTGCCCTTACCCTACGGTTCTGCTCCCCACAGCACTGGAATTGGCTAATCAATTGGCACAGATGGCAATATTGCCCATATGTCACCTGCACATGCAGTTGTGATCAGCTTGGTTACATACCTAGGACTAAGAGAGTATAAGCATATAATCTCTCAAGATTTCTCTTCCAAAAAAGAATATCACTCTAGTGCTGACATTTTAGTTCTGCAACAGACTCTTGTAGCCTTTGCTTGACCTAGAGGAAGAAATAAGGTAAAACAATTTGCAGAGAAAGTGAGGGAATGAAAGGCCTCACCTCTTTCCTTACTACACATGGATAACCCTCCTTTCGTAATATGTGACACAGCTTTTGAAAATGCCTTGGCTGTGCTGAGCTCTCTTCCCACAAGGGTTCAGTTTGTGTAAACATGGATACACTTTGAAAGTGGTAAACAAAATTGTAACTACTTTTCATCCTGAGATCTGGGGATATTTAAAACAACGAAGATTTTATGGATCAGTTTATGTGGCAAGCAATGCAGGAGTAAAATTCAGCCTTTTTCTGACTGTTTTTCATCTCTTTTGCTCTTATTTCAGACAAATAAAAACCATTACAAGAACAAACCACCTTACTACAGCAGGTATTTAAGAATATTTCATCTTCTCAGAGCACTTTTTAAGGACACAGCACTGAAACTGAAACAGCAACTCTCTTAGGGAGTAAGTCAACTGGAGCACAGACAGCAACATTTCAGCAGTTTTAAAGTATTCCCAAGGGATCCAGAGACAATCTGTATCAGCAGTAAGTGTGTGTGTTTAATAAGGGATTCATACTGTGATATCTGGTTTCTTATAATCATCTGACATGTTTTCAGAGACATGTTTTTTATTTTCTTCTATGGACATAATAACATTTCATTTATTTGTTTGAGACAGGACATCTGGGAGAAGCAAACATAAATTCACTCTATGGGGAAGAAAATAAGAGCAAACTAATGCACAGAATGCCTGTACTACAGGTTACAAATGCCACAGGATCTAGAGAGCACATATTTTCCCTCATAACTAATGTTAACCAGCTGAATCTACCCTTCCATGTTTTCATCTCATTCAAGCTTATGTAGTCAGAAAATTAATGGAATATGAAGAGTCAAAGACTAAGCTGCCATATAATAGTGAAATATTTTCATATGTGTGCCTCTTATGCTTGAAGAAAACCAACCCCCAAACAGAAAGCACTTCTCTGTAGTTCCTCCATGTTTGCTTTTGAGTGCAACCCTCCCACAAAACTCATTCATTTTTTGCTTTTTGAATGAGAATCTGTGTATTGTACCCATCTAAGTGAGTCTGTGGCTTTCACAATAATTTATGTTACATATATATTTATATACATATATATTTCATTTCCCTTTATAGGGGAAAGAAGTTTCCAACATGACAGTTGTAAAACATCCACAATGATATAAACACAACACATCAGCAGTAAGAGAAAGGCTACAATAGTGCTTTTTCAGTAGCACATTATAGACCTGTAGCAGTTAGCAACTGCACCCAGAGTCATCACAACATGTGCTGTGTTAGGGAGAAAGGATTTCTTGTTACTTAACCCTTTTCACTAGTTCCATTCTGCATGTGAACTCAAAAATAAAACTGTATTATGGTTTTCAAAATAATTTACAATGATTGATCCAAATAAAAGAATGAACTGCACTAAAAATAATGCGCCATTAGCACACACTTCACAGTTCACTTACTCTACAAAGGTATTCCAATGCTTTCCAAGCACAATTGAAAAAAGCTGAACAATAAAACACCAAAATATCAATTTTTTTCCAGGACATCCTTTCATCAAACAGAAAAATCAGAAATGCATGTCTGTTGGAATCATCACAAGCATATCTGCTGAGCATATGCAAAGCAAGAATACACAATATCCAGTCTTCATAAAGGCACTGCGAGTCTTTGTCACTCAGATCCCTCCTGAGAAGAGTATCCTGCCATTAGAGCACCACTAGACAATAGTGTGAGATTTTCCTGGGCCTTCTGGTTATACTGGTGAATGGGATGGTTCCAGCCTTACCTTATTCTGCCCAACTCCTCTACCTGCTTCACTTATGTTTACATTCTTTTCTTCACAAGCTCTTTGCAGCAAGGGCTGTCTTTTTAATTATGTGCTAACAACATTTGACATAATGGAGTAATAAGAAATATTGCACTACAAAATGATAACAAAATACCCTTTCCTTATGGAAGAAATTAAATAAACAGTTCTATTCCTTCTGCAACTCTATTAGAGCACAAATAAACAGAGAATCCTGCACCAAGCTTTAGATATAATGCTCAATCTCTTCGATAGAAACAACAAAACCCACAGAGACCACAGAGAAGATTAATTTCAGATTCTAATAGGCACAAATGGACTTTAATATGTCTTTCCAAAGATCCGCCGACTAGCAAAAATCACAGGGGAGAAGATTAGAGAGATAATAGCAAGTCACAGTCATGCACGTATTTGATATGCTTTTAAACTCAACAAATCTAAAACAAACAAACAACACATATTAAGGATGTCAAGAACTACTCTTTTTTTTCCTGCATTTGTTGACGACTTAAAAATTCCTATCTATCCCGTTTTTCTTTTCCCTTTGAGGACAGCTTTTTTAACACCATCCAGACAACCAGAATTTATAACAAAAATTTATGACATGCAACAGATTAAGACTTGGCATGGTACAACCAGTTGCCATGAGGAAAAATTACCCAGGGGCACATAGTGGAAATATCCCCATAATATGACCCAGACAATCAATACATTGCACCAAACTTTGGCACTCACTACAACATTTACGAATACAAAATAAGCAATTGGAATATACTGTTCAGAGGGAAGAAAAAAATTGATTCTAAGCCTAATATTTTTTGCAGTCGACTTGCTTAAGCAAATCTCAACAAGTGCAGTGTGACTGCAAAGTTGGGAGGGAGACAGTTGGAGACATTCCTGATCAGCACAAATACTTTGGGGCAAGGTAGATTTGCATGAGGCTCTTGGGTGTAAAAGGACACTTAGACGACGGTTTCCATGAGTATCAGGGCATAGGTTCTCATTCTGATCCATTACTTCATTCCAGAAATTACATGCATACAACTTTATTACTAAAATATCCTCAGATCATATTCATATTTTATCCTATTTTATATCCTACTTGCATCACTTTTCATCAGTTTGGATAGAAAGCTTCATTCTCACTTTCTCAAAATAGTGGTGACAGTCACTAAAATTTGAAAATATTGAGATACCGGGAGAGAATCACCTTAAATGGTTTCCATCCTAGGTCATATCCTACCTGATGGACACTTGAAAATAGAGAATTAAAAAATTTAACATTTCTCTGAAATTTGAAATTTTTAACCATCAGAGGCAATTCTGTTAATTGTGAATGATTAACCTTCCAAGCCAAGAAAAGTAACACCTAAAGTGATTTCTAATGATTCTGTGAAACCCACTAATTGCATAAGTAGCAATGCCTTTGTTAATACCACTTTACTGCAGATAATTGTGGTGTCCAGTGATTTCAATTAGGAAATGGAAGGACTGTCAGACTATGACATGTTTTCTTTTGATGCTGAATGACAAAATAATGCACAAATAACTATATTAATTTTTCAATTTGTCTTTGTTTTCTGAGACACCTAGAAAACTTCATGGTGAAGCTACTCCTGAATACATTTATTCTGAATGACTTGCTGTGAATTCAAAAGAAGAAAGCTGAATTAACCAAATTTTTTATGCATCAATCAACAACAAATGAAATAAAATAAACACTCCCTACTTCTCATATAGAAACTGCACAAAATAGTGACATTAGCCTAAACAAATCCCTCTGCCTTCCTTGTGAAATAATGGCAGTGTCAATACCTGAGGTTTTTGTAGTCATCAATATTTTATATAAAATGCACTTCCATCGCTCTTGCTCAGCAGAATAAGCTGTATGCAAAAGGGACACAAGTTTTTAAAATCAGTACTTGTTCAGTTAAGACTTGTCTAACTCTACACATTTATATTTCCCATGTCTTTGTTTAGATTATGCATCTGAAAGAGCTCAACAAGATTTTTTCTTTTTTTTTTTTAATCTGTCTTCAACTCCTAGTATCGTGGCATTACTAATCTGTTTATCGTGTGGGAATAATGAAACACTGTATAATAAATTGTATTGCCAACAGCAACAGGAGTGGTTTTAAGGAAAACCACTTTCCACAGGGCAGAGATGCAAATGGTTACAGAAGGTGTAAGTCAATGGAAAGTCAGATTCTATTGTGTTTAGGTTCTTCCCCTGGAAGGTAAGAAATGTCAACAGACAGAAGAAGGAGCCAGTCCTTTGTCTGTACGGTAGGTTCCCTATGTAATGAACTATATGTTTTCATTTTAAATGACTTTCAGCACTTCCAAACATATGGTCAGGTGTAAAGAATAAGTAAGTCAGTGTGTACTGGTTTGAAAGCAAAACCAGTGAGAGACTCCAAGTCAGAAGTACAATTTAATAAGAGCAAAAGAAAAGAAGTAAAATAAAGTAAAATAAAATAAATTCAATAGTATAAAATACCACTGACAAAGTCAGAATACAACCTGACACCCTGTTAGTTAGGGTGTTAGTAGCAGTCCAGATGAAATGGTCTTGTCGAAGCAGCGGTCTTGTAGAAAGATCTGGTAGCTCTTGTCCTCCGTGAATCCAGTGGGGGAAAAGCTGACTCTGCGGTCTCAAACCCAGGATTATATGCAGGTGGGAGATACTTAGCTCCTCCCCCTGGGTGGAGCATCTCACAATGGGCTGATATCATTCTAATGGGCTCTTGATGGCCCATTAAACAGAGACAGCTCCCGGAGGGAGTTATCTATGAGTCATAGGGCAAGGCATTGATGGGCCATTAGCAGAAGATAAGGGAAACACTGCCCCACCTGGTTCCAACACCTCATGAAGATGGTGATAGAATACATACTTTAGGCACATCTTACATTTTTAACCTAAGACACAGTGGAAACATTCCCATCCATTTGAATAGTCTTCAAATAAAATATTTAAGCACCCATTTCCAGGCAATGACTGTCAACAAAAATAAAGGAAAAAAAAAAGAAAGCACAGGGTAAAAGGAGAAAGATTTGGATTTTGGTGTGGAGTAAGTCTATATCTCTCCCTGACCTAAAAGGAACTAATAAAAAAAATTCAGACTCCTTTTTTAAACGTTAAAATACTTGCTTAGAAATATTAGTAAATTCCAGAAATATTTGTGGAGTTTTTGTGTCAGTCAAACTAGAGGCAAAGCCAAACCAGCTCCTTATGTCTTTCTCCATTTTATTGCTAGGTATGATGCCATGTGGCCTACAGTATTCCTTTGGTCAGTTGGGATAATCTGTTGCAGGTGTATTTCCTCTCAACTTCTTGTGCATTCCCAGTCCTTGCTGTCAGAGCGTTTCAAGAAGCATAGAAGCCCTTGATGCTGCTTAAGCACTGCTCAGCAGTAGTTAAAGCATCCCTGAGTTTTCCAATGCTGTTTTAAGTGTAAATTGAAAACATAGTCCAATACTAGCCACTATGAAGATTAATTATCTATCCCAGTCAAATCCAGTACCTACCAAGAATTTCAGGAAATCGTAGTATTTTATATTAATTTATATAATAATAAGGAAAGAAAAATGCAGTGACTTGATATTGGTGCACAAATCAACCTTCAAGTTTGCATAGGCAAAAGTCATCTCTAAAGGGACATCTACCATTGCTTCATATTGAGAATTTAACACAAGGAAGGACAATATTAAGGGAAAAGGAAAGGGTGTTGTTTTGCATGACTATACAACATATTAATACTGCACTTGGGTTCATAAACTGTGATGAAAGTGGATATCAGATGTGTCTGTTGGATTGATATAACCAGGTAATGCAAAATTAAGGCTTTTTGGACAAAAGAAATAAAAAAAAGAAAAAATTGGTAATGAGATTAAATGCAATGCTCAACAATACATCCTTATATGGTCAAAATAAATTATTTTAAATTAACATAATATTCTGGTTTGAAAAATTATTTGATTGTTTGATTAGAAAGGGTTGACTAGAGGAGTTACTTGCTTCAGAACCAAAATTATTTTCAATAATAAGGTCAGTAGAAGAGAATATTTCTAACAGTTCTTGCTAATGATACAATACAGGAAGGTTTCATTAGTATGGGAGATGACTGCGAGTTTGATTTGTTCAAAACACTCACTTTCAGGTCACCCTGTATACAGGAATAGCAGAAATTCTACTTTGTAATATTCTCATATGCACACTGAAATTAATTAGAAAAGTTTCTGTAAGCTGTATTAACCTACAGAAGGCAGATTTGAGACAAGCAAATGAAAATATTGTTCATAACAAATGAAATGTCAGGATAATGCTAGAAACTGTTTGCACAATGCTAGAAAGCATTGAAAAGATACACCTGAAATTTAAAGTACTAGCCATCGGGGAATGCTATTTCACTCTAAATCTGGAGGTGATGAGAAGAACTTGCTCAGCAAAGCAACAAAACTCTCAAACAGGTAAAAACTAGGTGACTAAAACACCTTCTCCTGGAATTATCCCTTGTGAGTCACCTAGCCAAGACTACAACTATCAGATTAGCTGCTGGAAATAATATGACAAGGCATAAGTCATGCTCTCCACAAATGCTTTTTTCATTCTCCCCATCCTGTGGGCTGTAATTTCTGACTGCAGCAAATCTCTGACTTTAGCCACAGACATGCAGAAGCTATGGACAAAATATGTAAGAGTGAACAAGAGTCACTTAAAATGACATTTCTGTTGCATTATAACAACACATAAAATTGAGTTTGCTTGTTTTCAGTTTCTAGGCAGAGACAACAGAAGAATAAGGATCCTGTTGGGGTTTACACAGTTGTGTTCCCTCTGTCTGTCAGTGCTATCAAAAGAACGTCTTTCTTATCAGTTCCCATAGTTATATCTGACACTCTCTGAAGACTTTACCATCTTCATTACGATACACCAGATACTTTTTAAACTGAGCAACAGGGTCTTCTTTGATTCCTCACAAGTTCTGACATGCATGAAGGAGGGTGGATTTCACAAGCAAACCAGAGAAGGCTGACATATGAATTGTTAAAGAAAAAGTCTTAGAACTCACATATCATTGAAAATCACAGTGCAAGCCCTCCTAATATTTTTTATATTTCACAGATTACATGGATTCCTCCTCTTTTTCTCTTTTTTTGAAGCCTGAAGGAATAGCAAGTACTCAGATGAATTTCTGCTCTAAAAAATACATTTTCCCAGCTCCTTCTGATCTACGTATTTGCCTGCATATACAAATTTGAATGAATAAAATAGTATTAAAATTGGCTTCTTTAATTTCTGCTCTGAATAGGTTTTTGTTTGAAGGATAGAGTCTCTGAGAGAGAACACAAATGTATTGGGTCTGGCCTGTTATCTATGAACTGTTCACAGGGATTCCAGGGTGGAGACTATTCTGTCCTCTGTTACCTCTGTGCACCCCATCAAATGAAGAAAGCATAAGAAAATGGGGTCACTTATGTATCTTCAAACAAATTCAAAATGAAGCTGTTTACAAATAAAAGATACTGGAATTATCATGCTTGAGATTCATTAAAGGAGGTTTAGGTTTGAGCATGGATAGAAAGGACAGCTTTGGAAAGGTCAAGGCAATATATTTTTATTTACAGCAACATTCTAAACAATAACAGGTAATGTACCCAGCTGCCTAAAGCATTACAAGGTGAACACTAAATGTTGTCTGCATCACATTCAATATGCTTTTTGAAGGGGATTGTCATTATTTTTCAGTATCTACTGTTTTCACTTTGGGGTGCTTTTCCTTTCATTCTGCAATTTGCACAAGGAGTATAATGGAGTAAGTTTTGGAGGTGAAAAAAAAGCTAAGCAAGCCAGCTACTCAAAGTCTCAAAATAAGGTCTTAAGCAGACACTGAATTCTCAAAGGATTGGCTCTGACATCTTCATTAGCTTCAGTTCAAGATTGTCCAGAAATGTTCAGAGAGATGTTCAGAAATCTCACAAGCTGTACCAGTCTGCTGGAACACCTACTGCAATGAACAAGACTGAGATACCTCAATCAGCTAGTAGACTTGTGTTAGCTTGTATTTAGACTACACAGCCTTACTAGACTACACAGCCTTAATCTCTTTGTTAAATGTCTGCTTTACATCCAGTGGCAGTAAGATTCTATTCCCATCTCTCACATCTGCTGTACACATCACATTCAATACAAATAATTATACCTTGAGGCTGTCTTTCTCTGGTGTCAAAGGTGCTTGAAGATTTTACTGCTGGAAGGATTCTATGGCCATCAGGGTTGCTGCGATCACGTCTAGTCTGTGGAAGTTCCACAGGAGTTTAAATCCCATTGTAACTTCAAGAATAGCATAAACAAGGAAGTTCCAGTCACTCATGAGAGGTGGGGCTCAGCACAGTGCAGGTATTGCCTGACATGTGGAGATTATGTACCATTCTTTGTGAGGAGATGATCTGAGAAGACATGAAAGCAAAAATGAAAACATCCTTGCAATCCATCCCCATTAAAAGGAAGCACACATTTATACTTTAATGCAATCTTGTCTCTCAGAGCCCTCTTTCTAGACCCAGCTAATGATGGTTGTGATCCACTGTATTGATCCACCCGGGTTTGCTCTAACTACATATAGATAACTTATCTTTGGCAGAACCAGTATGTGCAAGGTCACTTCTTTCCTTCATGTTTTCCCTTCATGACTGGGAATAACACCATGTATGTGCTACTTTACCTATCAAATATTTTCAACAGGCTCAGACTTACACCCTATAATGACTCGGTTCTTTCACCATTGTCACTGTGTCTGCAGTTGTCTCATTCATGATTTACATACCCTCATATGTGCTGTTTAAATATAGTTTGACGTTGTATATGCATGTGTGTATAACGTGTATATGAACATATACAGTAGGTACATGTAAATATAAAATTATTGACATGTGAGGGCATGTATAATATAAAAAGCCTGTTGATTGTATTTGCCACTAGAAATGCTGAAAATTTTTGACTATCTGAATTAAATATCTCTTGAAAACATCTTGCAAAATGAAACATGAAAAAGCAGAAGTTAATTTTGCAAACAATATGGAAGAAAAAGCCATTCAAAAGGCTGAATACTGACAAAAAATTATTCAGAATTGTATACAACCATGAGCATCTCTATTTTAAATAACAGATTGTATTTTGTTTCAGAATTTATCAAATAACTGTTCTTTGCAAAATCTGCATATCCTCAAATCTGTAGAACATCCAGAGTTGGAAAGGATCCGCAAGAATCAATGATGCTCAACTCCTGGCCCTGCACAAGACAGCCCAAGAATCCCACCGTATGTCTGTGAGTGTTGTCCAAAAACTTCTTGAACTCAGACAGACTTCATGCTAATTATGCTTGTTATGAATTCAGATATTTTTTAAAAAATATAATTCTCCAGTTTTCCTAATATTATTTCAAATATAATCACTTTCACATATAAAAATTATTGATATAACGAGTAAAAATATTTCTGTCTCTTTCAGATTTGCTTCCTTTTCTTTTAAAGGTTGTCAGGACACAGTGAAAATCTGATGGTGTGAACACCTGTAATATGCTGACAACCTAACAAATGAAAGTGATATGTAAGAAATTACACAATGAAAATATTTAGGGCTTTGTATGTTTTTAAAGACTTCATGTCTTGCCTGTGTAGAATCCAGCTCTAAAAAGCAAATCAAGGGCAATTTCAAAGAGACTTGGTTGCATGAAAAGGTGTATGTGTTGAAAGTATTGAAAAGACAATACCTTTTCATGTCATTTTATGAGAATTGTATATACCTGTATTTTTCCCTCTGCTTTTCTCATACTTTATTATTCAGCTCTGGGTTTTGCATGGGGCAAGTCTTCCTGTTTGTTTACACTGCATTTGTTGATAGTTTTATAGTAATAGAATTACTACTGCAGGAAGTCTCTTCTTCCCTATGTCCACATAGTTGGATCTTTAACATTAGTAACAGTCAACTGAGTATAAGTAACGATGTCGACTAAAGGTTTATTCCATTCTAAAACATAGTTACTTGTGAACTGGGGGGCATTTTATTATTAACTTTATGTAAACAACAGAAAATTAAGATGACAGTTTTGTTTGGATTCTCATTGAGTACATATTATTGATCTCTCACCAAAAGGATATCAAAAGTAATTATTATTTTAAATCATATTCAGGCAATCTTTTATATCCTCACTGTTATTTTTCTGAGTTGCGTTTTCATAACCCATTGCTCTTTTCAACATCTGGAGTATATGGTACAGATGTCCTGTGCCTATTTCTCAGTTTTCCTACACAGCTTAAATTCACAGTTACACATGACACATGAAGTTCCTCTTTTGTAATTCAGCTTTTCAAAATACTTGTATGACTGACATGAGTAAACTGTCTTTGCAAAATATTTCTAAGTATAATAATGCTTGACAAATAGAGCACAAAGTCAGCACTACTAAATGTAATGTCCATTACTGACGCAGCCCAGGGAAAATCCCTGGCTACCTCCAAGCCCAGGCTTACGCCACATGCTTCCACCCCCAGACCACTGAGGGACCTGGGTGGTGGATCAGAGAGGGCTGTGCCAGTTCCCCACAAGGTAGGTGTGTCAGGTGCTGAGGACGAGGGTAAAGAGGAAAGAGGAGTCTTCAGTGTGTGTCTCAAGGAGGTTTATTCCTCAAGGGGGACAGGGACCGAAGACCAAGTACAATGACTGTGGCTGGACTTTTAAATGGGGGTGGTACAAGGGGAGGGTAAAATACAGCAACCAATCAAGGACAAATGGAGGAAGAGCTTGAGGAGGGGATTACAAAACTAGGAACAATGGGAGAATACAGGGAGAGGGTATAGTCCACACAGACCAGTGGGGCATCAAATAACATGGAATTTGCTAGAACAAAGGGAAGAAGTAAGCCTTGACTGACAAACAAATAGGTGGGGTGACAAGTGAGGGGCTGGTTCAGGGGAAAATTGGCATAGGATGTTCTGGAAATAAGGTCAGGGTTAAGGGGGTAACTGACAACTGGGGAAAGGAAGTGACAACTCTGGGAGAAAACATTAACTTTAGGGAAAAAATAGGTGCCAACCATTGAAGGAGATAAGGAAGGCAAAAATACACGCCACCACACGTTACTTTAACTTTTCTTTAGAATTCCCTAGAGATTCCACCTATGATCAGTGACAACATATATTTATTCTTTATGATTCTGCATATAGACAGCTCTCCTTCACTTTAAGCTACTATACTTCAATCCTTATTTTGTTACAACTTTCTCTTTTTCTATCAATCTTAGCAAACAGCGACCAGACTACAACACTAGGTCAGTGTCCTTTCTGCTATCCAGTTCTTCTTAAGGGTCAGTTTGTGAGACTGAAATTCTCACAAGTAGTTTGGTAAATCAAGCCCTCATGTGTAAAATATTCTTCCGTATCTTTCATAAATATAGGGTTTTAAGAATGCTTGCTTTCACCGTTCTTTTTCATTTCATCTTTATTTTTCTGTGTCCTTTACTGTACTGTTCACAAATTTTGCCCAGTCAGATCTATTCACAGTCTTCCTGTGAAGATCATCCTCTAAAACCATGTATTTGATCATAATCACCTCATTTAATATCCTTCTATTGCCCTTAATGTCAACCATAAGCAGTTTAATTTTAAGATATTTCCATTACTCCCAACCCATTCCTCTCCTATAATCTCAATATGGACGTGTCCAGTCCAACCTGTACAAACCCACTTGCTTTTAATGAACAATAATAAATCACTAGGACCAGATGGTGTTCACCCAAGAGCTTTAAAGGAATTCAAGGATGAAATAGACAACCTATCAACTGCAACATGCAATCTCTCATTTAAAGCTCTGCCAGTGTCACGGACATGGTGGCCAGCATGATAAAAATTTTTAGAGAAGTCATAAGCAAGATCTTGGGAATTACACACCAGAAAGTCTGGTATGTATGCCAGATAGATCAACAGAAATTAGTCCAAAGAATAATTATAAGCTACTTGACAAAATATGATGTATAGAAGAAGAATCAAAATAATTTCTGTACAGGGAAATAATGTCTCAATCTACTACAATTTCTTAAAAGAGGCACTGAGCACAAGGAAAAATAGATCAATTTGTATTCAAAAGACATTTTAAAAAATCCCTCAGAAAAATCTGATAAAGAAACTGGGAGACTCATGACATTAAAAAAAAAATTCCATATATGCATAACAAAATAAGAGAGAGAAAAGAAAATGTAGAAAGCAACTTACTAGTGGAATCCCACAGAAGTCTATATTGCTCAGCATATTTGCAAGGGATCTGGAAAAGACAGGAACTGTACTATGATTTCCAAGCTGGAAATATAAGGACTACTTGTAAAGAGCTGAATGAAAATGAATGAAAATAAAATGGGGTAAAATGGCAAATGAAATTCAATGTACATAAATGTAAAGCAATGGTTAGAGGAAAAAAAGGCTGAACTTTGTGAAACAGAACAGGAATTAGAGCATTGTATTGCTGACAACTAAAGTCTTGAATGTACAATATCTGCTTTTTGTAAATGTTGATGCGATATTTAGTAGGCATTGAAAGGACACCTTGAATGCTGAGTCAGTCATTAACAAAATACATGGAGAACAAAAGGAAAATATTTTTATGCCTCCCTATAAATCTTTGTTGTACTAGTGATTGAGTGCTGTCTGTAGTTTTAGTTTCCCCATGTTGAGGTAGAACTGTAAAGTGGTACGGAAAAGCAACTAAGACAACCAACGTTCACATCGTTCATATAAAGTGGTTTTTGTACAAGAACAATTTGAGTGTGGAAGACAACTGCAAAATCTGGAAAGGCCTGACAGGGAATGTCTCCTCCAGTATCAGAATGAGGCACAATGATACCAGTGTGTTCAAATATAAACCAGGAGGAGGTATTTCATCCAGTAGCTAAGCTGTGAGAGCAGTGCAAGTGTTCAAATGTTGAACACATCCACGTAGCTGAGTAAGTTCAAGGGGGGAAAAAGTCTTTAAAGGCGTGCACAGATAGGATCTCTCTTGGAAAATTCTTTCCCAGAATCTGTGAGAGTATTTGTAGGAGATTGATACTTTTGTAGGAGATTGGTACATTTGCTCTGTACTTATAGTCACTTTTATTAACAGAAAGATAGGGTAGTGGACACAGTATGGTCATTCCTGCTTTACTAAGTGTTCAGAAAAGTCCTCTTTCCATCATTGTATTCCTTGTTCTAGGGAGGACATGCCCATGAACATTGATAAGGTCATCTCTGGATCTTTCTGTCTATCCATACTGTTCCATGAGTCCTAGAAAAGCATGTGACAGACAAGCAGACAGCTTATGTGTTGACCTTTGCCAATTAAGATGACCTGCTTCTTCTACTAACTAGTCTCTCTACTCTTAGGCTTAGATTGTGAGCCCTTTAAATAGCAACATTTTTTGATCTGTGCTTGGGCAGCATCAAGCAACAAGGGACCCTGGTTTCCGACTTGGCATTCTGAAGGTATAAAAATTTTGGCAATTAATATGAAGAGAGACACTAGAAATTGATTATTATATGTGTAAAACAGTTCATTTGGGACTTGTAGCTGTGTTACGTTAGCAGTTTCAAAGCACATAAGATTCACTGAACTGAGAAAGAGAAGAATCTGAGCAGCTTTCCTCATGATAAACATGCATCAGCAAAATAGCACTTCCTTAAAGAAATTCTATTACAGAAAAGGCACTGAATCGTTCTTCAATTGGAGAGTTTTATGTATCTTAACTCTTTGACAGCTTTGGATGCACCATTACCAGGAAGAGACTTGAATACAAAGAACTAAAAATCAAATTTTCATTGAATGTTGTTTCTGAACCAAACTTTCCATGGTTGTTTTTATTTTACTTGCTCCATTAAGTCCAAAATCATCTAAATGAAAGTTGAGAATGTAGCTTCAAGAAAACTCCAAGCCATTCACACAGACTTCTACTGAAACAGAAACTGCTGCTATGTTTCGCCACAAAATTTTCATTGTGTACAATTCTGAGCTATCATGATTTGGATTCTGTTTGTTGTGTTTATGTGGCACCATGAAGGGTATCTAATGGAATAAAATATGCCAAAAAGCCTGGGTCACTTTCAATAAAAATTAGGTTATTAGGGTGAAAGATTGCTCTAACAACAACCAAACATTTATTCTGCTTCCAATTACTCATTTCAGAACTTGCTGTATGCAGAAGAATAGCAGGGGGAAATGCTGCTCTAGATGTTACTTCTTTCAAATTCTATTAAAACTGTAATAGCCTGCTTCCATTATACATTTTCCTGTATATTTCAATCAACATGTCACTTTAACTGTTGCTTCTGAAGTGCACTTAATATTTTCATTAAAATCAATAAAGCCAGGAAATGACAAGGGTGCAGGTGGATGCAAGCAATTAAACTTCTTCTATATGTATTGTTAACTAGCAGTCAGAGAAAGAAGCTTCATTCAACACCTGTCCCTTTCCTTTTAAATGACAGCTAACAGAAATCCACTTAGCCAGCTTTTGTCTGCTTATTTTGCTGACAGATGATGTGAAGAAGTAGGCAGTTATAGGGCCAGTAATTCAGAATTAATTTTCCCTTCAAAAGATGATGTGGACAACTGAGTGCAGTAATGGTACCTGCTCAGAACTCAGGGGGTAAACAAGATAATTTGAGATGATGGGACAGAAATAAAAGCTCTTTAAAGGTTTGCTCCTCACATGGCTCTCAAAGGCACACTCACCAGCATTTTTATTTGCCTCAAATCAAAGTCAGAAGAGTTAATCGTTGAAGCATTAGCCTGATGCACTTTTGTGTGTATTGTAAAGGAAGAAAATAAAATGAGAGGTGGAGGGTTGCAACCCACCCTAATATTAAAAATGTGTGATGGTTAAATATAGGGCCTAAGTCACACAACAATTTTTTATCAATTATATTTTCAGAACATGCTGCAAATAAAGCAAAGCTGCTGGCTGGACACAGGCTACACATTTGCAGTAAAGGGAAATAATCATATTTTTAATCATCCATCAACTATTTTTTTTTTTTTATCTTGTCACCTCCGTCGTCCTAACCAGAGTAGGCCTCATTACTGGGACAAAGAGGCAATGTGAAAACCACCACTGCCTAGAGAGGAAACACAGGCACAGATTCACTCTCCAAGGGTGAGCACAGGTTTATGTAGAAATGGGAAGCTGCAGTTCTATATCCACTACATGAGATCTGCTGTTAAGGTCACACACATGCATGCACAAAGACCCACAGCAGGATCTAGCAGCTTTCCAGAAAATTGAATATAAGGATAGATTTGCCTGGATATTTCCTCTCTTTTTTCTGTAAGTACATATGCAACATGAACTTTTCAGGACAACTGTCAAGAAAAATAAAGGAACTGTCTCAGCAATTTTAGTTATCACAGCTAATTTTGAGGTCGTTCTTTTTAAAGACCTTCAAAGCAAAACAGACACTTATGTATTCCTACAGCCATGCAAACTTGGAACTGGATAGATCTGTTGATCTCTGGCTCTGGCTCTCTAACTCCCAGATGAAGTTCTAGAGAGAGTTAATGGGACTATGGATGGGAGAGATGTCAGACCTGGCTGTATTTGGAGTCTGATGTCTTACAGGATTTCTTTCATCTCTCTCTGACTACTCGCTACCATGTAACCTAATCTCATTATTAGTAGGTGATTGTTTCTGTCCTCTCACGTTTTACTCTGCACTCTAAAAACTGCAGCCTACAAATATACGGAGATATTTCAGACCTACGTTGTATTTGCTGTAACTGCACTCTGTAGGAGCCCAAGAGAGGGAATGGACTGATCTTAAATATGCTCCAGATTCAGTCATGTTCATCTTATACATGAGGGATTTCTAGCTCTCACATTCTTGTACCAAAATATTAAACAGCGGTCCAGTCTCAGAGTCCTCACAAAGCACAGCTGCTTTTTCAGGGAAAATTACCTGCTCTTCAGGTTTTCAGCAAAGTCTAGTGTTAGTGAATCACCAGAACTGAAAAGTTTGCAGATGTGGAGGCTGGGTGAAGCTTATGCCCATGTTTCTCTCTCTCATGTCGCTCTTCCTATGCAAGAGAAGCTTGAGTGTGCCTAGATGGGCAGTCAGTGGGCGTCAACCATGGACCCCTGGAATTGCAGAAGGGCTGAACCTCATCAGCCAAGATGAGCAGTGGCTTTTCACATTTGCAATGGTAAGTCCATATACACATTCCTATTGTGTATTGGACACCATCTCATGGACTGTGCTTTGTGACAACCTAGCACTCAGGAAGGTGTCGTTCACCCAACTCCATTACACCACAACTTACAGCAGAGGCTGTACAAACTGCTGCCTCTCATCCTGTGAATCAGATCGCATAAGACATGAAATATGTGCTGAAGTGATTATCTCTCCTTTTTCCAGTCATGGTACTCTCTTTGGCTATGCAAGGTTTGATTTAGGACCCAGTCCTTCAAAGAGTAGAAGAGTGTTCACTGTAAAACTCTTAAGAGACTGTCCAGAGAGCTGTACAAGCTCATAATGTTAAATGTGTACATATATAAGTGCAGGATCAGAACCTTAATTTCCAAATTCCTTTTGGTACAATGTTTTATTTTAGGAAAATTTCAATTTTCTGAAGATCAACATTTCTGAGATCCATTTTAAAAATAATATTCTTATAACCTATTTTAGCAGAATTACTACTACACTTTTTCATATTTTCGCCAAGAAAAATAGACTTTACCCATTGGTTACTTGAAATATATCCTGTGAATTCGTTCCAGAGGGTAGAATACTTACTGTGTATTACAATACTTATGTGATGGCCTTATGTGGTCTCCAGCTACAGAGGTCCATATAATACACAATCATTCATCATTCATATGAGATTTATTTCAGATTTACATTGACAAGACAGAGATCTGAATCTGGCCAAGGTGTGTGTATGAGGATCAGGTGATAAGGCATTGCTATAATAATGATCTAGTCTTTTCAAACAGCAGGGTAACTACTTCAGAAAAAATCGGTACCTCCTCACAACAAATTAAATCTGTTCCTGTCATGTTCATCCCTGAGATGTTGATTTGAAAAGTAGTCAAGCTTATTCTGCAAAATCTACAGATTTTATTAAATCTCATCTTCATAGTGTCATAGAATGGTCAGGGGTTGGAAAGGACCTTAAAGACCATGGAGTTCCAAACCCCTCTGCCATAGATGGTGACACCTGTCACAGGATCAGGTTTCTCAGAACCCCATCCAGCCTCGCCTCCTCACAGGGGACAGGTGGTCCACAGCTTCTCTGGACAACCTGTGTCTGTGCCTCACAACTGTCACAGCAAAGAATTTCTTCCTAATACATAATTGAAACCTACTCTTTTTCAGCATGAATCCATTGCACCTTGTCCTGTCACTACAAGCTCTTGTAAAGAGTCGTTCTCCTTTTCTTCCTGTAGGCTTTCCTTCAGGGACTCGAAGGTCACGATTAGGTCACCCTAAAGCCTTCTCTTGTCCAGGCTGAATAATCCAAATTCTGTCAGCCTTTCCTCATAAGAGGGTTGTTCCATCCCTCTGATCATCTTCATGGCCTCCTCTGGACTCTCTCCAACAGGTCCATGTCTCTCCTGTGCTGGATCCCCAGAGCTGGATGCAGCACTGCAGGTGGGGTGTCAGCAGAGCAGAACAGAGGGGCAGAATCCCTTTCCTGGACCTGCTGCCCACGGTGCTCTGAACGCAGCCAAATCCAAATCTGGACGCAGCAAGGACATATTTGGCTTTCTGGGCTGTGAGTGCCCATGGCTGGGTCATGTCCAGCCTCTCATTCACCAGCACCCCCAAGCCCTTCTCCCCAGGGCTGCTCTCCATCTGTTCATCCCCCAGACTGTGCTGATACCAGGACTTGTCCTGACCCATGTGCATCACCTTGCACTTGGCCTTGTTAAATCTCATGAGATTCCCATGCATTGAATTCTCAAGCTTGTTCACATACCTCTGGGTTACATCCTGTCCTTTAGGTGTGGCAACTGCACAACTCAGCTTGGTGTCACCAGCAAAGTTGCTGAGGGTACACTTGATCTCTTTGTCTATGTCATTAATGAAGATATTAAATGCTCCCAATATGAACGCCTAAGGCACACCACTTGTCACTGATATCCATCAGGACTCCGTTGACCACTAGCCTCTATATGCAACCATTCAGCCATTTTCTTATTCCCCTAACAGTCCACCCATTAAATCCGTCTCTTTCCAATTTAGAAAGAAGGAAGTTTTGGAGGATTGCATCAAAAGCTTTACAGAAGTCTACATAAGTGGCATATGCCGCTCTTTTCCTTGTCCAATGAGATAGTAATCCCGTCATATAAAGTCAAGGGGTTGGTCAGCCAGAATTTTATAAGCTTGGTGAAGCTGTGATGGCTGTTTAAATCAACTCTCTGTCCTCCCTGTGCCTTAGCACAGCCTCTATGAGGATCTGTTCCACGATCCTCTCAGACACAGGGGTGAAGCTGACAGGTCAGTAGTACCAGGGTCCTCTTTTCTACCATATATAAAGATGGTTATAAGTTTCCCTTTTTCCAGTCCCCCAAAACCTCACATGACTACCATGAATTCTTAAATACCATGGAGGTTAGCCTGGCAGCTATATCAGCAAAATTGCACAGGACTCTGGGATGTACTCTGGGATGGGACACATTCACCAAGTTTCAGCCGTGGCTACAAGGTTTTAACTTTCTAGCAGCACAGAGGCTTCCAGCTCTTGCATATTGCCCATGCTGTGAGGCCATCCCAGACAGTCTGTTGGCTGTGTTGTCTTCCTAGAAGCATATCCCTTAACTCCTTTAAGATATTGCCTTGTTGTTTTCCTGTTGACTTGTGTTACCTCATGAGCTCCTGGGTCATCTCAGTACGGATGTTCTCCAATGTGGCCAGTACACCTCAGCCACCAGCTGAGGGCCCTGGCAGCACCCTGTTCCTCTAAGCTTTGCCAGGGACAAGCCTGATATTGTGCCCTCCCCATCACGTCTAGTTTAAAGATCTTACTGTCTGGAAATGTTCATCATGTGGCAGCGTACAGTTTTGCTGTTCTATGTTTCTGAAGAGAAGTCTATGCGTACAGATTGTTAACATGACCCAAAAGTAAATTTGGACATCCTCAGTATCAGAACTTTACCATTTATTTGTTTTTAAAATACTGCTAACACATAATACATTAATTGTTTGTTTAGCATCATAGCCATAAGGCCTCTCTTCCTAAAAGTGTTTAAAGGGAGAGAATTGTTAAGCATAGAGCTGGAGTCTGACACTGGACCTTAATTATACCTTTAGAGACAGAAAAAATCAAATGTAAAAAGCAATAGAATTGAACAACTAACTGACCCAGTGATAATTAAAACAAAAAAGTATTTTTTCACTTGTGTATGACTTTGTAAGAGACTGGTTGGTAGAAGAGAGAGGGCAGTAAAAAGATATATCCCTAAAAACCTAGCTGGAAGTCTGAAGTTCTTTTTAGATGTGCAAGACATTTTCTCATAATTCATCTCTTATGACTTCTAGACAAATCTGATGGTTTCAAGTACTTGAGGTTTTCCAGTGTGAATTCAGGCCTGGCTTCTCAACAAAAGTCTTCTTGCAACAAAATCTAGTACACAGCTCAAAACAAAACAGCTTACTGCCTCTATGTTCTTGTTTTGAGCGGCACATCTGTTGTTAGTGACCTGCAAATCTATTCACTTCATATATGTGCCCTGCAGCACTGAGAATTTTCAATGAATTTGCCCCAGTCCATATCTACCCTAATTCTATAACACTGAGTTCCCAACACAGAAGCATCCATCTGTTCTGAATGTACTCTGTGAACAGGCATAGAACGGTACTTTCAGTTGCAGATGAAAAACTATGAGCCATGATATATAACAGGCATTTAGTTCTTGTTCTTCTGAAGCTTGTTACAAAAATAAATTTTAATATATTTTTCCACTCCTTTGTTATTTTTAATTGCGGCTGTAGGTTGAGTCACAAAATTTACTCAATTTTAATTTTAATTCTTTTTTTCACTATTTTCTGTTCAAGATTCAGGAGACTGTTATTATTTGTGTCTATAAAAATTTCTGCTAATGAAAGGTAGTCAAAAAGTAAGAGGTTTTTTGTACTGAAATGTTTGTTCTATATTTTAGGTTTTTTAAATTCATGTGTAAAAAATAATCTTTCTTCTAGTCTGAATGATGAAATGTTCTATTCTGACTAAGACACTATCTAATGTGCCTAATGAATATGATTAGAACTAATTCTCAAGAGTCTGACAAACCATATTAAACAAAATTAACTTTATGGCTTGCTACTGACTCTGGTTGCTAGGTATAACTGTGGAAATCAAATAGCTATTTTATTTCAAAGTGATACTATATACATATACATATACATATACATATACATATACATATACGTATGGATTTTTTTACTAGCTGCTCTTCTACACGGTTCTGGTTTACTTCTACAATATTTACTTTTTGTGCAGAAAATGGCACTGACAAAGGGAAGTGACCAAAGATAGTGACTTGGGGGGCTCAAGCTGAGAATCAGCAAAAAAAATATTGCTCTTACAGGGCAGCAGAGCACCAGTAAGAAGGCAGGGAATCTCACAGGCTCTCCACATTCAGCTAGACAACACCATGACTCTCCAGGTTTAGTGCTGATGAGAATTTGACAGGATATTTGGGGCTGAAGACCCTGTAGATGTTTTATAACCAGCATTTCTGTAATTCTGGAGGAAAAATATGTCATAATGAGGAAAATCAGACAATTATTTTAGCATTACATTTTGCTGGCATTTTTGTTTTCATCTTTAAAGTGCTAATTGAAATGAACTAAAATTCAAATTGAAAATAAATATTAAAAAATAGATAAGAATTGCTACAATTACCTATAATACTCTTTAATATGTGAGGGATTAAAAACATTTGCCAGCCTGTAGGACTGAGGGCTGTAAGCAAGATAAAAAAAAGAAGAGTTGGTAGAAAGTAGCTGAAGCTACAAGAAAATACATTTTTAAAAGGTATAATAAAACATATATGGACTAGAGTTTCTGGCTGGTAGGTAAAACCATTGCTGTTTTTGGTTAAAATAGTAATCTCCAGTGAGTAATAATACTATTTAATGGTCCTTTCTCTACCCAGAAGGCAATTACTTCTTTCTCATAGTAATCCTGAACAAGAATAATATGTGCATATATATTCCTATTTATAGATCAGAATTAGTTTGAAACAGTACAACTGATCATACAGTTATAGAAAATGTAGATATAAGCAAATGATGGACATAAAGAGAAAAAATGTATAATATTGCCAGTAATAACTTTCCTCAAAGAAAAAAATCCCACTATAACTCCTCTTTTCTGCATGCTTAAAAGACAAGGAAAATGCAAAAAAAACCACCTCAGTTGTCTGTCCAGGTGCCCTTTCCCTTCTCCTTGTAAAAATTGCCATATAGTAACAGTATTGCAAAATTACTTCATCATCCATAACATCTTGAAAAGCTGACAGGAGGTCTTTTTGAAAGTCTTCTCTAATGTTTTAAAGTGCTTTAGCAGCTCTCTTCTCCATCTTTATTTTACAGCACTCACATTCCTTCTCATCAGTCTGTTTTCTCATTTATGGAACAAAGATGGACTGATCCTATGGGTGCCATTTCAGACATGAAAATCTGATGCATCTGGCTCTATAAGCCCAGTCCATTGGTCTGTTTTCCTTGTCAGGATCAAAGTTTCCCTCTTCTCTAAGTTCTGAGATGTTTTAATATGTCACATGTGTAAGATTAAGAATTTTTTTTGTCTTTTCTCTGGAAATCTCACAATAGGATAGATCACGCATTCATGTTTGGGGTTGAGGGAGATGCTTAGCAAAACTGAGATTCATTGTCAGTTTGTCAACCAAATTCAATGCATCAAGAAGAGATGAGCAAAAAAGCAAAAACACACAATAGATACTCAATAGATATTTTTTTTTCTAAGTGAAGTGACGTTCTGTTCATAACCAAAAAAATCAAGGCAATACTGAACATTTCTCAGAACACCTTATGAATAGTCTGGCTGCCCAAGTGGGTGTGAAAGAAGCTAGGCCGCCAAACAGCCCACTCACTATCTAAAAGAGAAATAGCTGTTCCAATCAAATCCCACTTGCACTTCAGATGTGACACAACTATATTTATTGGAGATGGCTCTTTTTAAACCTGTCCAAGGACATAAAAGTCAATAAGAAAAGTTTCTGTAGGTACATTGGTGATAAAACAAAGACTAGGGAAAACGTGAACTCTCTCCAGAAGGAAACAGGAGATCTGGTAATGTGGGATATGGGGAAAGCTAAGGTACCCACAAGTGTCATGCTTTAGTCTTCATTGGCAAGTGTTCTTGCCAGGCTGTTCAAGTTTCAGAAGGCAAGTACAGTGAGTGGGAAGATGAAGGTCATGTTTGAGACCATTGTGAAGCTCAACATGCAGAAATTCAGAGTGACATCGTTTTCCTGGACCTGTGCAGAGCGTTTGACACTCCTGCACAAGATACTTGTCGCTAAGCTGGAAAGAAACAACTTGCTGGGTGGACTCAGTGGATAAAGAGCTGGCTGTGTGGTTACACTGAAGCAGTTGCAGTCAATGGCTCAGTGTCCAAGTGGAGAGCAGTAGTGAGTGGTGTCCTCAGGGGCTGGTATTGGGACTGGAGCTATTTAACAGCTTTGTTCGTGACAGGGACTGTGGAATGGAGTGCACCTCAGTAAGCACGCTGACAACATCAAGCTATGTGGGGTAATCAACACGGTGGAGAAAATGGAAGCCATCAAGAGGGACCATGTTAGGCCTGAGAAGTGGCATGGTATGAACCTCACAAAGTTTAACCAGGCCAAAGCACAAGGTCCTGCACCTGGATTGAGCAATCAAAAGAAAAAATACAGGCTGTTAGGAGAATAGATTGAGAGCAGACCTGAGAAGAACTTGGGGATGCTGGTAAATAAGGAGCTTGATGTGACTCATTACTGTGTGCTCAGTGCCCAGAAAGCCAGTAGTATTCAGGGCTGCTTCCAAAGCCTTGTGGCCAGCAGGTCAAGAGAGGTTGCTGCCCCAGTCTACCCTGCTCTGGTGAGATCCCACTTGGAGAACTGTGTTCAGTTCTGGGGCCCTCAACATAAGACATGATCTGGAGCAATGAGTCCAGAGGAGGGCTGGGAAGGTGATCAGAGGGCTGGAGCATCTCTTCCATGACGACAAAGTGAGACAGTTGACTGATCAGCCTGGAGAAGAGAAGGCTCCAGGGAGACCTTATTGCAGCTTTCTGTATGTGGAAAGGGGGCCTACAAGAAATCTGGACAGTGTAATGATAGGATAAGAGGGAACGGCCTTAAATGAAAGAGGGCAGCTTTAGACTGGATGTTACAAAGAAATTCTTCACACATAAGGTTGTGAAGCACTGGAACATGGTGCCCCACCCCTGGGATTGTTCAAAGCCAGGCTGGAAGGAGGTCTGAGCAAACTGGTGTCCTGTCTATGGCAGAAGGGTTGGAAGTAGGTGATCTGCAAGATCCCATCCAACCTAAACCATTCTATGATTCCATGTTACTATGATTCCTTGAATTTGCTCACATTTTACCTTCATCCATTTATAATTCCAGTATTTCAGACTAACAGCCAAGCCATCTAAAGTCACTGTTACAACTCTCTTTATATCCATGTCATTTCTAGATTGAATGTTTCTGAATGTGCTCAAGTGGTTTGAGAGATGTTTCTCTCCCACAGCAGAACTCACACTTCCTGAGGAATTTCTCAATTTTCCCCAGCACAAGCCTTTCCTCATCCTGTAAGAATTTAAAGTGACAAGTAGAACACTCACACTGCACTACCTTTTTTAGAGCCAATCACACTCTGACCTACCAAGGCTCACCTTTGACTCTGACTCTTCATGACAAAGAGAGGATGATCTCACCATTTTTAATCTGAAGATACTTTGATCTTCACTCAGGATATAGTGCTTGCTTGCTAACACCAAGGCCTCTATCCAAGTCTCAGTTTAGAGACAAGTTTAGGAGCAAAAGCTCTGGAATGTTTGTTTCCTCTAGAAAAAAACAGGCTTCAGCAATCCCTTTTCTGCCAATAAGAAAATGAATACCAATAGGTGAAAGTGAAGAAAACCAAAACTGTTAATTGATAAATGCAGTTCCCACACAGCACAGGAAAAAATTAATAAATGCTAGACATTGAACTGTCAGATCCTTACCCCAGACACAGACACCCCCACCCACATCAGAACACAACTCCCCAAAATGTCAGGGAAAGAAAGAAAGAAACTGGCTGATCACATGGAAAGGGGGAACAAAATGGCACCCGACTTTTGTCTCAGGGAAGGAAAAAAAGTTCACGTAGCAGATCAGGCAAAACAGAACCTGTTGAACCTCTGAAGTGGATCTCCTTCTCACAGCAGATAAAGCTGTGATTTTGGTGTCTTTTCTCGTGTTGGTTCAGCTTTCCCCAAGGTCTGGGGCCAGGCAGAGTGATTCCCGTGTCTCCCCACAGGTCTCAGCTGACTGTCTCGCAGCAATTGTCTGATCCTGGACTAAAACCAATACAGACAATTTAAGAAAATAACAAAAGTCGATGAAGGATTGATGCTATAGTCTGTCCAGGCCAAGGAAAAGGGAAAAAAGAAGCTTCTTGCCCAAGCCAATAAAAACCAAGGTAATTAAGCAAGAAAGTAACATCCAGTTCTCCCCACACTCACACCTCAGGAGTGAGTCTTTGAACAAAACCCACGCAAGAGCTCCTAGGCTCCTACCCCTTCCTCAGGATATACCTTAAGGATACTGCAGACATTTCTGGGCATAAAGCGGATGATAAGGGCATAGAGTGTCATCATAAAATCATCTGGAGCATGAAACAAAAGAGAAAGAAAAAGTTTTCTTATTACCAAAATAAGAACTTTTGGGTTTGATACTAAACTAGCCAGTTTAGTTGTTCTCCCCACTATGCTGAGCTACAAATAAATATAGCAAGTTTCCAGCAAAATGACAAGGTTTTCTTAATTCCATCAGACAATGTGAAACGTTGCATTTTAGCCATACAGAATGGTAAACAGAATGGAAAGTGATTTGGAGCATACTGTGGATGGAGTAAGTAAATCAATAGTTCGTGGGGGAAAGCTTCCAGCACAGATTGTTTGAACTACTTACCATTATGTCAAATTCAGTTTAGCATGAGCAAACAGACACATGATATGATGAATATTGAGAGAATTATTTCTACTGTTTGCATTTAAAGGCCTAAAGTCAGATAGATTTTTATAATCAACTAAGTCTTGATAACAATAAAAAGACTTTTATTTAACCCTTAAAGAGTTGATGGACCAAGTACCCTTTTTTGCCTCTTTGGATCAGTCAGAAGTCTGTTAAATATTATAAACATATTTTTTTCTTTTCCTTATTAATACCCATGTGCTTTATTTATAATTGTAATAACACCCCTTCTATGGGAATCATTTTTGTCAAGAGACCTGAAGGAATGTGAAAGGACAGTGTAATCACTAACCAAATAAACATTTTCTACATTGGGGAAAAAAACCAAAAATCCTACCAAATATCATATCTGGTTGATAGCTTCCTTGACAAAAATATAATTTCTTCTTTAAAATTATATTATATTATTCATGTCCTTAAATATGTACATAGTGTTGAACAGAGATGGAAATAAGCATCAGCTTCAAGAACTCTATTGCAAGTAAGCCTTGAAATAAGCACATAATTGATTTTTCTTTTTAAAGGCACCTATCATGTTTTCCAATCAACTGTTTTACCGAAAGTAAGACCATATTCTTCACATAAGGTACACAACTGGCCTGCATTTGCTCAGAACTGAGAGTACATTGAATAGTATGATTCATATAGGCTTGCATTTAAAAAGTGGTTATTATGGTTGCTTAGCTCTGGTTCACATTACTGTGGTCATCCAAGATATTGTTTATTACCTAATTTGGGTAGGGAGACAGAAAATATGAGACAGAATAGCATAGAGAAAAAAATGAGGTTATTGAATCTTATTTGAAAAAGAGACAGACCTGCATTTAAAATGATAGGTTTACATAATAGGATTTCTTCAACCTTAGCCTTTTTTTCTAAGTTTCCTAGCAAGAGCCCAAATTTGTCAATAACCTTAAAGAAGGAAAGCCCATTACTGCCTTGAGGTCTTGTTTCTCTCCTGTTAATATTTCAGCCAAAATATCACAAGTGTCTGACAGGCAGAAAGATCACTTTTACCAGGTACTTAGGATTTTAGACAGCTAACGAGGTGCCTATTCCACTCCTCCACTCTAGACAGTATGACTACTTATTCAAGCAGGATTAATACTGTTTTTGTTGAACTTTTCTTATAGTCTTAAAATCTGTAGCACTGACAAATGCAAAGTCTTTACCTTACTGGCCTCTGTTTATGGTGTTCAAAGTTTCATCAAGGGAGTCAGCTTCTGCAGGATATGTGGTGATATGTATTTTCATTGAGTCTTATTATTAGATAGTTACTGAATGCATTAGTGTGGAGCTCAAGGCTGTCACAGAGACAGCTTCAATAAGTGGAGAAAAGAGGAAAGAAATTTTACATTAAGCCAAGGGGTTTGGAGGTGGAGATTTAAAGTGTAAAGAATGTGCACTGCTTCTCAAAGTTCTGTCAGAAGTTGTTTATGGGACAGAGCTGAGGACATGAATGCAAACCATAAAATCAGAATAGTATCGTGCCTAACACATTATAAACACACTTTAGTGACTGAAATGTTGACATGAGCAATATCTTAGCAAAATAGAGAAGAAACACTAGTTCAGATGGTAATACATTCACTTATACTTTCTTTTATTATGAAACAGATGTCTAGTGCACTTACACAGACAAGCACAACATATCTTCATGATTGTTTTTTTCAGGCCACCTACCATATCAGAATGGGGTTGCCAGTGAATGCTTTTGAACAGTCTTTGCTAGACTTTTTAAAACCTATTTGAGTACTTTTTAAAGGCACCCTTTGAGCACTTTTTAAAACCTCATTTTTAAGGAAAACTAAGTTTTGAATACTCAAGGATTAAAATAAAACAGGCTTCCAAAGATTCTGGATTTTTGGTTTTTCGTGGTGGTTTTTTTTGGTGTGCGTGGGTTTTTTGTTTGTTTTGTGGTGGTTTGTGGGGGATTTTGGGGGGTTTTTTGTTTGTTTTTTTGGGGTTTTTTACCTGAGCATGTGACTCCTGCGAAATTCCCTAATTTCAGGAAGCTAATATGCAGATGTTGAATAGAACTGGAAAAAGAACAGGGGAAAAGAATTTTTTTATACTCCTGAAGCTAATAGTATGAAAGGAGCTTCCCTTGTTGTGTAACATCACTGCCATGACACTACATGATGAAATTCTGGGTTATTCAGAGGTTTGTACCATGGTGTTAGTAGCTGAGGTGAAGAAGCATGGAGGACACAACACTATCATCATTAGACAGCCTAGTATAGCTTTTTTGCATCAATATTGATATTTATTTCAGAACAGTCTCCATATCGCTGTAATTCATTCTATTAATAGTGAGTGTGCTACATGTCACTCCTTGCCCCTGCCTACCACCAAACCTTATCCATGAGTGTCCTAGAAGGCTTATCTCAGAGTATGTTCTCCTTTCTAGCAATCTTGGTTTTCTTCCTTACAGGGATAAAAGCTGCTTTCTCAGCTAGGAACTCAGGAAAATGTTACTCCCTGCAATAGAAAAAGTCAGATTTCTGAATTACTATGACACACCCTGTAAGAGATATATTAGTTTCATTCTACATAACTAAAAGAAACAAATTTTGCCAATAGTCTTGCTGCGTATTTTACATTTGGTTCATTTACATTAAATGCAACAAGATTTATTAAGAAAAGTCTGTGGCATTGCTGTGTGCTGCTTCTCTTCCCAGTGTTAGATACAAAATTCTATCCTGTCTGCTTGATGGCAATCTGTCCAGGTGCAGAGCCCAGAGTCCCACTGAGAAACTAGGTTTAGTCCCTAGATAACTAGGTTTAGATTTACTATATGCCAGTAGGAGGGAGATAACTGGTGCTTGCAAACTCAGTGCAAGTAGTAGTAATTCAAAATGTGTGTCTTCAAAAATTCTTTGGGTACCAGAGCAGCACCAAAACTCATTAAAATTCACATCATTCCCAGCTTTGTTATCTCACCCAGATGTTTCCATGACTGCCCCTTTAAAGAATTCCCATCTAAATTTTATTTACATTTGTTCAACAATATTGATGCTTAATGAATAAATGCAGTATGCTGTCAGTACTGAAGACTAATTATATCTATGTATGAGCCTGAGAACCTGATTGAAAAATCTGCAGTAGCTAGACTGGGTTTAAATAAACACTTTAGTGTAGTGCTTTAATTGCACTTTAGTTTGTAATGTAATTTTTGGCTGTTTAAACTATGATTTAGTCTGAGCTAATTACAAATGATTTTCTACTCAGTAATTAATAATAAAAGAATTGTAATTAGACAGCTGCTCTGGATCAGGGTGGCAGTTTGTGTTAGCTGACTCATGATAGACTGACAGATAAACAAGAGCTGCATTCAGAGACTGGAGCTTACTGCACCTTTCTGTGTTTTGTTTTCAGTCAGAAGAGTTATTATGGTTGGGAGTACTTCAAAATACTCCTTGGTTTTGAGGACTGAAGCTTGATATTTGCAGTGGGAACTTCCTATGTTTCTGCCACTTGTGAAGGCAAGTCATTCTACTTGTGGCTGATGGAGATGTTGCAGGTTCTTTTCTCTTGCTCAACAGAAAATAAAACAAACTTCAGTTTTTCCTGCATGCCACATGACTGCATGTCAGCGAAGGACCCTAACTCACAACAAGAAAACCACCAACATCAGAAGTTTTTTTCTCCACCACTCACCTGAAATTTACATACACTACAATGAAGCAAATATAAGTCAGGGATGATGCTTCCATATTTCATCAACTCCATGATAAATATGTTCCATGTTCCAGAGGTGTTTGGTGGCAAAACACCCTCCTTGATACCAGCATTACTTCAGAACTGTAGACTCAGAGAATACTATATGTCATGTACCACTCAAAACAGCACTGCTCTACTTCTGCTCATTTGTAAGCTTCCTAATCTTTATCTGTATTCAGCAGGCTATACAAGATAAACAGTGACTCTTCTTCAGATAACAATCTACCCTATAATCACCAGGGATTGATTCTGGAGTGTAAACGGAGCCTGAAAAAGACAAAGGATTCTCTGCTAACTTCCTCCTTCATTTGGGGTTCCAGACTTTCAATTTCTGGCATTTACTCTGTTTATTTTGTAGTTGGTGTGGTAAGTGATTTGCATTTTGAAAATGCAGCAACCTTTCCCTGGTTTTCATGAAAAGAAAAATCAAAAGGCCTTAATAAGTTGTCTTTGGGATACATTTGGTATCCTCTCTTTCAAAGAAGTCTGTAAAGTGTAAATTTGCCCAAAGTTGGAGAGAGATATAAAAACAATTACAATCAGTAGCAGCTCTTCAGAAAGTTATCTCTTCTTACAGGTGAATTGCATTTTCTTCTCAAGTTCACTTTAACACTCATGTTTATGCCACTTAACAAAAGATAATAATTGAACGCTAAGTAATACATTGCAAAATACTCTTCACATGCTTTAGGATTAGAATCTGTCATAAGATGTGATGCTGTCAGCATGTAGATAATGTATAGTTGAAGAAAGACTTTAATTTTATATGTATGTTTAAAAACACGGAGTTATACCACTGGGAGACCTTAATGCCATACAGCTACCACCTCGTTACTTACAGTAACCTCATGTCCTGGTAGCTGTGAGCTGCTGACAAAGTTGGTGCATCTCTAACTGAAAAAGCTATATAAGGGATAAAAATTCACCAGGAACGTGCACCCTAAAATGTAACTATAAATCAATCATATAAATAGAAACCTTAATAAAACTGACAGTCTATAATTATGTAAGTAGTTTGAACAACATCCTGTAACTGAGGTTTTTCTTAAAATACTTCTTTTGAAACACATTGCCTTCTAACAGAGCATAAACATCAGTTTTACAATGTCTCCCATGAACCATTTACAAAGGAAGAGATGAATGATCTGTCTAAGTCTAAAATCTAAACCCCCAGACTATCTTAAGACAAGGTCATAAAAATGAAAAACAGAATACAATGACAGGCCTTTGGACAGACACAAAAATGAAGAAAATAGTGCCTGCCTGAACACATTCACTTCTCATGGTCTACAGAAAGCAAGATAAATAAATCTGAAAATGGATATGTTTAATTAAAAATAACTTGTGTATCCTTTTTCTGTCTCTTTTGGAACACCCCTCTTTTAAAATTGTCTTTGGTCGTAATGTGGTAAGAAATACCACATTACTGTGAAATACTTTGTATGTTCATATTTCAAATATTTATGCATCTGATATGTTTCCCAAAGCATATTTAAGCTAAGATTTCTAAAATTAAGTAACAACTCTTTCTCTATTTTCCTCTCTTCCCATGTTTTCAAAGCAAATTTATGACATAAAAAGAAAATCTTTGCGTTTATATTGGCTTCCTAAATTTTTTTTAGCAGCAAAAGTATGTTAAAAAATCAATAGTGCAGTTATATGCACTTGCTAAGTGGATTAAAAACAAGCCTTATTTTTAAATGAAACACCATTTTTCATGGGAAACCTACTCTCAACTACTGCATCTAAGATAGCTGGCATCATCATAATGAAGTATTATTGAAAGGAGGTGTGTCTCATTCTTTAGGCAAATGCAGCACATGCCCTAGAGATTTTTAGAGTGCAGTAAATTGCAAACCCACTCACCTTAGCAAAAATACTTTACCCCTAATTTTGGTACTTCATTTGATTTCAACACTAAGGCTTCAATTCTCATGTGCTTATATGATGGAATAGAATGGCATAGGACAATCATAAGAAGATTTAAAAGTCTGAATGTTAAATTACTTCAAAAACTAATTTAAACTATTCCTGTGGCAGGGAAGGACACAGGAATTTCAAAAATGTACCCCTTTGGTAAACACGAGTAATTGTGACCTACAATAAAGGTGTGGCCTATGGGCTGAGGAAGCTGATCCTTCAATACTGGTATGGTCAGCATTGCCATGTTGGGCCCACTTCTGCACCGTGTACAAGCACTGCCACGGGAACAGAGCCAGAGAGGACCCCAAGCACAGATGTTCACAGCAGCACAGGAAAACACAGAGCTTGGTCAGTGACAATGTGGCAAAGCAGCAAGTGTGGTGGCACAGCATGGCTCTGGGGCTCTCAGACACCTCCTGCCAGCAGGGTCCCTGGAGCTGCACCCGCTGATCACTGGGGGCTGGCTGGCTGTGCCACTGCAGCCAGGAGGGCTTCAGCAGACCAGTGCACTGAGCCTGGCATTTTGCCTGCTCTTCCATACAATAAAAATCCAGATGCTTTCCAGAAGCTGTTTTCATCCCAAAACTAAAGAGGTACCCATTGTAAGGAATACTTACCCAAGTGTCCGCAGTGCTGGAAATGCAGGGGGAGAATTTCTTGGGATGCAGAATTAGTTTATTTAATGTCAGTTTCACACCCTTGAGCAATTTGTTGGTTTGCTGCAATCAGGATAGCAACATTAGTCAGCTTGCTGCAAGGGAAAACCTTCCCTTGGTGTGCTCCCTGCCTCCAACTTCCATGTGCCAGCACAGGGCTATCAGGATGCACATGGACCAGGAAAACTTGTGTATAGCCCAGGGATGCAGGCTGTGCTGACAACAGCAGCCCTGATGGGTCCTCCCACTGGTGCCTCTGCACCCAGACATCCCTGGTCCTTCTCCAGTTTCATCTGACACAGCCTTTCCTTCTCACTCATATGCAAGAGCAGCCCAACTCTGCTAGTCCAAGCTCCCACAGCTGTGCTGGAAAGGCAAGCAGGGCTTGCTCTGATCTTCTGGAACCCACTTGCCCATGTGCATGCTTTGTGCATCCTCTGTCAGGCAAGGGAAGGTCCAGGCCTGAAGACTCCCAGGTTTTCTGGGAGAAATCCTGAAGCAGGCTGCCATTCAAGCCCAGCACACTTTGGCATGGAGGAAGCACTGGAGGAATGGGAACTCTGCCTGAGAGTCTGTGTTGACAGAAAACCCTGGACAACCTCTTTCTTTTCCAACAGCAGCCACTGACACATCCCCAGTAAATCATTTTGTCCAATCATACCATCACCAGGAGTCGCAGACAAGTACTGACACACAGCAAAACCCTGAGCAAAAATGCTTCCATCAGTTTAAAGGCTCCATCCAAGACAGACTCTCAGTGTAGTCTCCCAGCTAGTAAGGGAAGTAAGCCAGCAGGCACTGATGGGATGGAGGCAAAGCTGGAAGCAAGGAGGGGCATGGCATGCTGCTTCTTGGACTGCGCCCACAAGGCTGCCCAAGGGACAGGGAGTTGCTCTGCTCTGGCCCTAACCTCCCCCTGGCTAGAGACCCAGTCCAGAGCAAGGTTGTCCCCATGCTTTAGCCATTTTTGTCTAACATAAAACTGGTTTATTTTTGTGTTCATAGAGAGACATTCAGAATTTAAATTTTGTCTATGAGAAAAAGCTGGGTTAGTGCCTCACATTTTAAAACTTTGAGGAAAGCCCCTGAATTCTTTATGTACTTATAAAATAGTTTGCTAGAATGTTAATACAGCAACTGCCTTTAGATAGTCAACATTTCCAAAAACTGCAAAAAGTCTGCAATAGACATGAGAAAGTAATTTTCCTGTACTGTCTGGGAATTTAATTTTCCCATGGTAAGATATTGTGTGGAACACTTAGAAATATCTTTTGAAGGAAAAACATTTCATACATCTTTGTTTCAAGACACTTGTTTATGAAACGAGATTCAAAGGATTCAGCTATTGGTTACAAGAATAAAGGCAAGTAAAATAACAGACCACTTAAAGAATGAAAATAATTTGCCATATAATCTATATTAACTTTTGGGTTTTGTTATATATTCTTGGTTAAAAGGAAGAATATATCTATAACTTTCTTTATGCCGATTTTTTAAGCTTGCCTGTTTACAATTAAGACTCCATCTGAGTAGTATTAAGTTCAAAGCATATCAATGCTGGAAACAGTATTCCTTTATACTTTCTGTAGAAAACAACAACAACATTTAGTCATCATTAAGAACTCGATTCCTTTTTTCATTTCTATGAGTCTAATTTGGTAATAAATCAACTGAGTGAAGAGCTGTTAAAACTAGAGTAAATTCAATCAAAACCATATGTTAAATATAACATGGTATTTTAATACAATGGCCATTAAAAGTAATTCTGCTTCCTTGCTGGTAGTTTGAAGCAGTCCAAAGCTGCTGGTACTATATGTACACTATTCAATGCTTCCCAAAGGTTTTCAATATATACCAAGCTTTCTCTAGTCACAAATGGTATGAAACAAATTAAAGGAGAATTAATCTCTTTGAAGACAGATGTTAAGGAACTAAATTACCTGGATCCTTTAAACAGAAATTACACCCTAAGTCATCAAGAGTAAGGTGGTTGACTCAGATTGCTTGTCACTGCCACAGAAGAGATGTTATACATATTATGGGATAGGAACAAATATCTTAAGCAATTAGTACTAAAAGTTGTTGTTCAAAAAGACTAAAAATGCCATAATTAATTTATGATTCATCATTAAGGTTCCAGTTCATCATGGATCTTAAATACTTGTATATTTCAAGTATGTATGCATCCCACTGAAGTTATAGATGCATTCAAAAGCACAAAGTCAGATTGTTACTCTGTGTTGAAAAAAGACCTTTGAGCCAACTGCTCAGAAGCAGTTCCCAGTGCTGACTCTCGTCATCTGCTTCTGTGTTTGCCAGTGTTTAGGGAAACACTGAAACACCTAAACTTCATAACAACATGCTCAAATTGTCAAGTACTTTGGAAGACTAGCAGTATTGGAACAGGGAATCAAAGAAGAGTCTTATTATGGCTCTTTTAGATTGGTAGAAAAATATATCAGTTTTCAATCAGTGTGGTAATGACTCAAAACCATTAAGTTTATTATTAGGAAGCTACCTATGAGCCATCTGAATTATCAGTAACTCACTTCACATGACTATGTTGCAGCTGTCTAGCACTCATTATTTACAGAGAAAAAGAATATTTCCTAGAAAGCTATAATATGCTATTAAAAAAAAATAAGTCTAAGAACTGTCTGCTTTATAGAAAAAAAAATTGGGTGTATAGATCTCTGGAGATGTCTGTCAATACAGCACAATGTTTCCAAAGGTGGTACAAAAGGAAAGATTAAGAACAAATTGGCCTTCAAGAGAAGAAAGAATTTTGCAAAGCAAATGCTGTTTGTGAGAAATCACAGCAGGCAGACTAATGATTTGCTTTTTTCTAAATTACTTTCAGGGGCAATCTGACATGTTTTGGCTGGGGAAATACACGTTTTTTGGATATGGCTTGAGAAACATGAACCCACTCTCTATATTCTGATGTATTTTCCTTTCTTTTTGAATAGAGGGCACTTGCTCCATGAAAGTGAATTGGGTTTGCATGGCAAGGTTTAAAAAGAAGGGGTGCTTTAGAGGTGGCTGCTACAAGTAGCTGTCAGAAGCTTTGCCCATGTCCAACAGAGCCAATGTCACCTGGCTCCAAGATGGACCCACAAACGGCCAAGGCTGAGCCCATCCTTGACAATGGCAGCACCTCTGGGATCATGTACTTAAAAACGGAGAAAAAACTGACCACAACCCCCATTCTCCCTCACATGTGCTGTTGGCAGAGAAGATCTGGAGATTCCAGCAGTTGAAGCTGGGCCCAGGAAGGAGGAAGATGTGGGACGGAGGTGTTTTAAAATTTGGGGGTTTTGTTACCCTGCTCTGTGTTGATTAACAACAAACTAATTTCCCCAGGTCTGTTTTGCCCATGATGGCAATTGTTGAGTGATGTCTTCCTGCCTTTATCTCCACCCACAAGACTTTCATTATATTTTCTCTCCCATGAACAGTAGAGGAGAGTATAGTTAGACACACTTCAGTGGGCACCTGACATCCAACTAGGGTCAATCCACCACTGTAAATATTGCTATTCATTTTTATTTGTTCCCTGCATAGATTGACATGCATTTATACTATTTAGGCTCATGTGCAAAAATACAGGTTTGCTAATAGTTGACTACATTTTGTAGATTTCTGAAACTTGCCTTCTCATTGGAGTAATGCATTTGATTTATAACCATCAACTGGTAGTTATGGCTGCAATTGCTCTGGCACCTTAGATCTCTTTCCACCTCAATACATCTCTTCCTATTTTTTTTTCATCCTTAGGGTAACGAATAGCTTTAGAGAAAACATGGGGTTTTCTGGTGTCTCTGGATCTGCCACAGAAATAATCAGGTGAATTTCATTCATTTATGTGTGACAAGAGGCCAGTTTAAATGACTGCAATGTCCCTACCTAAAGCTAGACCGTCTCATACTAAAAAACTTGAATGGGAATGCAAGCAAAAGATAAAAATAGTTGAGTCAAATTTCAAAGAACAGATGCAGGATTATCTTGCTGCAAGATTTCTCTGATACAAGATATTGTCAAATCTCTGCTGCTGTATACAATTACTCTTCTACCAAGGGGAAGTTCAAACAACTGTCTCTACCTTTCTTCCTCTACATTTCAAAGTGAGACTGCTGTTTATAGGAAAGAACTTTCTGACTGTTTTCCTGGTGTAAGAAAAAAATTTCCTTCCATACTTGATTATGTCTCCCATATTTCAGCAGTACATGAGGGGATGGATAATTATCACTTCATTTCTAAGTGTTCAGAAAAATATTTAAGTGATACTAGAGTAACAAAGGTTCTCCTGTCAGTCAGTGCTCAGGGGCTGGGTAAGACAGACAAGAAAATTACAGGTCCAAATGCAAGAAGAGGTAAATGTTGCGATAAAGTAGAGTTCCATGGTATAATTTTGAGTTTCTTCCCTCTCTTCTTGATAACAAATAATAACAAAAACACCTCAATAAAGTCCCAGCTAAAACTGGATTATAGCCAATGCATCATTTTCGAGTTGAATCTTGTTACTGCATCAAACTCAGAATTTAGTAAACCACTTGTCCTTTCTAGAAGTCTGCCCCCTATTACACAGTACTCCTTAGGCTGAGAGAAAGACTTTCACAAGACCACTTCTGGAAGAGTGAGGAAGACAGCCTAAGATCACTGGGGTACTTACTTCCAAATTCTCAAATTTACTTTCATGTATGTGGTTTGTGTCAATTATAGTACTGTGTTTCAGAGAAAATAAAAAAAGTTATTCTGAAATAAATCTCTTGATGCAGCTAGTGACTTGCGTATTTTTTCATTTTTGATATATGTGAAAATGCTTTCTTTTGGGGGACACTAGCACTGATCCCGTGATATGGGCACTCATTGAATGCGCCCAGTCTCCCATAGGGCTTCAGGGCTGTAAATGGAGCCTCAAACATATTTCTGCTAGCAAAATTTGGTCCAGCAGACAAGACTAAATATGATCTGAAGTAAAATCTCCAAACAGCATCAGCACAGATGCCAGGGTCTCAGTACAAGTTTCTCCAGTCTCCTGATCAGATAATCACACAAATGGGAAGAGAGGCCTTTAAACTCAACCACCTGTCCAGAACAGATTCAGTAATGAATCAAGACTGGGATTTTCAGAACTTTGCCCTGCTCAAGTAAAGGCTTGAAAATCTCTAAAGACAGACTCCATAGCTTTTCTGAGAAAACTAGTCCAATTCTGATCCCTTCGTATTGTGTCCAAATGTTAATTCATGTAAACATAGCCATGGGAACAGACAGGCATTAAGACTGTGACATGAACAAAATTTGTATGTCAGGGCCCTCTTTTCATTACCTTTCCTCTCCCCATAAAATACCAATGGTTACCTTTTTTTGTCAAGTGTACTGCTGTAGGGGTGTAATTGAGCTTGTGCTTTACCTTTTGTGAGTAAGGTGCATCATTGCAGAGGATTTATGCATCAACTTTTGCATCTACTTGTGACAGTTAATTTTCTCTGCACACCTTTGAATAATGCCATCAATAATGCCACTACACAAATGGTCATTTTTTTCAGTGGAGGTTAAGGTTAGGCAAGTATTCGTCAAGAATGTTGTAAGTTTATTGTCCCTGTCTCAGTCAAAGGACTAATCAAAATTTTTTACCAATTTTCCCCAGTCTTTATTCTGAGTCTGAGACTTATCATTGATACACAAATATGATTTCAGCTGAAACTATTGCATGAAGAATAAAGATGTTTTGCAGCATGCAGCAGTATTTGATGATGCTGAAGGTCATGTTTATGTAAAGTACAAGGTTAATAATAGAGATTATTTTAACAAACATTTTCATTGAATACATGAAGTAGTCATGCACACCAGCACAAGACATAATGCGCATCTGTACTTCCTTGCTCTTCTTTCAGTGAGCATTTTAGAAGAAAGATAATGAAATTATCTATCTTGGTAAATATTCACATTTCTTTCTGTGTATGATGGGTTTCCCACAACTGCTATATAAAGTACCGATTGAAACTCACCCTGTCACATATGCTTCTACAAAATACAAACAGTGCTAAATACTTTAAAGTTAATTGATTTCCAGTGAAAGTGTTTTAACCTCCTTTTAGGTCAAGAAATAACAATTTTCCAAGCTCACTGTAACATGAGAATTAATCCTGAGAGGCAGGTGTGCACTGCATAATTCATTTAGTCTGTAAAATTTATTGAAAATACTCTTTCTCTGAACTGTACTTGAAGCTTTTATTATAATTTTAGGTGTGGTTTCTTTAACTTGTATTTTAAGTTGTATTCAGAGTTGATTTCTCTCAGATCACCTAGAGGACTGCAATTTGCAATCTCCTCCTTTGTTAAGAATATAACAACAGAATGAGCAGCAAAACATGACAGGGGTTGCTCATACATATAAACCTGGGTACATTGCTGAAGCAATTTGCAAGTAAAAAATACACATTTTCTTTGTGTATACACAAGAGTAGAATACTTAGGAAAAGGACATTCTGGCTATCATCAAGTAAGGGGGTTTTGTGCTGAAATTCTATTCTTAGATGCATTGCATTCAAGACTCACTACATTGAAGAGTAAAAGCACAAAGAGCACGGTTCACACTGTTGACCTCACAAACAGCTGGTGATACAAGGAGAGAAATTATTTTTCAGTAGTTTCTCAAGTGACTCTAACCATGCTAGCATTAGAAGACTTCATTCCACACATCAATGAAATACTTTTACTATTTCTCTTACATCCTTATCATCCTTATTAAACCTTGAATATATTTTATTTCCTTCATAAAATAGCTATTTGTTTTTCATCCTTAAAATATTTATTCCTAGTCATGAATATCAACATAAGTAATTGAGATCAGGTGTTTGGCATAACACATGGCTCTGTACTAGTGACAATTTTTTAATTGATTAGATGTCACCATCTCTTTCTTTTTACTAATGAAATAAATTAGCAGCTGCAGCCTCTTGTCTAGGGCCATCCATTCTACAGACAGCTGGCTCATTACACAATACACCTTACATATCTTTAGCTCTAGTCTTTCACAACCCTTAAATTTATGAGAAAATATTCAAAAGACCAATATGAGCCTGTGAGGGTGTATAGGAGTTGGCAAACTGACTTCCAGTAGCAATTTTAAAATCCCCTCCTGAAAATGTTTGGGATTTTTTCCTCTAGTTCCTTTTTTCCCTTTCAGGTTATGCTTATAATAAAAAATTATGTTAAAAAAATCAATTATAGGTGAAGTAATGATATGGTAGACCTGTGGGTTGTCTTGTTGCAGAGACAAAGTTCCCATTATGGAATTACTTTAGATCTCTTATTTCACGTATATTAAAACACAACATGACGCATCAAGATCAACAGGTCAATAGAAATGTAAACACAAGTCTTAAATACTTGAAAGACAATTACATCATAGTTGTTTAATTGTATAAATACTCTATATTATATGCAGATTTGTGCAAATTCTTTGTAGAATGAATCATAGCAGGAGGATCAAAATCTGACCCAACATTTTCCTGTAAGTTTCTGCACTTGTTCACAAGCTTCATATTGATATCAGTGGATTTTGTTAGGTGGTTTTCTTTCCCTCTGCAAGGTATCTGGCATTTTGTTCCTTCACCCAAAACCCCACGAAACCTTCTTGTCTCAAGTAGAATTGCTAATTTGCAGTTCCAGTCTCAGTACTTTTCTTAACCCATAACACACATTCCTTATTCCTGATGAGGATCCTTGGTCTGTTGCATTTTTGTTTATTTTTATGTAATGATATCTCATCCTGTATACTTCAGACTTGCATATGTTTATCTAAAAAGAAAATAGATGCAATTCTTTCTTTCTAAGAAAATTAAGTAGAAGAGTGACCTGTTCTAGGAAACCAGACTGTGGTCATTGCAAACAGGATTAAAATCTCCCACAAGTATGGAAGAGGAAGAAGGAGCTTTCATGTACCTTGAATGTCTCTTGAACTTCCTTTGTAAAATGTGTGCTCTGAATTGAGGATGCTTGTCTGTCAATGAAATATCAGTAAAGGCTGAAGATACCCATTACTGAAAGAAAATGAGAATATAGCCTGTTATTTCATGAAAAATGTCCCTACTTTTAATCTGTATCTATTTGCCTGCTGTTTCCGAGATCCATTGCTGTACACCCGCACATAGCTACAAAGTAGTCAAAACATATGTAAATATATTTTCAAGGCAGAAGCTGAAGTTTGTGTTACTCGCTGAAAGTTGCTGTTGCCTGTAGATCAAGTCTGGCAGTTCTTAGTCAAAACTTTCTGTAGTCATTTCAGATTCTTTCTTGAATAAAGACTCAGTGTGGACTGCAGTTAATGGATCCTTTATTACATTCTTCTGGTGATAGCCACTTTTTCATACCTCTACTAAAATTGCTAAATTTTAGCTCACTGATTAATTTCAAAAGCTCTAGTATTAAAAGGAGTTGTCATTATAGCCTAATGTACTTGAAATACTTCTTCAGCTTTTCAAATGTTACCTTGCCTATTTCCTTTGAAATGAACAAATAATTAAAAACGTTGCTATGCACACTTCCAAGTACTATAAACTTGTCTGACAGAATTTTGGTTCACCTTTTTTCCCTGACTAACCTGTTACCTTCAATTTCCACCAAATTTCATGACCCACAAAGTCATCAATATGCATAAAAAGATAGCAATGGAAGGAAGAAATGTAGACCAAACACAAATCCAATATTATAAATGGTTCCTATATGTGGTACATTGCAAAGTGTATGTAAAACACCACTTGGAATTTGGAAGTCAGGTCCAAGGTTTCTTTTATAGAGAATATGCTTGAGTCTCAACTTTTTGTACCACTGGAGAAATAGGACTGGAACAGAGTCAGCAGCAGAGCCAATGATCCAACCTCGGTACTGAGGCTACTGCTAAAGAGGAAAGTTTATCCATACTTGGCACCTCCCTGCAGTCTCACAAATGTTTGCTTCCCAAATAACTTATAGGTGTGGCAACATGAGGCAGGGATTGCTCTGAATACAAGTGCAGGTGAGCCCAGCCTGTCCCCAGGGAAAATGGAAGGAGGTACCCATCCTGGTGGAAGTATGGCCATGCACTTGTAACTGGGTTGTTTAGCAGGGGGAAGGAGTGCTGACAGAGAGAAAGGCAAATAAACTAGTAGAAACATATTACCTTTGGAGCTAATAATAAGCAGCAGGATATAATACTGTCTAAAGCTACCTTTGACTATATTTTAATGAAAATATTTGAAAATTACCTTTATGGGGCAGGTATATTTTTCCATTTATGGAGATATATTTTGAGACTGACTTTGATTTTGCCTGCCATACAGTAAACCCAAAGCTATACCTTAATGAACTGACATGAGTGTGAAGTGACTCCCAGTGAAATTTCAATGCATAAGCAGTTCAGCACAGAGTTAAAGAATAATCAGTAATGCATACAAAAGTACAAAATTCCAGGGAGGATGCTCAGCTTAGGTCAACAAAAACCTGACTGACAACACACCAAGTTGAACTACATTTTTATAGAAACCCTGGTTTTTAATACAATGTAAGTAAAGAAATTTTCATCCAACTATATTAATAACAGTTAGGTCTCCTGGAATAATAATTATGCACTTGTTCTATCTAATTATATCAAAATTTTGTTGTTTTCAAATTACAGTAACTACACTTTTCCTACACACAGGCACTTCTTGCAAGAAAACAAACAAACAAACAAACAAACAAACAAACAAAACCCAACCAAAAAAAAAAAACAAAAAAAACCCACCACAATCAAACATCTTATGTCAGTTAAATGTATATGTATGTACTTTAAAATATGTATTAAATCTCGCCTCCCAGAGATTGGCTAACTTTTTAGCTTTCTTATGATGGTTTCCAGGTGATGGGCAAGGTAATGTCTCATTTGAGGATTGCAGAAAATCAGCAAATGGCCATCATTGGGAGTCAGGATGAAAAAGTGTTTTGCATGGATTGATGGAATCCCTTCTTTAGTTTAGATTTTTCTACAGCAATAGAAAAAAAAAAACAACTTATGAGATACATAATACCATGAAGAGATAGCAAGAATAAAAGACACTTCTTTCTACATAGATTTCTTTCTTTTATTGCCACCTTATCAAGAAATGACCGATCTAAAGCATCTAGTAAATAATAGGAGATAAAATGAGCCTTAATGCACTTTATTATTGAGATAAGGCATAAAAAAAAGGGCCTTTCTCTTTTCTAGGGATGCATAGCAGCAAAATTATTATAATTTCTCACTTCAAAACTGGTCAGACCTATCACTTCTTTAAGCAGCTTTTCAACCATTTGGTTCCTAACAATCACTTTGATGTCTAAGAGTAGATAGTGCTGATTGCAAAGTAGACCTTCAGAAGAGGCAATATTTAGTACATAAATAAAGCTTTATTCCTTCTTATGTTGGTGATTCTGGATTCTCTCTCTATTTATTCCTGTATAAGAATTAAATAACCCTTCTGGATTCCCTGATTGCACATAGCTGGAATTGGTTCTCTTTCAAAAAAAAAAAACAAAAACAACAAAACAACAAACAAGCAAACAAACAGGTTTACAATTTATTCTAATTGAACAGAATGTCACTTTTTTAGCTGAGTGAATTTTCAGAATAAACTGAAATCTGTGTAAAAGTATTGCACTGCAAGACTTACATATTTTACCCATAAAAATTACTAAATTTAGCTTGACAAAGCCTTCAAGATCCCTCAGTGTAGAATTGTCAGTCTGTTAGCAATGTAGAAGACCACAGCTCATGGTCCATTGAAGTCCTGAAGTATCTTCTGTAACTTAATTAGCTCAAGCTCTCTCCAGTGCTTCTGCTGTGAAGCCTGTTTACACCTTAATATTAGGAGAATATTAAGAGAAAAAGAATATGGAAATAAATGATTAAGGATAATTTAGAGGCTAGGATGGCCTTGGCTACTTTAAGTGCTACGAGAGTGTTGAAGGTACAGTTCCTTGTTACTTGAGAATCCTTGTTACTACAAAGTTTGATCATGGCTTAAATTTGTTGCTGGAGGAAATTCAGAAATTGACGAAAAAGAAGATTGCTAGTGAGGACATATTTACCTGAAGTAAATAATCTGACTGCTATGGGTATCAAAGATGAGACTGATATCTCTGATATCTTAGAGGACAGTTGTAAAGTTGTGTTCTTAACAGAAAATCTGAAATACTGACGTTCCAGTAAGAAAGGATTTCTGTAATACAGCACTATCCAAATTGGTGGCTAGATTAATGTAAGCATTTCACATACCCACCACTAATGGGACTCCTCACCTTCTCACATGAGCAAGCAGGGTGTTCTTCCTTAAAGAAGTCTCATACAGACAGCAGTACACACGCTGAAATGCATGTCAAAAATGAAAAAGGAGAAGCGCAAAAGAATGTAATGCAAAAAAAGGATGCTCCTATAGCAATACTTCACACAAATCAGTGCTCTATAAGGGTAACACTGGAGGAATTTTACCACGTTGAGCCTGCTGCCTTATTTAAGTGCATAATCATGGTGTCATGTGCCAAGTGCCCTATCTGTAAATAAGGTAGATACCTGACACTACTTCCAGATGTACTACATTAAGCCACTTCAAAGCCTTTGTCTATTTCCTGATGGATATGGTATCCTACTGCTACGTGATATTCTTTGTAGTAGACAGAGAATTAGACAGAAGCAAAGCCATAAGGCAGCATAAATACCAACAACATAAAACCATTTTTTAATTCATAGCTTCGTTACTTTCTTATATTTAGACTTAGAGATAGTACTGGTTAAGTCCTTCTGAAGTGATCTGTAGAAATAAAATAGTTGGACCTAAAATAGTTGTACTTTCCAGAGAATTCTTTTTGCCCACATTTAATAGTGCTCATGATGTAAATGTTTGAGAGCTAGGACACCAAAACAAATATTAAAATCAAGTCAAAAAGAAACACACTGGATGTGCAAACTAACATAATTTCCTAATTCAATATAATTTATTGGAATAAGACATTTTTAGTCCAAAATTATTCTTTCAGGCTCACATTTGGTACAAATTTTCAGTCACCATTCTTGTTAACACCTGTTGCCACAAGTCACAATGGACATCAGAGGCCCTTTCCTAGAAATTAGTCATCATAACCCACATGGCTGACACTTAGGAAGCTATACGTGGAGTTTCCAGATTAGATTTTATTTCTAGTTTTCACATAAGCTGACAGACTGATAGATGGTCTTACTTTAACAACAGGAAAAAAAGTGTAAATACTTTTGGCAGCTACCCTAGTCTTTAGTAACAGCACAGCAGAAACTTCAACTTGATAATGCCCAAATTGTCTGGAATGTGAGGGCCATTTTCAGTAGTCATGAGCTGAAAGGAGACAAAATTCCACAGAACATTTACAGAAACTTCAACTCCAACAGTTCAGGCAATTTCCACACTGAGGGTTATAAACAGTACCAAAAAAAAAAATAAATAAATTTAAAAAAAAAATTCTTACAGCATACCTGGGGTCTTACAGATTAGTTGCCTGAGCCTAAATAGTTACCCTTAAAGGTGAGTTTCATGCCTGAAAAACCTATGGAAATGTTTGATTTCTTGTTGAAACCTACAGGATTTCTTCTTTGAGTGAGCAGATAGTAACGCTGAGGGAAATCAGAATATGAAAGTTTAATAGAAAACCCAAGGTATGAAAGCTACAAAAGGCACTTTTGGCTTAAATTAAAATGTGTTACAAACATGGGGAGAAGTATAGAAACAATTAAGAGAGAAGACAAATACAGATAGTAATAGGAGACAAAGGTCTGTAAAAGCAAGCCTGGACACTGTCCTGTATAACCTCCTCTAGGTGATCTTGTCTTCACAGGGCAGTTGGACTAGATGATCTCCAAAGGTCCCTTGCAACCCTAACCCTTCTGTGATTCTATGATTCTGGTGGTAAGACCGCATTAAAAAA
>VYXD01009511.1:284857-315138 GCA_013397195.1 Hylia prasina
AATGCTGTTGGTCATATTTTGGGCTGCCTTATATTTAGTGGCTTTAAAACTCACTAAAAATCAGATGTGTATGAAGAGCTTTTTCCTCAAACTTTGCAAGTAATTACAAGCTAGAAATCCAAACAGAATATTTGATTTTATGACAGTCGCATTTTAATAATTAAATAAATCCAACCCTGGATAACTCGTTCTCTGAGCCAATAAAACATTCTTTACCCCAGGACAGTTAATTGAATTAATACTGAAATTTTAACCCATGTAGCATTTTGTCTGTCTTGTACTCAGGAGGAAGTCAGACACTGTGGATAAGCTGTCCCAGATTTGTCTAAAGCATGAAGTTATTTTAGGAGCAAATCATGAACCTTTCACGGTTCATGCAAATCCTGCAGTAACAAGGGTCATACATGAAATGCATTAAGGAATCATTAAAACAGCTCAACAGTTACCTGACACTTGAATATAAGAAGTCAATTATACTGCCTGTGTTTCTATTTTTTTCTGTGTTCCCCCCACCCCCCATTCAGAGATGAGTAGTTCTCAGTCCTGTGAAAAAAATACTTTGTCTTCTTTTTTGAGAAGATATGAGACAAGCGCATTTTTTTTAGGAGAAACACCATTTTAGTGTCTTCAGTTTCTTCCTTTTGGAACAGCTGGCTAGAATGAAACTATTTGCAGAGTATTTTCATCTGGCAGTGGGAGATAGAGTGTGTACCGTCTCCACTATATTGCTGAATAGGCATCTTGCTTAAACCTCCTTGTCCCTCTTCACTTGAAGCAGCACAGCAAACACAGGTACAGAAGTCACAGAACTGCAGGATATTCTTAGTTAGAGAGGATCCACAGCAGTCATCGAGTCCAACACTTAAGTAAACCAAATCATCTTTACCTGTACAAGTTCCCACTACAACCTACTCTCTAAACTAGAAAGAGATAAATTTGATGAGTAGATGGTTAATAAGGAATTGGTTGGAGAGACACATTCAAAGGGTAATGGCCAATGGCTCAGCATCCCAAGGAACACCAAGTTATGTCCTCAGGGGACCACATTTGGACCAGTGTTCTTTAAAATCTTCATTAATGACAAGCGAAAAGATAGAGTTCAGCCTTAGCAAATTTGCTGATGACACCAAGCTGAATGATGTGGTTGACACACTGAAGGATGGGATGCCATCCAGAGAGACTTGAACAAGCTTGAGGAGTGGGGCCATGAAAATCTCATGAGGTTGAACATGACCAAGTACAAGGTGCTGCATCTGGGTCGGAAAAATACCAGTACCAAAACAGGCTGGGAATGAAAAGATGGAGAGCAGCCTGGCCCAGAAGGACTTGGGGGTGCTGTGGAGGAGAGGATGGACATGACCCAGCAATGAGCATTCACAGCCCAGAAAGCCAAACGTGTCCTGGGCTGCATCCAGAGCCCCGTGCGCAGCAGGGCCAGGCAGGGGATTCTGCCCCTCTGCTCTGCTCTGCTGAGACCCCACCTGCAGGGCTGCATCCAGCTCTGGGGTCCCAGCACAGGAAGGACATGGACCTGTTGGAGAGAGTCCAGAGGAGAGTCAACAAGATGATCAGAGGGATAGAGAACCTCTCCTGTGAGGAAAGGCTGAGAGAATTGAGACTGTTCATCCTGAAGAAGTGAAGGCTTTTGGGGTAACCTGACTGTGGTCTTCCAGTTGCTGAAGGAAATCTACAAGAAAGATGGAGAGAGACTGTTTACAAGAGCATGTGATGACAGGACAAGGGGCAATAGCTTCAAAGTGAAAGGTGGTAAGTTGAATTTATATATTAGGAAGAAATTCTTTGTTGTGAGGTTTGTGGATGCCCAGTCCCTGGGAAATGTTCAGGACCAGCTTGGATGGAGCTCTGAGCAACATGTTCTAATGAAAGATGCCCCTGCCCTTGGCAGGGGGCCAGAACTAGATGATGTTTAAGGCCCAATGCAGTCCAAACATTCTACGACACATTGTAAAAAAGCCAAAATACATTTTGAGAGTAGTGTGGAGTATTTTTTATCAACCTCATAAGCACTGCCAGTATTGCTTGCCAATTAAGCACTGACATAATGATGTAATGAACACTGATGAATAGTCTTGTAGCATGGACATCACTCCGAACCCCAGGATTTTTTAAATAGAAGTATACCTACAAATGACTGAAAATTCAAGATATAAAATCTGATTGCACCTGTCTATTTATAACTTCTAATGTATTAATATTATTCTCTAGCTATCCAAATTATGTAGGGATGCCACTAATATCCATTGCAGTTCTATGCCAAAAGCAGTATCACTTGCTGTCCCCCTTGCCAGCTGTAATGTTTAATTATGTGACCTCAATTAACCAGCCTTAGATGTGAAGTAATTTCACGTGCTTTCAATATCTGATAATCTCATATAACCTGTGTAAACCCCATTTTTTTTGTAGTTTGCATCACAGCTATTTGATCTTCCTTTCTACTTTCTGAATTTAATTATAATTGTTTAAAATTGTCTTTATTCTACCATTAGATCTAAGAATACTTACACTCCAGTACTATCAAGCTGACTGGTTTCTAAGGAAAGCTAAGGTTAGCAGAAGTAATAACCCCCTTAATGGAGGCAAAAAGACTTTGCACAGCCAGATTTCTCTCTGTCTCCTGTCACATTAGTGGATCAAGGAAACTCCACTAATTATTTTGCTCAGGGTTTGAGGTTTACACTTGAGAGACAACCCTGTAAAATTTTCCATCTATCGGTATTTACAACTTGGGTTTAATCCTCTTTATATTGTAATGATTCTCAGAACGGAAAATATCAAAACTTGCCATGTTTAGCCACTGGAGAAATGATGATGATGTTTTTGCCTTGAAAAATCCTTTGTTATTTCCTCGTGAAGCATAACATATAGGGTATTTTTTTCTGACAGCTGTTTTTACCAGTTCTTAAATAAGAAGTTAGGGGAACAAAAACTACTCTTAAAAGGCAGCAAAAGAGTAATACTGTGGCTGTGGGATAATAAGTTGTGATTTCATGACGTCCAAATGAAAAAAAAAAAGACAAATTAGTTCTCAGCAGTTGGAATTGTGGGTTTTAACAGATATGCTTATAAAACAATATTGTTACAATGCTGCTAGAGTACTATGCCAGTAGAGTACTAGTAAATAATTATTACTCTATAATAGGGGGAAAAAAAGGTTGGGAATATGAAGTAACATTCAGTCTTTTATTTTGAAGAGCATTAATTTTACGGCCACTACCCTAGCTGACTGGTATCTTTGAGAAAGTGTTATTGAATGAACTGAACATCTGTATTTCTAGCTAAAATCTAAATGCAGTTCAACTATTTTGTCAAATATCTTCTCAGCACCAACTAGAAAATACATTGCTAAATTCAGATTTTGCAGTTATGCATTATTCTTTATCAGTATTGTCTGGCAAAGTGCATCACATGCAAGAGACAGATCAACTCTGCACAAAACAATTTTACATAGGCTATAGCAGTTTATGCTCCCTCATGCCACGAGAGTGTGATCCCTCTTCGGAGACTCACCTAACTCACCATTCAAGTTTTTACCCAGCATATCATAGCTCAGGTGAATTTTTGAACTAAAAACCTCATCTGACTGCAAAAACTCTGCCACATAATCCTCTGAATATGGATCAAGATCTGAAGCCAGGGTACAACACTGATTTTTTAGTTTAAAAACTATGCACAAGGATTTTATCTTTAAATATTGGAAGGATATAGTCACTTATTGAATATTTTTGGACATATATGTGAATGTGCCACATAAAAACATAATTTACATCACAGATTTGACCAGGCACTCATCAAGGACTAGAGATGTCATAGAAGTGTATTGGATCACTTTTCTTTTTAATGCCAATTATTGTTACAATTCTTCCTCTGAGCAAAATTTCCAACACCACATTTCTCTGTGCTTCAGCTCTGTGTTTTTCAACTAGTATGTAAGTCACTCAGTGAAAAATGTTTAATAGCTCTGGTGTGTAATTATCTTCATTCTCGCAGCAGTTTAAAAAAGGTCTTCTATTTTTCTCCTGGTGATTGAGCATCACATTTGCAAGAATGTGTTGGCCTATCACACAGAAGAGTTAACTCAGTAAATTCAGCAAATACAGTTTGGAGACTATGTAGCTGTAAATCTCCAAGCAAACAGGATTCAGAAACTGCAATAATTCTAGCACAACCTTCCGTTAAGAAAAGATTCCAAGTTAGGATTTGGTATGGAGGGAAATAGAGATGTTTTTCATCATTCTCTGTATTAATACAGAAGTGAGGAACTGGGACTAACTCCAGATTGCTTTCAGGTGTTTGCAAAAGAGATGTCAGAAACACTTGAAGCTTTTAGTTTTATTTTTTTGAGAAACATTTGTCCCAATTATTTTAGATTTGAACATACTATGGTATTTTTAAAGCTCCACAGTAGTCTGAACTACTTTCTTCAGAATAACAGTATATAATGAAAGCATGTCTGTAAATATTCATAATTTTCCTTTTGAGGATTTGAAAGGCACTGTTACAATTTTAATAAACATTAATTTCTGCTGATGTTTAGAATGGTTTGCTCCAATTTCAGAAATGTTTTCACTAGACTTTGCATGCAGGGTTAAGAAAAATAAAATATCTTTTAATTGAATTGCTATTATGACAGGATTTGCAATCAGCCTTTTAAGGCACTTTGTTTTATAGACTGCTATTAAATGTAATTAATTGCTTCAATTGTATCTCCGTGTGAATATGCACATGGACTTAGACACATGTTTGTATATACACACCTGGACAAGGGAGATACAGCCACTGCAAAACTTTGTTTTAAAAATTCTGGTTTATAATATTATCAAAGTCTTAAATAAAAATGCCATTTTCTGTCATAGCTTTTCCCCTACTGGTTTTATTTCCCTTTCCTTTCTTAAAGCATAAGACAACTGTGAGATACTTGAATGATAACACATGCACATGGTGAAATCAAAGGTTAAGGTTCTTTGTACAACTATATCTGACTTTAACAACTTCAGCCTTTTATTCCCTAAGTCTTTCCACCTTTGGCGATTTTCTGCATGCCTCAGTTTCCTACCTTCTGTGGCTATTTTCCTAAAAGCCATCAGAGTAAATTCCTCAGGTTGTGCTGAGGTCATGGGAGTAATTAGACTGACAGTCATAGCTGCTCTCATTTCATCTGTTTCAGTGAGTCAAAGCAGAGGTTTCAAAGGAGTGAAAATCAGGTTCATCTGTGGTTTTCCTCCCCTGCTGAGAAGACTCACCTGTGTGTCTGGGATGCCATGCAGAAAGCACGCCTGCAGTATTTCAAATATCCAGATACCCACAAATGGCTTTCTGAAAAAGCACTGTATTGGCAAAGGTTGCTACTTCCAGAGTTTGGCTAGGTGAGATCTAAAAGACAAACACACAGGCAGAGATCACCCACACCGCGGCAAAGCTTAAGTTTGCAGTCACTTGGCTTGAGCAACCAGCACTGCCTTCACAAGGCCTTAACCTTTGTGTTGTAAATGTTGTGCATCAGAAGAGGAAAGAAAAAAGAAAAAAAAAAGAAAAAAAAAGGCAGAATATTAAGAGCATGAGAGAGTCAGGACTGAAGTTCTTGTCCTCAAAGCTTCATCCCTAGCCATGACAATTCCTCCATTTTCCCTTCCTTTTAAATGGACACAAAGGGTATATTCCTTCTCAGTCTTCCAGCCGCCAGAACTAAAGCTGTAAGAACTGGCAAGACTGACAAATACCTGCTCCTATCTCTACACCAAGTACTTCAAGCTACTTCTGTTGACTTTTATTATCCCAAATATTGTAAAGTTAAAATTGCTGATGCATTTTTTTTAAATTGAGTAATGGCTAAAATTTTGATAAATTACAGTGGGTGTTATTTTTGATAATTTAACATAATGGATGCAGCCTTTTCACTAATGTAGCAATTAAGTAATCACTGTTCCGTGGCCTATACAAAATTATTGTGTCTCAGTTTATTGCTCTTATCTTCAGTACCATTTTGCCACAAGTTTGACACCAAAGTCAGAAATCATGTAAGAAAGGTCATGAAGTGAAACTCTTATTTTTAAGTATGTTGCGCCAATATTAAAACAGTTGCACTTAGTTCTGCATCTAAAACATTGTTTCCCTCTGCAATCATTGTTGCTGCAGGTACATGTCTGTTTCAGTCAATTTTGGCTCTGAATAAGGAATATGCACAAGGACACACAACCAGAATCATCTGTCTTTAAGGTCCTTCAGCTGCATTGCTTGTCTTTTAATTCATGGTTTGATTATGAGCAATATATGTATAAGATTCCCATATTTATTTCATTCCCATATTTCATGACATATTTAGGTCAGTCTCTTCTTTTTCATAGAAGCCAATGTACTGGTGCAAAAACAACATCCATTACAAATTATTGTTGTTCTGGTTGTGGTGGGGTTATTTATTATTTTTTTTAAATTTAATTGTTGTGACTGCTGTTATCAATACTAAAGTAGTGTATGTCATAGAAGCATAGGCTCACAGACTGGCCTGGGTTGGAAGGGTTGAAGATCAGCTTGTTCCACACCACCTGCTACGTACAGAAGCATCTTTCACTAGACCAGGTTGCTCAGAGCTCCATCCAAACTGGCCTTGAAAACTTCCAGGGATGAGATATCCACAATTTCCCTAACAACCTGTTTCAGTGTATCACAGGAAAAATTTCCCTCACAGGAAAAATTTCTTCCCTAACATAAACCTGCTTTCTTTCAGTTTGAAGCCATCCACCTTTGTCCTGTCACCACATGCTCTTGTAAACAGTCTCTCTCCATCTTTCTTGTAGGTTTCCTTCAGCAACTGGAAGACCACAGTCAGGTTACCCCAAAAGCCTTCACTTCTTCAGGATGAACAGTCTCAATTCTCTCAGCCTTTCCGCACAGGAGAGGTTCTCTATCCCTCTGATCATCTTGTTGACTCTCCTCTGGACTCTCTCCAACAGGTCCATGTCCTTCCTGTGCTGGGACCCCAGAGCTGGATGCAGCNATCCTTCAGTGTGTCAACCACATCATTCAGCTTGGTGTCATCAGCAAATTTGCAAAGGCTGAACTCTATCTTTTCGCTTGTCATTAATGAAGATTTTAAAGAACACTAGTCCCAGTATGCACCCCTGAGGGACACCACTTGTCACTGATGTCCATCATGACTCTGAAACATTGAAGCCTACCCTCCAGATGTGATTGTCTAACTACTGTCTTATCCATCAAATCCATTTCCCTCCAATTTCGTATGAAGTATATTGTGGGGCCTATGTCAAAGTCCTTACAGAAGTCCAAATAAATGACACCTGTACACCTTCCCTTGTCCACTGATGAAGTCACTCCATTGTAGAAGGCCACTAGGTTGGTGATGTCTTCACCTTGTCTTTGATGAAGCTGCGCTGGCTGTCCTGAATCACCTCCCTGTCCTCTATGTGCCTTAATATAGTTTCTAGGATGATCTGCTTCACAATCTTCCTATGCACAGCAGTGAACCTGACAGTTTTCAGGGTCCTCCTTTCTCCCCTTTTAAAAATGGATACATTTTCCAGTCCCCTAAGACTTCAACCAACTGCCATGACTTTTCAAATATCTTTAGAGACTGGCTTGGGAGCTACATCAGCAAATTCCCTCAGGACTCCGGAGTGTGTCTCATTGGGTCCCACAGACTTGTGTAAGTTACTCTTTTACAGCAAATCAAAAAGGACTCATCAAGTTTTATCTCAAGCCTCATATCTAATGAGAACAACGGTCAAATTCTTTCCTCTCAGTTTAGCTAGCAACTTGAAGATTCCATTATATTTTTTTAATATTCCTAAACTGATTAGGAATGGAAGCTAATACACCATAACCATTTGCCTTGCACCTGACCTTATGCAAGGCCTGAGACAAAACACTTATTTTGCCTATTTGTTTTGAGTAGTGATAGTAGTGACAGAGGAAGTCAGAATTCTCAGCACTTTTACCATGGCTTTGCAAAATGTCTTCATGCCTTGGCTCCCATAGGGCTTTCCCAGCAATCCAAAATTAGACACAGATCAAGTTTTTCCTAATTGCCCTAAAAGGTTTGTGACATGCCAAGGAAGTTAATACAAACACATATTTCTGATAGGACCTCCAAGTAGTTACTCTAGATCCTAAGACTATTTGAGAAATGGGTATTCATGTGACTATTTGAGAAATGGGTATTCATGTGCCCCCCCCCCCCCCCCCCCCCCCCCGGTGTATAACTCCATGATAAGAGAACAGATTCACAGAAATTGAAAAGTATCTATTTTGATTACCTACACCAGTGCCTGTAAGTGGGCCCAAAGTGTTTACATAATTTCTTTGATAAAGCAAGCCTCCCCTATGCAGGAGGAAAGAGCAAGAGACATACCATCACAGCCTTGGAGGGTCAGGACCTGTCTTGCCTTAGCAATCTGTATGCTGCCTAGTGCAGAGTCGTGTGAGCATAAAGACAGTTCCAGTCATGTACTGCAGGTAAGAGCATGGACACAGGCAAGGGCCACATATTAGACAGCATATTATCAATTGGCAGCTGAGCTTACCTTATCCATGTAGCCATGCCCCAAGCTATCACTAGAATAAACCACCTACTAATAAAGCATTAATATACAGCAGGTGCCTAATTACATAGACCAAGTTACAACTGGCCATCATTTTCATGTGAAAAATTGTGGGTTTTGAAAATCCTAGCTGAAGGCTTTGCAGAAACATTATGCTGTCACATCAAAACCCAGTCATATCAGGTATCCTAGTCCTCGGTATAATACAAGACCCAGGGGGACTGATCAGTTTAAAAAGAGAAACTAGTCTGCCCCAGGCAAAAAAATAATTCAGAGCAACACTAATTCACACTACCAAATGGAATATGACAGCAACCTTTCTGCTCTATCGATAATCTTACTCTCTCTTCAGCCACCCTCCTCCCCTACAGGGAGGAAAAAAGCAAAGAAATCTACTTCTACCAGCTAATGCAGCTTCAGGGTATTATTTTTATTCCCCTAAACTCCAGTTTGGTTCAGAACACTGCTCCTACCACAAACAAAATTCTACATGTGTATGCTGGGTAAATAGGAAGAATTAAAGGAAAGAAAAATTATTAGTCGTCTCTTGCACAGGCACACTATCCTTCATTTCCAGCTAAAGAAGGTCCAATCTGAACTGCTCATCAAATGGCTAAACATGCTGTGTTTAATTCCTCTAAACCCAGCAAAAGGAATTCCAGATACCCTGGTATTCCGTATGTCCAAAAATAAGACCAGTTCAGATACCAAGGAAGCTCTGTTCCTGCAATAAAATCACGGTGTTCCACCAGGCAGTGGGGGTGCTTCCTTCTCCCTACCCCCATTTCTCTTGCTGCGATGAACAACTAAATTGATCTGACACTTCATCCATACAGCAAGGACCCCAGGGAGCAGGGATGTGTGCACTGTGAGGAGTGCATTGGGGAAGAGAGGACCTGGGTGGGCAGCAAGGGGTGGGGGGAAGATAAAGGGTTCAAAAGTAAAGTCATCAAAAATAATGAGAGGCGTTCTGCCCAGCTTCCACTGCAGCAGAGGAGCAAAGTGCCCTTTGAAATAGGGTGTCCCAGTCCACCGCTGAAACAACTGGTCACAGAAAGCTGCAAGCAAATTGCCTTGACAAGGCTGTTACTGTTGTTAAGAGTTCAAAGGTTTTGGACACTAGGTCAGTGCCTGCCAATCAAGCAGACAGAAAAAGCTGCTCATTGAGTCTGTGATTTCTACCTAGGCCGCTATTATCCCTGACTATTCCTGTACCTCAGCAGCTCCTCTGATTAAACTAGCCTCCCTTTTACATCTCTTTCAGAGTGAGATTCACACACTAATTAGTTGCCTGCTCTCCACTGGGATGTCAGACCCTCAGTCAATTTATCTCTATTTCAGCCTGCTCAGAGTGACTTCCCCAGTTATCAAAATTTAATCATGCCTTCAAAAATGTTGAAAAGTGGTCATTAGAGGCAAAAGGCCACAGGATACAATATTCATTTTTCTCTATCTTCCAGTCATCCAGCTGGCATCTATAATGGATATCCTGGGGGCTGTGAGAACACGTTGATTTATGCAACCTTGCTCTTGCTCTCACTGTGGTGCACCAGCCTGCTTTAAAGAACAGGTTTTAACAAGGTCTGAGGTGGGAGGACATTAATCATGGTAGCATTGTATGTGAAAAAGGGTGCTGTGTAGTCAGAAGAACCCCCTACAGCAGGGCAGTTAGATTTTTTTACCACCTTCTCAGAGATAAAGGAGAGTTTGACAATTGATTAGACCTTTCTGTAACCTTGCAGTCCTGTGAAATGATGAGAGAGAGAAAGGGAGGGGAAGAACAGTGAGAGGGGGTGGGAGAGAGACAGAGAATGATTCTCATACTGACGGTCTTAAATGTGCAATAACTTTATGATTCTTGACTGAAACTGGCTATCAAAATCAGTCCCAACTCAATACAGTCTAAAAAAGAAGATCATTCTTTGAATAAGAGTCCTTTCAGCTGTACATGTCAGAGGCAATCATGGGCACCAGCAGCCTGCAGTGACTTCCCTGAATACTCTGTATTGCACAGTGAAACCCTGATAAAAATGGCATTGGATAACATCAATCCAAGCTGTAACATTCCAAAGTAGGTTTCAGCAAAATCAACAGTGATGAATTGAAATTTGTTGACAATAGGCTGGAGGGTGAGGGGGAGCAGGGGAGGGTAGTGGTAGTGTGATTATTATTCTCTCTTTCTTCCTTTGAAACCAGAGGAATGATTTCCAAACCATGGTGCACGCAACTGAATGCATACATTTGCATGTGATGAGCCAATGCAGAATGTGAAGGCAAAATCTGAGTGTGCAAATCAGAGCCTTGCTTTGCCCATGAAGGGTTCCGTGGTGAGCAATGCATATGTAAATGAGTGTTGAAAACTGAGCTCACCTAATTTGTTTACTCTACCATGATATGAGGCGTTTTCTTCTCTTGACCAACAGACAAGAGTGGAGGGTCACAACTCAAGAGTGGCTGGAGCAGGGCACAGTGGGTTCTGCCTTCTCCATACCCACTCTGTCAACGTGACTTAATCCTTAACTGCAATCGCCCTGCTATTTCAGCCCTGAGCTTTACTCTCTATCAGATGCAATATTTGCCATTTTCCATTATCCTGTCCTGGGATCTCTCAAGCTGAAGAAGTCTCTGGAGCTCTCTCCCTCCCTCCTTGCTGGTGCTTGAGACCCTGGGGGTAAATGTTCAGCACAGTATGAAGGCATTGAGCTGAACAACTCATTACTTGTATGGGGAGGAGAATGCAACTAATCCTCATATCATGCTGGAAACTTAACCCTGGATGTCATAAGACACTGTTCTTTTCCACAGACAGAATTAAAATGAGCTGGAGAGAACATAGGGGGAAAAGCCTCAAAAGCATTTTCCAATTTTCCCTCTTGGCATTGGTGAACGGAAATCTGCTTCTTGACTGTGGCCAGCCCACCAGTTTTCTGTTTCCAAGCAGGTCACTGCTAGCCACTTCAGAAAGTGTCTGCTAAGGGCAATGTTAGATACTGAACTAGGTATTACAGGTCAGTAAAGTAAATGGCATCAGATCTTTAAAGTCTTTGAAGTCACAAAATGCAGGGCCAACTTTTTTTCAACTGTACAAGGACATTTCTCCACACCACCTTCTCCCTGGAACATGTGAGGATGTTTTCCAGTCTATGACTCAGTCTATATGTTCCAAACACACACTGCAGTACTAGATGACTTCTGCATTACGTTGCTAACCTGTTGCTTGGTCTTTCCTGCTGCAGCAGGAAGGACATCAAGCTGTTCTTCAGCATATCAGCTACTCCAGGCAAGCAGCTCACTTGTCACTAAGCCACCCACAGTACAATACAACATGAGACATATTCAAAAGGATTTAGACTTGCAATTTAAAGAGGTATATTGGCACTATGAACACAAGAGTGCATGTGCCTAACCACACGAATTTCAGACTGGGTCCTTTAAATTCAGGGGACTGGTTTACACAAGTAAACCCTGAGCACCTTAGCTGAATATAGTCAGACATAGTACTTGCCTTGGACTGCAGTAGACTGAGTAAACCATAGTAGACAGAGTAGTAGGCTGATATTGCAAGGTTGCTCAGTTTTCAAAAAAGTCTCGGGGCGTTCTGCCCTCAGCATCTTTGCAAAAACCAGCAGTGTTGGTCTGGAGAAGAAACCCTCACTTTCCTGCTATGATTTTTGATTTTCCAGTCAAACATATTCTACATGCAGCATGTACGTGGAACATGTCTTGTAAAAGAGGAAAAATTATTTTTGAGGTAGCAAGAACAAATCTTGAATGTAAGCACCAAAAGTGGAGTGTAAGTGGGTTTTACTAAAAGACTGTCACGTTTTTTTCTTTGTTGACTCAAGATTATTCAAAGAATAATCATAAGTGAAAATACCATCTCTTTTTCTGGTCTTTTTCAAAGTTAGTGTATGAAAAGGAAGGGAAATTAAAAATCCTGGAAAATGTTGATTGCATGAGAGTAGTAGCCTGGGTAGCTGGTATTATTTTGGACAGTAGATATTTATGTCAACACCACCCCATATTTCTATACTGTCAACAGTATAGAAATAGAAGCATTAGTTATGCTTTCTCTTTGGGAGAAATGAATGGAAGTACCAAATTATGGTTTTGCTCCATGTACTCTGTCTTCGTGGCATTGTTGGCAAGCATGAAAGCTGTAATTTTCATTAAAAGTCTCATCCAGATATTTGGCAGCAATTATATTATTCCTAGAAAGACTCAATCACAAACAGAAAATTAACTTAAAAAGCAGTGCTCAGATTTAATTTTTTTATTACTTTTCAGTGGTACAAAAAGAAAGAAAAACTTAAAAGTACGTTATAGATAGATAGATAGATAGATAGATAGATAGATAGATAGATAGATAGATAGGTAAACTACATCACAAGGCAACAAGATAGTACTGACTATGGAGTGTAGTAGCTCACTCTCTATTTTTATCCCAATAATGTAATAGAATAAAACCAAGCTAAGACCTACTACAAAATACATTTAAAAAATAGAAGAAAATATCCAGACTACAATACTGTAAGTGTATTGCTATTTCTTCTTCAGAGAACTTGAAGAAATAGCAATACACTTACAGTATTGTAAAATTTCTGACTATAGCTGATGATAATATTGGAGGAATATATATGCATTCATTCACCTGTGGGTCTGTATCTATGTTTATGCATATATAAGAGCTAGTTCAAATAACAGTGGAACTGAAAACTGTCAGCTAAAAGCACAGGAACTTATGATGTATGTAAAGCACTTCCAATAGGTGAAGACTCAGGGTCTATTTTTCCTACTTAAGAATCCAAACTGACATGAAATAAGTACTTCAAGAGATACCATTTTTCAATTGGAAGATTCTTAGTAATGGAGTATTAGTCAGATCCAATAAATAACAATAATAGTCATTTGCATGTACTTGCAGTACTATAGACATAGTGCACTTACAAAAAAAAAAAAAAAAAGAATTAAATGCTAACATTCTGCAAAGGTCTTAATTCAAAGGAACTCATCCCAAGTCATGTGACCCTGAGTCACTCCACAGCTCTGGAATTTCACTCTGAAATTATCATTCAAGCAAATAACTAATTGCAAGAAATTTAACACAAACCGCAGTTAGTAACAGGTAAAGCCCTAGATTGTCCTTGCAGGTACTATGAAGAGGTTGGGAGCTCTTGTACAGTTTTTCAGGCAAATGGCTTTGTTTCTTGAAAACTGAATTGTGAATTTTTATATTGTGAATTATAAGATAGACCAACATTGATATCCATTAAAAAAAAAAAAAGAATCCCCAAAATAGTTCAAAATAAAAGCTTTTAGAAAGAACAAGATCCATTATTTTTCACATATTGCAATCACTAAGAGACTATACATTCAAAAATCCAGATACTGTGCATTTTATAAAAAGCATTGACCATTCTAAAGCAAAATATTTTTTGTAAATATGAAATCAGAGAATTTTTTTTTGGTTATGGGGTTTGAGAGGGAAATAATAATGTACTGTTATTTAATTTCTTTGAATCAGTGTCTTTACCTTTACTCCTGCACATGGTAAAAAATGTACACTATTAAGAGCCACTGCTAAATCCACTGAAACAGCAGACAATATGAATATTACTTGCCACAACAAAATACATGTTTTCAAGATAAAATAACCTACATGTTCTAAAGTTACCCACATATAGCAAAATTACGACCCAGCTATATTTATACACATGGGTGCAGTTTTCACACACTGTTATAGTCTCATATTGTATATCTTTAAATCATGCTGCAAAAGTTTCTGTCTTCCCCTAATGTCGGCCCTAATTTAGGATGAACAACTACTCTCATAAAGAAAAACTGCTGCTGCTGCTGTTTATTAGGCTGCAGAAAGGTCTCGCTGACTAATGTCCCAGGATTAAATGAATGTGGAATAATAAGAGCTGATTTATTTGTGCTCCAGCAGGATAAAGCTGCCACTGATTTTACAAGAAACTATTCATCTGAGGGCTACTATAGCTAGTAAATTGTGGCTGTTGCTGAAATTAGTCTCCAGGCCTTCATACAATCTACAGAGTGAAGTAGCAATGCGGTAATAAAGCTATTGTGAGTACTTGGTGCATTTAAAAGGTCCCACTTTCATCCCAGTCTTAAGGGATTCTAGAAGTCAGCTCTCAGAGCTTGCCATCAGAATGTCTACTGGCCTTAACCTGAAATTTACATTTCTACACTGGGAATGCATGAGAATTAAAAATGTATAGCTGAAAAAAAAGAGAGGAAATCTCGTGACTGTGGGAGTTGAGCTTCTGGGTTTTTATTCTTTCACAGATTGGACTAGTGTTTTCATTTCAGAATTACAGTGGGTACACAGGCCTCCATCCAGACCAGAAATTTTACTAAGAGCAGTAAAGTGAATCCTTAATAAGATTACAAAGAAAGCTTTTTTTTAAGTCTTCCTAAAAATTTTCTGATGTTTGCACTAAGATAATAATTAGCTGAAAATTACCCAAATCACATTAAAAGAAAAAAAAAATTGACTGAACAGTAAGGAATTAACAGACCCCTTTACAAAGAAGAAATAATGGGAAATTATGTAAATAAAAATTTAAAAGTGAAAACCATACTCATACAGGACTGGGAGCATTATACCCTGATCCAATAAAAGGCCGAAAAGTAGTATGTCATATAGACAACAGCAGAGATATGAATGAATGACTAAGCCCTATGAAGATCTCCCATATTGAAAATAAAAGTGAAAACCTTTTCATGAGATTTGTAAATCTCAACACATCATTTTTATTTAAAATTAGTTATATTTTTATCTGTCAGGAATATTTCTTCCAGGCCAAAAATCAGATTACATTTCTAGAATTAGCTTTGATTCTCTGTCTTGTATGTATTCTCTGAATAAAATACAATACACATGATTCTCCAAGTCCACAGTTACAAAATTCACTTCAGCTGGAATAAATGAACATACACATTCTACACTCATTGGTACATTAGAGAGTGGTAGCCCCTATTTCTTTCACAGGAAAACCTTGTTGGTGGTACTCTGCTATAGTAATGTTGGCATGATATACATTTCTGTGGAAATGAGTATGAGCAGTACACACCACCTGAAACTCCAACATTAACTCTCACAAATTATTCTGAAATATCAATATGACTGTTACACAAAGGGCTCACACAACCACACACATTTGAACAAATGCAGAACGCACAGAACAAATACAATCTTAAAACTTACAGTTGAGAATAACACCTCCTGAGAAGAATTATGCCATTTCATTTCACCCTTCTTACTATTTTTGTTGCCTGTTTCTGAACTGAACAAAAAAGTATATGGGACCTAATTAGGTTTGAAATGAAAATTTGGGCTAGGATTTCTTCAGATAAAGAGCATCCATTAGTGAATTATTCAAAGGTGTTGAACAAGCTAAGGGTGTCCTCTATCTCCAGTTCACACTTTGCCAGATAACACTTCTCACCTACGGTGTATTTCATTTCTTTGTATTGTAACTATAGTGACAAATTTTATCCATAAAATATATTGCACTCAGCACTAGAGCTTTTTGTTTTCAAATGAAAGGTTATCAACTTTGTCTTTTTATGCAATGCTTTATAATTGAGTGTTATGCTCCCCATCTTCAGCTATTCTATCCCTGCTTTCAGTCTTTACTATATATTATAAATATTTCTCATAGTGTATACTTAATAGTGCCAAAAGCCCTGAGGGGAGGACTTTTGTGAAGGCAATACTATAGGTTTAAGTTCCTTTTCAGGTGGGGAGGTGAGAGTGATCCATATACTTGAATGCCAGCACCCACAATAATCATAGGAAAAGTTACCACTGCCTCTAAGCTGAACATTTAGGTACAATTGAACCATTCATTTTCAAAAAACTAAGATTTTTCTAGGCTCTTAGGTACTAAAATTCAAAAATTAAAATTCAAATTTCTAAAACTATGATCTGGTTTTATACTAAAAACAACAGCATGATTTTTTTTTCCTGTCAGTCCTCTGCCTTCAAGAGCTTTTGAACATCAAGTTGTTGCAAATGAACAGGACCTATGCATTTTGAGGAAGGGAAGAAATGCAAGGAAATACACAAAAAGATACTGAGAATACACGCTAAGGCATCCCAGGAAGGGAAAATAAAGTTAGCACACTGACTTAATCACATTGATATTTGGTGTGGTGCATGATAGAGTATACTTTAATGGAGATTTCAATGCACACATTACACCAACAAAGTACCATAACTGCTGCTCAGAAACTCAGAGATAGTAGTATGAATATAGCCAAAGCATCAGCAATGGTTTTAAATCTTTCTAGCTGGGTTCTTTTTTTCCCCCTTACATTTTTCCAAGCATTTTCTTGTAAATTAAAAAGAAGAAAGAAAAGAAAACAAAACTAAAATAAATCAAAACAGAAACAAACAAACAAAAAAGCCTCCCAAACAACTACATACTTCAAGAAAATTTTTCAGTTATAACCAGGTGATTTTGAATGAGTGTGCCAGACAAGTTATAAAACTGGGGGGCTGGGGAGGTGGGATGTCTTGGATTGTCAAAGGAAAGCACTTACAGTACTGTTCTCAAAAAACAACAAAGCTGAGGAATTCCTTATTAGCTTTTGGCACTGGATTTTTACAAAAGATAATCACAGTTAGAGAAGCATGTACTTTCTCCATCATTCATAAGGTGCAATGCTGGTTAGTGATCATCTTTGTTATCTTGTCAGAATAAAATGGCTACTGAATTAGAAGCTGCTCTTTTATTGAAACTGAAAGGATAAATTAACTTCTTAAAACTCATTTGTAGCTCCAGCTGTTCCCAAAGTAACAGTGACACTCACCACAGTGTTTCATCAGTTAATCACCTGTGGTCCTATTTGGTTCTGTTCAAGTTTTTACGCCCTATCTAATATCAAGATAAAGCCCTAGACCTAGGGGGAAAAGTCTGCCTGTATTAATTAAAGTTATTAATTACTGGGGGTAAAAAATTAAAAATCTCTGAATTTCAAGGAATCCAGCAAGGAAGGGCATTGCTTTCCTCTCTATGTAAAGCCTTTCAGACAGAAGACTTCAAAAACATCTTTTCTCAGTTGTAATTCAAGCTGCTACTTTTTCCCAATGTTTCTCTTATTTCTGTCTGTTTTTCTGAGATGTTTTCTTTCCTCCTCATTTTTTTCCTGTTCTTTCTTATAAGCATACTTTGACTGCACATTAAAAATAAACATGATGAACAATGCGTGGATATTCATACATGAAGTTCAAATGTTTTTGTGGGACTAGATTTGCTGAAAATAGTGACAGATGGTATTCGGAGTATAATCTGCTCACAAATCCCAGAGAGTTCTTGATATTTCATACTATATTCATGCTGACTTCCATGTGCAAAAATATGAAGAGTTCAGGAACAGTTTGTTGTATATATGCAGCACTCACAAAGCTTTTCATATAAGAAATTAAGTTTATTATTAAGTTTATAAATCCTTTTTTCTGGTAAATATTGAAAGATAATAATGTAAGAAATTTGAGTTAGGTGGTTATATAAAGAGGAAATTTAAGCCACAGCCCTGTTCTACCAGGATGTCAGGGTTGTGCTTCTGTGCTGCCATCAAGCCCCCAGGTCATCCAGGAGAGCTTCAATCAATTCCTGCGTAGATGTGAGAGCAGACAGATATAAGGCATGGTGATGGACTTCCAGCTGCCTTTGTGACAAGGAGCTCAAGAAGCATTTGGACAACCATCTCAGGCACTCAGTGTGACTCTTGGGGATGGTGCTGTGCAGGGCCAGGACTTGGACTCAATGATCCTTGTGGGATCCTTTCAACTCAACATATCCTGTAATTCTGTGAAAATGGTTGACTAAATGCTAGAGGAGTCTTCAGGAAAATTCTGGAATCTGGAAGATTCCCCCATCAACTGTGCATAGGTCAGCTGATACTCACTATTTACACACTTATACGTGTTTATTATTATCCTGGGGGGAGACTCCAGCCATCCAGGCATCTCCGGCTGCATATCTGACCAAACTGCATTGAAATGAGACCCTGGTGCATTTCAAAAATATGTCCTGCAGATACAGAAATAGCCATGTAGAACTGACCTCTTCTCCTGCATATTTGTGCATGTTTCTCTAGACTGCTTAAGACAATCAGTAGCAAATGATGGATTGTGCATAGGTGGGAGGTCTCACTCAGGACCACTGACCACATGAATAATAAGAATTCATCAGAGCAGTTCAGGGACTCTCCTGCGAAGAAGATATTGCAAAGCCCTCCTCATCCCAGACAGCTGACCATTGGGTTCCAGGGATGCAGTTTCAGATAGGACTAATAAACTTTGCCAAAGGAGAAAAAAATTTGTTTTAAAACACAATGTTGTCATGGTTGACTGTGGAACAGAAAAAAAAAAACTATGCTGGAAATCCATCCCAGAGTCTAGGAACTCATACTGAAAGATGGCAGCACTGAGGGGGTAATCATCAAGCCTAAAATATTTTTTTCAGAGATTGTCCTTCCAAGACTATTTCTGTAGACTTACATAGGTAAAACTCTCAGCGAATCTCTTCTTCTCTGATAACCTGAAAATTAGATGGAGCATTCAAAACTTCACAAAAGGACCATAAAAACCTACTAGATTACTTCATCAGAACTTGATAATTAATTTATTTTCGACAAAATTTCTCACCAATGGTTCTAGAAGGATTTTTTGTTGTTGTTGTTCAAATTAGTTGCTTTTACAACTTCTTTTTTCTTGTGATCACAAAGTTAGATTGCTTCCTTCTATATTTATATCCATACTACTTTTTAAATTATTATACACTAAGAACATGATATTTTGTTAGCACTGAGTAGGAAGCTGTATATCTTAAGTGAAATTCAGGTCATATTGAACTCAGTAGAAAACCTCCTATACAGAAGATTTCTCATCTCAACTCTATAGCATTGTCACATAAATTAACAATGAGAAAATAAGTCTGGCAAAAAAGGTACTGACAACAGTTTTATGGAAATATCTGTTAAAGTTTTTAAAAGAATCTTCTTCCAATCTGTTTCAAACTCTGTTCTAGATTTTGGGGGGGTTGCTCACATTGTGGCAAACTTCTGGAGAAGAGTTTTTGCAGATGTCTGCAACTGATTTCCAACATAAATCTGATTTTTTTTTTAAATTTTAAAAAGTTACAGTCATGAGTAATATTTGGTTGACTGTCTGCTGTTTCAATCAATATCACAGTACTGTTAGGGACAACCTAGATATTCATTTCTATCTAATAAGGAAGAAAACAAAAACAAGCTGCTTTGCATTGTGCAGAGACAAAATAGGTCAAAGAAAATTCAAATTCTTACAGCTGTGTGATCAAGGTCAAAGACAATGAAAGAAGAAAAAGTAACAATATGGACACTGTGAAACTATACTATGATTAAAATCTCATTTTACATGAAGGAAATTGCTTGAACACAAATAGAACCTCTTCTAGCTAACTTTTTACTCTGTAAACCTTTAAGATGTTCTTGGAATGTTTGATGAAATTTTCATCCCCTGTACAATAGCCTTTTGTAGCTTTTCTTATTAGTGTGGACCTGCAGCCTGCCAGCATTAAACATTAATCCTCTGCATAATGAAACTGTGAGAATGGATTTCTATGAAATTTCACACATTTGTTAGTCTGGTGAGGAAGATGCTCATTTTCATGTCTGGCTTTTCAAGGTTTTCTGATTAAAAAAAACCCTCTAAATTCAGGATTGGCTGGAAACTGGGGATAGTTGCTTTTTCTCTTATTAGTGTTAACGTTTTGATTTGATGTTTAATGAAAAAAAATCAGTGGGAAATATTTGGGTTCAAATGAAGCACATAACATGTAGTGAAATTATGCACAACTCACACTAGGCACAGCAGTACCATATGACCAGCACTGTCCACATATGCCCAGGTGATAATTCACAAATACATCATAGCCCACACCTGCTTTTCTTTGCATTTGTACAAATCTAGGGGGTTTTACACATAAAACCTGACAGGATCTACACATGATCAGGGTCTCCAGGATTAAGACATCTATCCCTATAGGGGTGGGGCATATCCCAGATTTTAAGGTTTAGACTATTTGATTTCACAGTAAAAACACAGGGATTCAGATGAGGGATGGCAAGCTGCAGTCATATTCACCTGGGAGGAGACATTGAATGAGACAATAAAGGAAATTGCAGACTAGGCAAAATTACATTGAGTTAATTTGCTCTCAGGAGCCAGAGAGAATATTTTATCAGACTCTCCTCATGGATGGAGGTGTCCTGGTGAATTTGTGGTTAAATGCCATCAAGATGATGATACTGCCAGCCTGTCTTCTGAAGGCACTATCCAATACCTCAGCAAGAGGTAAGAGCCATCCCTGAGATAAGTACTTTTGGCTTCAGAAAGCATCTTCCATGAGTCAAAGGACATACCAGAAATGAAGCAAAATCTGGCTCTCTGTGCATTGAAGAGCACTTGTGCCATTTTTGTCACTAGCATCACAAGTAACCTTTCCTGTAAAGGGAAAAAAAGGAGTCACTGGATTTGACATAACTGATGGAAATGGTAATTTTAGAGTATAACATTAGCATACATATATCAACCTTTTCTCCAGCTGGGCTTTAAGCATATATCTAATCAGTTTTACATGCTGTTACCTAATGTTGGCACACAGACCCAGGGCATTATAAATGCAGATATAGACACACATTTTATTAACTTCTGAGTGAATCTCAAAGTATTGGTCCTGAAATGCTTTCTTTGACAGATGGATGATTTCTCAAATTTCTTCAGAAGTTCGTAGAGTAGAACAGATCAAAGTAAAACTTTGCAAATGTCTAACAGAAATAATCTACAAGTGCTGTAATAAACTGAGAAGTAAAACAAATGTCCATGGTGATAGAGACTTAAGATGCTGTTGCACTGATTCTAAGTAGAGGTGAGGAATTAGCAAGAATTGAATTTTTGGGGGATTGAATGGGATCTGTCAGTCACAGCTCCCTCTCTGAATTCTTCTGCACATGTCTTATCAATGCTTAAAAAGATACCTTAACACCAAAGTGCAGCTTCTAGAGTTACAACAGTAGCCAAAAGTTCCCTTCCTTTGGACAAGAAAATAATAAAAAGCAGCCACTAATCAAGCACAGCAGTGTGAGGTAAGACTGCCTAAAGAATACGGAGTCCACTACATTTTCAGTTTCAGATAGGGTAGTGATGACCTTTTGGGTGGAATTCTCATGTCTTTTACAGCTAAGAGACTTAGAAGGACCAGACCTCAAATCATGAGCTGTTTCTCAGGTAAACTCGAGCTCCTGCTTCAAAGAAATTAAAATATGTAAAAGATGGAAAGAATACAAACACCACATAAAAACACCAATTTGATGACTAATGCAATGTCTTTTGTTGTTCACAGTCTTTTGAATTATAACTCCTTACTTATTATGCTTCATTCACTCCATAATCATTCAACACCACCTAGCTTATTCCTACATTCATTGTCATGTATTTTCCTATCACTGAAGCTCATTCACCCACACCAGTCTTCTAAAATATTTCCTTTCCCCTTTTATTCATGAACAGAACAGTAGGATACTAAAATAAATATGTTGTTTATTTAGCTTAGTTATTTTGCTCCTCAGCAATCAAAATGTTGCTGCTAAGGAGAGGTTTCACTGAGCAGCTTTCTGGACCAGCTCAAGAAAGAAAGACATGTCAAAAAGAAAACTGTAGCAGAAAATCTGCATAAAAGTTGTTGGGAATGGACAAAATAAGAAAGTGAAGTGGAAAAAGAAAGGTAAATAATATCAGACTTAAACCCTGTGTTTTAAGAGATCTGAATTTAACCTTGCAGCATGTAGCTGATTGCTAAGCAGCAGGAACGTAGCAGCACCTGTCTGCTAACAACGGGAACTGTCGCTGTTAAATTTGATTTCAGTCATTTAATAAGCATCGGTGAGAATCAGAGATACTGATATATTGCAGTGTTGGGGAATAAAAAGGTATTTATTGGTAAGTGAAAACAACTTAATGGGTCAGTTTTCCAATTCTGGTTTCAAGTCACAATGAACATATTTGCAAAGCATCCCATTTTCCATGTTCCTTCACCTGCGTGACATAAGATTAATGAACTTCAGATTATCACAGAGGAGTCACACCTGCATCAGTTATGTGACTCCTTTATTAAGGATTAATATTTGAGGGACAGACTTTCTGGACAGAATGATACAAAATGACAGGCTGCAGTTTGACAAGACACTGGATATGTTCTGTAGAATTTCCCCACTAGCATGTGTAAATCTAGGTAGTTAACTGTATTGGGTTTGCACAGACAAGCTTCGGTAGCAGGGCAGGACTACAGGGGTGGCTTCTGTGAGAAGCTGCTGGAAGCTTCCTCCGACCCTTTCAGTGCCAATCGGCTCAAAGAGACTCACTGCTGGCCAAGGCTGGGCCAATATCTCCATGGGATATTGATGGAGCAGGCTCCAAGCAGGGACCTGCAGACCTGTGGCGGGAGGAGCCCATGCTACAGCAGGTTTCTTTGTTCGACTTGTGACCCCCTGAGGGGCCCACGTTGGAGCAGGCTGTCCTTTAAGGCTTGCAGCCCTTGAACAGCGACCTGCACTGGAGCAGTTCATGGAGAACTGTCTCCTGTGGGAAGGATGCCACACTGGAGCAGGGGAAGGACTTCTGTCCCTGAGCAGTGGCAGGAAAAATATGTGATGAGCTGACCGTAACCTCCATTCCCTGTCTCTCCACATCACTGAGGAGAGTAGGTAGAGGTAGACCTGGGAACGGGGGGAAGGGGTTGAAAGTTTTTTAAGGTCTCTTTTTACTTTTCATTATGCTGCTCCAATTTTTTTAGTAATAAATTCAATTAATNGCGGGAGGAGCCCATGCTACAGCAGGTTTCTTTGTTCGACTTGTGACCCCCTGAGGGACCCACGTTGGAGCAGCCTGTCCTTGAAGGCTTGCAGCCCTTGAACAGCGACCTGCACTGGAGCAGTTCATGGAGAACTGTCTCCTGTGGGAAGGATGCCACACTGGAGCAGGGGAAGGACTTCTGTCCCTGAGCAGTGGCAGGAAAAATATGTGATGAGCTGACCGTAACCTCCATTCCCTGGCTCTCCACATCACTGAGGAGAGTAGGTAGAGGTAGACCTGGGAACGGGGGGAAGGGGTTGAAAGTTTTTTAAGGTCTCTTTTTACTTTTCATTATGCTGCTCCAATTTTTTTAGTAATAAATTCAATTAATACCTCTAACTCCAGCCTGCTCTGCCTGTGACAGTATTTGATGAGTAGTTCCCTCTCTATCCCTGTCTCAGCTGATGAACTCTGTTATATTTTCCTTCCCCAGTCCAGCCACGGAGGGGAGTGAGAGGCTTGGTAGGTGCGTTGCATCCAGACAGGGTCAAGTCACTCCATTAACCTACACCAATGTTGAAGGCAGGAGGAAATTTTCCCATTTTAGTAATAAAATTTTATAGATATTTTAAAAATATATAATAAAGTCCAAAAGTGTTGTTAAAAATAGAGTAGAATCAATGTTTTCTTAATTTACTGTCCACAAAATCATTTTTTTCTGAAGCTAGCATATTAAAAGTCTCTAAAGAAAATGGAAAATACAAATCTAATGGATAAAACAGACAATTAAAATGTCATTACACTGTATGGCACATCTAAGCAGTTGTCAATACTTACAAATTAAAACTCATCATTTCAGTACAACACAGAGACACATGAACTTAAGCATACTGGCAGTGTGCAGTTCATACTGGTGCCAGAAAGGAAAATCCCAACACTTGCATGACTATTGAAAACCATAAAAAAAGTTGCCAATATTCAGCCAATCAACCACTCCAAGCATATGCGTAGTCAAAAGAATTACTCATTAAAACAAAAGGTGCCAAAGAACACATGTGCACAACAGGGTTTTTTGCTCCAAATACAGGTGATAAAATTGCCCAAATCACCATAAAAGTTTGGTTCTTTCACAGAAAAAATATTGTTACACATAGGGCCAAGATTTGAAACACTATTGGGATGCTAGAAATGCCAGGAAACTCTAATTACTGGACTTCAAATCATTTCTGAATTTCTGAGGAATGCATGCTTCATACAGCATCCACAGCATGCGTCCACATCTCAATCTAGAAACATACTTGCCTATGTTATAGGGAACATAATTCCACCTAATTTCTATTTAACGTACTCAGACCCCACATAGGGGCAATTAAAAATCAAATTAAATTTCATAATTTAAGAGGCTGTAACTCAACTGCCCCTGAACAAGCTCACCTCCCTACAAAGCTCAGTGAAGGGCCATTCACAGGCATTTGATGGTATCCAAGAAGCAGAACAGCACTGCTAGTTAAAAGATTCAGTAGAGGCAGAACCAATTAACCCAATGCAAACACTGCTAGATTATTTTTGCATCTGAAGCTCCTATTGTCATAGTAGGGCACCATGTGGAAGTATAAAAAGGTTTTATTTACCCTTTTGCAGCTTATTTAAACTTCCTACCTGCCCAGTACCATAAATTTCATCTACAGGTCTTAAAATCTCATTTACTTTTAAAGTGTGGCTTCTTCAGAGAGAAAGCTACCACAGCACTTTTCATTAGGTTAAAAAAAAGATAACTGACAAACAATAGCCACAAAAAGGACCTTTCACTTCAGCATATTGCAGCTCCCTGAGTTACTGCCCTCAAAAATCAGAGAATCAGAGAATCATCCAAGTTGGAAGAGATCTTCAGGATCACTGCGTCCAACCATCCACCCAGCATTACCACAGCAATCCCTTAACCACATCACCCATTGAGAGATCCAGATTTCTCTTGAACAACTCCAAGGATGATGACTCCATCACCTACCTGGGCAACCTATTCCAATGTTTGACCACCCTAACAGTGAAAAAATTGATCCTTATATCTAATCTGAATCTCGCTTTTGTTTCAGCCTAAGGCCATTTCCCCTGGTCCTCGCACGGCAGGCACAGTAAAGGAGCCCAGCCCCCACCTCACTGCACCCTCCTTTCCAGGAGTTGTGGAGAGCAATCCTTGTCCTTGTCCTTTCAGGAGCCTTGTTGCCCTTCTCTGAACACGCTCCAGCGCCTCAAAGTCCTTTTCAAAGTGAAGGGCCCAGAACTGAACACAGGATTCAAAGTGTGACCTCCCCAGTGCCAAGTGCAGGGGGACAATCACTGCCCTGCTCCTGCTGGCCACACTGTTCCTTACACAGGCAAGGATGCCACAGGGCTTCTTGGCCACCTGGACATACTGATTCCTGTTCAGCCAGCTGTCAGCCAGCACACCCAAATCCCCTTCTGCCCAAGAGCTCTCCAGCCACTCCTCCCCAGCCTGTAGCACTGCATGATGTGGTTGTAACCCGAGTGCAGGACCCAGCACTTTGCCTTGTAAAAACTCAGGCAGCTGTTCCTCAGCCCATGGATAGAGCCTGTCAATGTCTGTCTGTAGAAATTCCCTATCCTCAAGCAGATCAACATCCCCACCTAAATTGGTGTCATCTGAAAATTAACCAAGGGTCCACTCAATCCCCACATCCAAGTCATCAGTAAATGTTGTTCCTAATGGACTTTTTCTATAAATACTAGAAAGTGTGGGTGTCACTCTTAAATGGCTTCAATAGAAAGAGATGGCCATTTTTAGCAGCCAGATTTCTGCCCCATGGTAGTTTATTAGCTTTGATATTACTGGAAACCCTGCAAGCTTTGTTCACATGATCAGTGATTGCACAGTAACTGAACATTCAAAATGGCCCAGTTTCTGCCATCAGCTTTGTCAGTTACATAGCTAACAAAGCCTATATTTATATAGCTCTCTGTCTTCAAATGTCTTATGTAGCATCTTCTCACACTGAATTAAACACTACCCTAAAAGTCTAATCCTTATTTATGATAAGATCCTTTTCACCTCTGCTCATAAAGTATGTACTCATTTAAATGTCCCTCTACTCCTTGTCAAAGTATAGAGGAGACTTAGCACAAATGAAAATCTATTTCTAAATACACAAAGAGATGAAGTGAAGGCATAATGTATTGAAATCATTTCCTCAACACTGCAGAAGAGATGCACATATATCCCCTTCTCCTTGGGTGTCTATTGCTACCTGCACATGAACATTTATTTGAATTCTGTTCTTTAAAGGGCTTCCTCCACACAGTTATCATATGGATCACAAATAATAGCTGAAAGAGACCACTAGCATGGTTTGTCCTCATGGACCAATATAAATAAGGACAATAATGGAAAATCAATATCATCATTAGGTCAAGGGCACTTGACAGTGCATAGCCAGAAAGTGTGTCTTGCCCACCTTTAAATAGAGTAAGTGGAGAGGTAGAAATTTCTGATTAGGCAAAAATCTCAAGCCTTTGTTATGAAGTTATCTATATCGTACATATTTCTACAGTCAGAGTTCTTTGGTCAGTACATTTAAACCATGAAGTGCTTTTGCTGCTGATTTGGCTATTATAAGAAGAAAATGACCTGTAAAGATGTTTTGAGTAGGTAAGCATTTTGCATACATAATGGCAATGCAAATGTAAAGAAAAGTGTTAAGAATGAAGTTTATTAAAGTCAGTACAAGCAGATTTATTTTCTGTATCACAGCAAGGAATTCATAATCTTCTAAACTAAAGGGAAATAAATCTGTCAAGATAAACACTCACAGAATTTGGGATTTGCAGAATCAGATGGAAAATGTTGAAAAAAAAATTAAAATTACAAAGGCAAATAGCATGAAACGTCTTAACCTCCCCTCAGTGTTGTCAAGAAGGAAGCATACATCTGAAGGGAAATATTTTAAGTGTAGATCTTGTTATTGAAATCATTTTTCCAGGAGCTGTGATGAGGGCAGAGGGCAGACAGTCAGCCCGGAATCCTGTTTGCCATGCTGGTGTACAGCAGGACCTAGTAAGTGGCACAAGGACTACAGTCCTCCCAGGCATCTCCTAGAGATGGATGCTTCCAGAGCAGTGCTTCTCAGATGCGTGATCCTGTATATATGCATTGCATATCTATGCTCCTCTGCTGTTCTTCAAAGGAGCTGAGTCACCAGGCAGAGACAGCTCCTGCTGGATTTCATGTAAGGATTGCTTGAGGTTTCAGTCCTGTGCTCGAGGGAAGTGCATAAGGTGGCCAGAATTCTTCCTCCTTCAGCTAGTACTCTCAAACCAAACTGGTGGTAAGCTACAGACATCATGAGCAATGCCATTCTCAGATGGCCATATAAAATGCCAAGGAAAGCCTTCCTGTACTGTCCAATGGTTCTGACTTAACCTTTCAGCCTGCTCAGCAAGGCACAGGAACACCTTGGTCAAGGAACAGGAACAGCTCTTCCTACTTTGCCCGAGTCAATTAGTTCTTGTTACCGAGTGAAAAGGTAATTGAGGCATTAAGAGATTTTCTCCCACTGATATTATTTGAAAAATGAATGAACCCTTTGTTTTCTAGGCTTATTGGGCTTTGTATTTTAATCATATCATTGTAGCTGCTACAGCGTAACATGCTACGCGTAACATCACTTCTGGAGGACAAGAAACACATATGATTTTAAAAAGTTAGAGATTTGTATTGTTACTTTTATTTTTTATTTGCTTTCATGAACATTGCTGCAACTAAAGGTCTGTCAGCATTTCCATTAAAAAACTAAACTTTCAGCAGTTTATATCTCAACTGCACTCCAACTGCACTTACAGAGAGCTGTAAAAATGCACTCCAAGCTGCACCTGGGCAAACAAATCCTTAATTGAGGAGTAAATCAGGATTCTTTTTTTCTTTTTTGATTGGTTGGTTATTTTTTGTTTTATTTATTTCATGCATTTAAAAGGAGTTTTGATTATTTGAAAGTTAAGTCAATACAGCTCTAGAAATAAAGAGATAAGCAATTTAAGCTGCATTAAAAAGCTTGCTTTCCAAAGAAAGTTTTGCGAACAGGGTATAGTAAACTACAACAAATGCACCTTGGCATTTTAAAAACAAAAAAAAACCTGGAATGATTATTAATTTTTAAATATTTAAACATAAAAATTCTATGAACACATTTTCACATTAAGGTGCACAACTGAACAATTGGCTAATTACGTGGTCATAAAGCATGACTATTGAACATTTTCAGGTCTTTAATCATTGTAATGCTTTATGCAGCTTCCAAATTTCTTCACATCCCATCTCCTGCCTTGCTTAAATATAGAATACAAATTCTATGTAAACATCTCCACATGTATGGAAGAAGATGCAGGTGTGTAGGTGCACAGAGAATTACCCACAGCGTTTTCAAAAGGATAAAGTCACCTCATATCATTTGCAGTTGCTACATGTCACATATGTAGCAGCTGCACGTAGATCTCCCAGCCATTGTGTGGTTGGATTCAAAGCAATTCAGCTTTTCCAATAAAAGTACTTTGCAGAACAGAACAGGAAAACTGACAGCAAGATAAACACCACCCTAAGGATTGTTGGTTTAGTTCAGACAGATGTGGGATCCAAAGTGATGCAAAGCTGAAGATACAAATCTCGAGAAGACCAAAAAAGTGTTTAAAAATATCTCAAGCAAAGAGGAGAAACGTATGAGCTCAAATGGAAGAACTCTCTGAACAATAGTGGGGTAATGAAGAGAAAAAACATCTTATCCTTTGTCATCATTACTAAGACTACAACAAAAAAGAAGTATAGGGAGGTAATATAAACAGCTGTGGGAAGCTGCTTTGCACTTCTACATAGATTCTTATCTTAGATAAGGAAATATTTTCTTTGAAACTGAAACCAAAGATGGTAAGCAGATATGGGCATGTTGATGTAAGTGCAACCTTCTCTTAAAAGTTGTGTACCACAGGTTTTCTGAGACAGAAAATACGTTCAACATAATTAATCAAAGTAGACAGGTAAAAATGGCACCTGCTGAAGTACAAGCATTCAGATTTACAAGGAGTAGTTGTGTAAGAGGACCTTAGTGAACAACATTTAAGAGAGCCCAGTGAGTTCTCTACACTGAGCTGACGGATTTGCAACATATGCTGTTTCACACACAGCCTAGGTTATATAAAATAATTCCCCAAACAGCAGAGCTGAGCACATACCATCATGAAATTAAATGAGCATAGGAGAGGAATAGCCTTACCTTTTGTAACTGAAGTTCCTCATGGTGTGAATCAACACATATGGGTAACCAGGGCAACCACCAAGCTACAGCTGAAATACAAAGGGTAGATTTATTTCACTACCTTGCTAACAATTTCAGGCAGCAGAGACACATGGGGGGACAGGCTCTGTTAGGGTTAGCTCATCCTAGCACCCTGGGATGGGGGCGGGTTGGGGGTGGGATCTGCTGCCCACCCCCATGTATCAAAGGGCTTCATGAGGAAACGATTCAAATATTCCCTCCTCACCAAACCTTTCCATTTCAATCCTTCCCTCCCAACGCTCATACACACAATCACATGCACATGTCCTATATGCATGTAATGTCCATTCTCTCCCTTCCTTCCTTTTTTCTTTCTCCTCTTTCTTTCTTTCTTTCTTTCTTTCTTTCTCCTCTTTCTTTCTTTCTTTCTTTCTTTCTTTCTTTCTTTCTTTCTTTCTTTCTTTCTTTCTTTCTTTCTTTCTTTCTTTCTTTCTTTCTTTCTTTCTTTCTTTCTTTCTTTCTTTCTTTCTTTCTTCCTTCCTTCCTTCCTTCCTTCCTTCCTTC
>VYXD01009511.1:315327-347427 GCA_013397195.1 Hylia prasina
TTCCTTCCTTCCTTCCCTTTTCTCACTTGAAATCCCTTCATTTCCCTGGAACAGTTTAATTCCTGAAAGAGTACTTTTTTTCTTTTATTCCTGGAAGAATAAAAGCCATTAATTTTTTCAGCTTTTGGTCTCATTCATACACACTGTGTCACTTAATAAGGAAAGAAGGTATTTAATACAGTCTGAAGAATGAAAAAGAAAGCAGCTCTTGAATTAGCAAAGACTAAAGAAAGAATTTTCTCATTTTGCTAGTGATGGTTAATCCTGCTTTACATCTTCAGTTAAAGAAGATACTTTTTAACACTGTGCTAAAAAACTGCAGTTTCTTTGCATTTAATTCACGGGATGCAGAATATTTCTGACTCATTCTTTAGCAACAATCTTCTATATATTATATCTTGTGAGCTCAGACCCTGATCTTATTTTTTTCATGTTTTGTTTTCACTTTGTAGTGAACTCGAATCCAGGATAATGTAGCACAGTGTCTAAAATTTCAGTTTTCAATACCCATATAGGCATGTATTGCTTAACTTGGATTTATCTCAAGCCCCAGATACTGCAGTCCAATCTGAGAATGCGTGCAGACAGTAGACATCAAAAAATATGTCCTTGTGTAAACACAATATAGCTGAACCTGTTTGTCAGGATGCAAAGGTGTATGAAAGGACACTGCATTTGGTGCCCCAAAGGGAAGATATGATGTACTGTACAAGGAAGAGTATTAATCATAGCTGATATTTCTGGACAATAAAGTAGAGTAATCCTTGTGAACAATCTTTCTTCAAGGATAAAAAGGGAAAATAAGGAACTGGCAGTGTTATATGAAACGACAGAGCCTGACATAGGACAAAGCTAGAAGCACCTCAGAAATCTCATTTGGAAAACAGCTTAATAATTGTTACATGGTTTATTTGGGCTAGGGTAATTTTTCATCTTATTGCATCATGGCTATTATTTTGCTTGCACCACAGACACCTGGTCTACTTATAAAATTAGCAAACCTGTAGTAAGTGAAAGTACTTGTCCATTTAGTCTTGTAGAGTTCACAAGGTTAGACCATTTCTCCCACAGAAAGAAAAATATTATTACAATTTCAAAACCCCCAGGAAGTGGATGTGCAGACAGTGATATTGTTACCCACTCCTACAAGACACTTCAGCTGTTAGATATCTGATATGTATGAGTATCATGTGATGAAACACAAATTACATGATAGGATACAGCAGGTTCAGTTTTAAAGAAAAAGTTCTTTTCATAATGAATGTACTGAACCAACCGAGGTTGACGTATAATTTTAGGGCAGCAACACTGGGAATGCAATGGAAGGATTTACTCGAGTTCTGACTACATAGTGGCAGGTGCATTGGAAATGTTCTCTGACCTTGCACAGAAGGAAGTTCTTTTGATTACTAACTGTGCTTTGTAAGTATTGAACCTTTCTAAAAGCAGAAAACTGTATGTTAAAATGAAGAGAAATGAGATCCTTATATATATCTGGGTTGAAAACAGTGAAGACAAAGAAATAAAAGAAATTCATTAAACTTCAGCTACACAAAAACCACTGAAAATTCTGCCCTCTGAACACCAAAATCAATACTTTAACATTCTCCATGTAAAAGATTGGCACATTTTTTAGACTAGAAACCCTCAACTTCAACTAATTTGAGACAGAAGTTCACATAATGGCAGCCACAACTCACCAGGGTCAAAGAAATGTTCCTGGTTTTCATCATTTTGATGGGAGACACCCAAGATAGCCTGCAACAGTTCTGATGCATTATAGCTAATGCACAGTTTCAGGTTCAAGATAAAAAATATTGCTTTTTTCTTTGGGGTGTTTCCTTGTTGAGTGAGTAAATATTAAGCAGGTCAGGAAATGGTCTTTATCTGGAACACTGGGTAATATGCTGTGACTTTGCAGCCCTTCCTGCTTCTGTTGACCATCCAAGGAGATCTGGGCAGCGTTCGGCTTCCCCTGTTCCTCCTGCCTCCTCCACTGTCATCATCCTCTTAGTGTTCTCCATCTCCATCCCCTCCCCCACTGCCCTTTTGCACCTCCACCCCTCCACAGAGGTTCCCTCTACAGCAGTAGAGTGCACAGCACGGCCCAAATGGCAGAAAAGGCTCCCTGGAGAAAGGCAGAGGCATGTTGAACGCACAGGCTGCCACTGCCCAGATTCTGGTTGCTCTTTGTGTGCCCCTGGATTTGGCCAGGGCTAAGGAGGAGAGTGTCCAGATCCTTTGTGTGAGATGGTCTGTTCTCTGACACATCATCATTGGCCTCTCTTTGGTCATTAACAGACACAAACTGCATTGTGTTTAAAAACAGGTGGGCGGGGTATATTTTCCTCAAGTGTTACCAGCAATCCATGACAAAGAAAGCAGCAATAGGCTGCCTTCAAGCTACTTCCCTTTCCATGAGGTGGCACAGTCCATGCTGAGGATATAACAGAGCACATGTTTGGAGTTTCAGATGGAATCTGAGCCCTTGAAAAAGGACAATGCTCAGTCACAGCCATTTACTGAGTGAACAGCTTGTTACAAATGAGGAGGGGAGTTTTAAACAAATTTCTGTCTCTGCCCTCTGGCAGTAGACAGTACTTTTACTGAGGCAGACAGCACCCCTAAACCCACTCTTTTTGCAAGTTCTTTATAATAGCCAATTAGGTCTATTACAAAATGAATTAATTGTTTGATAGACACAAATTTAACAGACTTTAACAGATGACTTACTATACAGGATAAACAAAGAAATATTGCTAGTGGATAAACAATAGAGTGTGATTGAGATTCCTATGTTACAGATAGTAAAGAAATAGTATAGATTAGGATTCAATGTATCTTACCATCCAATTTCTGATGGGGCATATGTGGGTGCATTTCCTCTCAGTTTCCAGAGAAGTATCCATGGAGATGTGTGAAAAATGTGTGGGGGAAGTCCTGCACATTTCCAAGGAGTTCATAGGAGGTTTCTGTCTCCATGATAATTTGTGTAGCTTTTATAGTATAAAGCAATGTCTTTGCCAAATGATCTTTAATTTTTGTGTCTCTTCACATCTGCTTTCTAGGCCAAGATATTTATGCTTAGCTGGGGGTCTCAATCCTCTTGGCACCAGAGATAACTCCCTTTTTTCCTGGCCTGGGCTTCCTCTTCCATATGTTCCAGCTGAGGTGTTGGTGGGAGGGGGGTCCTGCCACAGGTCTCCTCTCCTGCTGTCTCATTTCATGCCCCCAAATTTAGTGTCCTGCAGCTCCATATTCCAAGGGGTAGATAAACTCAGGCTGCTACCAATGCTATTACTCACCCAACAAGTCAACAGCAAACTGTCAAGTGGCACCTTTCAAGCACTTCACAGATGTCATTTATTTTAAAATATTTGCTTGGGTTTAAATTTTTTATATAAAATACAAAATTAATGTGGTAAACAGTGAAAGTGAGAAATATTTTATGAACACATTTACCAAAATAAAAAGAGCTCCTCATGTCGATGCCTAATGATGGAGCATTTTAAGAATGCTCCTATAACACTATTCTTTGTTGTCTGATCCACAGCTTAGTATAGCAGGATTTAATTTTTGGTGTCACCATGAAATGCAGTATGCAGCATATGAAATGTTAATGTAATGCATAAATGTGCAATTAAAAAAACCAAGGTGATGTAAACAAGGAAATATTGAATAGCAGAAATATTCCACAGTTTGCAAGTGCCATTAGGCACAAAAAATATCAGATTTTTTTACCCAATCATGTTTTGACATAATTCCTTTCTTTTTCTTTCTCCTTATCTATGAACTAAAGTTTTCAATCTGTACTGAGAGGAACCAAATGTCTCTTAAGCCAAACATAATATTGCACTGATTAATATAGAGTACTGACCTTTCTACAGATGTAAACCAGTCAAACTCCAACGCCATCAGTGAAGCTACACCACTATCAGTTGAAGCTTAACTTACTTGGGCAACAAACGCCGGTTAGAGATACTCTATAAGGAAAAGAACTATTATTTTTTTTATTATTTCTTTTCAATGTATGACAAATAATAGATTATTTTGAGATTCAATACTGTCTCTGCATCTTTTCCACAACACTCTTTGCTCCTGGATTTGTATGACTGACAAAGCCCAGTATTGACTAACTTGTGTGTTTTGCCTTGTCTTGACTCAGAAGCTCAGCCTGACAGTGTTCAAGAAGCATTTAGACAATGCTCTCAGGCACACGGTGTGACCCTTGGGGTTGTCCTGTGCAGGGCTAGGAGTTAAACTCTATAATTCTTGTGAGCCCCTTCCAACTCGGCATATTTTGTGATTCTATGATGATACAATGCATGATAGTATATAAATGGCAGTATAACCCCTGTAGGTAGACAGAGGGAAACCTGGTGAAATCTAATCTTTGTTACTCACACTGAGAGTCATCACAATGTCCCATAGGTATTACGATCCAATTACTAAAGTTCTTAGAAATGCCCCTGCCCGAATTACCTGAATTAAGGCGCACTGGAGACCATGTGCCAGTGACAATAGTATGGGTTTTATTTGATAGTAAATATGAGAGAGAGAGAGAGAGAGAGAGAGAGAGAAATCGGAAATACGTGGGGAGGGGACAAAAAGAGAGTGACAGGGACAGAGGACAGAATAAGGAATATATTACCACCCCATGGATCCCAGTGATATTCCATTGATTCTCTCCAGCTGGTCTTGGTGGTGACAGTCTCTCCCAAAAGCATACAATCCGATGGGTTAATATATGCTCAGGCTAGGTAGGAAAACCCAGGCACCTCCCTGGAGAGGGAGGGGAGTTTGCCACTGTCTCATACAACAGGCTCTAAGTTTGTTGCATCAGATGCAGTCCTGTGGTGCAAGCCCTAAGGAATGACTCTGGGAGGCACTTTGAGGGGTCTTTGATGAATTAAGACACTCCCTCTGCTGCCTCTCATGTGAATGTTCTGTGGATGTGGCCTGTGGGGAAGAATCTCTGCTGCATTTGGCTTTCTTGTGGATGCATTCTTCTGCTTCAGCCTAGCTTTTTCCTAGCCTGAGATGGTTAAAGCATGGGTTTTTCCTTTATTCAATCTTAGAAGTCCAAAGTCCCAGTCAGGTATCTTCAGGGAGGCTTCTTTGGTTATAGCTTCTTTATACAGTTTTTGTTGTAATGAGCAAAACTTTATAGCAATGTTTGAGGCATGAACTATTTTAGTTTCTGACAATAGGGAACCAGCTTATTCATTCAATAAAGGACTGCCATATATAGGCCGCTGTTGTAATTTAACCCTAATAGACAGCTGAGCACCACACAGCCACTCTTCCTCTCCATGTGTTGGGAAACAATACAGGATAAAAGTACAAACGCTCATGAGTTGAGATAAAGACAGATTAATAACTTTTTTAAAGGGAGAGGGGGCAAGGAGAGTAGGGGAAAGAGAAGAAAACAAAAAAACCTAGAGAAACAAATTATGCAAGAGAAAAATATTGCTCACAACCTACTGATCCATGTCCACTCTGTCCCTGACAATCAGCAGTCCCCATCATCCTCCACCCCTCAGCTTTCTCTGCTGAGCATGGCATCACATGGTATATGTAATACCTCAGCTGGGGTCAGCTGTCCCAGCTCCATCACCTTCAAACAACCTGTGCAGCCCCAGCACACTTGCTGGCAGAATGAGGAGCAGAAGAGGCATTCATGCTGTGCAAACACTGCTCAACAGTAATGAAAACATTCCCAAGTTATAAACACTGTTTCCAGCACAAATCCAAGATACAGTTCCACATTAATTGTTGTGAAGAAATTTAACACTGCCCCAGCCAAAACTAATGCAAACGTGAATAGTCAGAGAATCAGCAGCCATTCATATCTTTTTCTGATCTTGTATATGAACACAAGAGAAATGCAAAACTAGGATACAAGTTTGCTGGGTAATTTAATGTCCTCTTTAATCTAAATGTATTTTATAATTGTCCTTGATTTATCTGATCTAAACATCTGATTTGGGCCATAAATTATAATGTTATGTTTTATAGCAAGAAGTGACATAAAATGATCTCTGGAGAAAAAGAAGTTGAAGTTTAAAACTCAAGAATTTTGGTTATCTTGTATATTAGTCTTTGAGTGTTTAAGTAGTCAACAGTTCATAACACATAATTTGAAACAATAACCAATCTATATAAGCTGTTTTGATATGCAAGTGGTAGTAATAATTCTTTTTTCTTTGAAAGACAGCGAAAATGTCATAGTCATCACAATTAAGAGAGTATAAAAACATGAAATCTTTTGATCTTCTCTGTTGCCCATTCATTTGAAAAAAGCCATTAAAATAATGTAAAAAGTATTCTCTTTGTATCAAAAATTTGTCGTGTATTCATACCTGGGTTTTATTCCAGAGTGATTAAATTGTGATTTTGACTTTGGATAAACTAAAATTATTGTCTTAAATATAAATGTCTAGCTAATTTTTCATGAGACCTGAACCAGCACATCTGAAGCTAGAAATTAAGCCATAGGTTCACCATCCTTTTCACTTCTGCATGTCAACATTAAATTGACCTTCTCAAATATTCTAGTGTTTTAGAGTAAAAAAAAATTGGAATATTGCAGCCGAATCTACTTAAAGGCTTCATGTAATTTACACAAACTCCCACAAATACAAAACTCACAATTATCAACAAAATTGGATCTGTCTTATCTTATCTGATGTACTATGAGCCAGGAACTTTGTATTCAGACAACAGTGGGTCAGCTAAGGCATGAGAAGAGGTGATCAGCACCTACTAACATGGGCCTGAAGACCCAGTTTCTCACTGCCAGATGTGAAGCAAAAGGTAGGCAAGACCTGTGGCTACCAGCAGCAGCTCATTCAAGCCCAGCAATTTCCTATCCAAGACCCCTAGTCCCTTAACTTGAGCTTGGAGTCTGTCTCATATCCCACCTACATTTGTTCTTCAGATCCAGATATTCCTCTCTCTGTTCTTGCATAGAAGCTCTTCCAGGTCTTATTTCATCCCCAGGTACTAAATCCATGGCAAACCAATAATATTTTCATTATATTAGTAGCAGCAGGAGTAGCCATGTTAGAAGTATTAAATAGCATAAGGTAGCACCTCCTAATTCCAGGGCCTTTGCAATAAACATGGAACCAGAAAGTATCCCTGTTGGTCCTGTGAGGGTATTCACTTTTCAGCAACGCAGTATGTTGCCTTATCAGACTTCAGAGAGCCCAGAGGGAAATGCTGATCCAACTTGGCTACTCCTCTGATACTTGTTTTTGAAGCTCTTCCATTTTATTTTTTTTTTGCACAAAAATTCCATAGGTTTAGTTTTAAGCTCCTGCCTTCTCTCCTGAGCTGTCTTTGACAACTGTTGGGAAAGAGAATACTAAACTCAGTTCTCACTTGCGGTTACAAATCTCAGTGGAAGTCATTGTACAAGATCACTTTTTGTGCTATTTTTACTGTGTAACTTTAACCTTGCAACATAAGTTACACAGATGGAATTGATTTCAGTAGAATTGCCTTGGATGTTTATGAGAGCACACTTGATCCATCAGTAGATTATGCAAGAGATGAGCAACGAAAAATCCTATTATCTTAAGGAGGAGACAGTTTGCACATTACAAAACAAATCATAAAGTCAGTCTGGATTATAAACTGATTTCTAAAGTTTATCAAGCATACTTTTTTCTGCAACATTCTGTTGTAGAAGGAGCAATCTTTTTCACTATGTGCAATCTATGCTTAATGTTGCAATGTTTTCTCCTGATGTTCTACCTCCTAGAATAACAAAACAGTCTTCTGAAGAAATCTTAAAGAAATATTTTTCAGTTCAAATAAGTATTCTGCATAATGGAATGCTTATTTGATTATTTAATTATTTACAACAATTAATCATTTATGTAAAATAAAGTTTGTTCAAATAAAACATTTCCAAGTCAGATCTTCTCTGGTCAGAGGAGTTTCTATTATGACACTGTTATATATAAACAGAAGAGAAGATGAAGAATTGCAAGATCTGTTTGAGAGTATGATTTTTACTTCTTTTTGGCTCCTCTTCAAGACTTTTACAAAACTCCTTTTACATTGCTCTTCCTTTTTTTGTGTTCCCTCCTACCCTGCCACTTGCTCTTTTCTAATTTTTTGCCTTGCTCTTCCCTTGAGTTTTTCCCCTTTTGTTCTCTAATACAAGAAAAGAATGCCAAAAAACCATTTTCAAATGTACTTCTATGTTTCTTTGTCAGTCATTTGAACAGAAATCCTTTGGACTACAGGGATAGGCTCCATGACCATCTACCTCTCTTTTTTCTCCTTTGTGTAATCATTCTCCATTTTCTGTTCCATTGCCCATCTCAAACATGTGGATCTCACAAGAAAGAGGCTACCTAGAAAAGCACCCTGGCTTATTTCAGTCCTATTCGGGCTGTGTTTTCCCAAGGAACTTAAGTTTCCCTTTTCAACAGAAAAGATAAGTAACTGTATACAAAATACATCCAACTCTTTTCCATAACTTTACTGTAGCACAGCAAATCAGCGTTTAAGAAGGATGCCATTGTGGTTGAGATATTTCTAACACAATGACTTTTCATTCAAAGCTGCTGTTTATTTAATGATTAGAAAACTCTTACCAAAAGACAGGCAGAAATCTACCAGAAACCTTCCTATTCTCCCATCGGTTCACCTGACGCGAGTGTGTGGATCACACCACACACTCCGAGACATGGCTAATCTCAGGGCTGAGGACCCAAGGACCTTCAGACCCAGAGGAGGAAGAACTGACACTTAGAATGTATCTGAATTTTCCTTGTCTCAAATCTGATAGCCCAGTACAGCAGATCACTGTGACACCAAGATGCAAGGGGACTTACTGATCCATGTCAGTGGGTCACCACAAATTGTATTTAGATGGTGGCTTACTATTGATTGTGCCTTGACTTTTCCTGCGATGTGCAGATTAATTATGCCACTGCTTTCTGAGCAGTAGCTGCAAAATTTTACAAGGAGTGAAATAATGGCATGAGAAGATGTTTTTTGCTAAATTTCTGAGATTAGTAAACTCCTTTTTATTGACAAATATTTAGCAAAACCCAGAGAATCTCTAAATGTTTGCAGATAATTGATATGAAGCAAGCTATTTAATCAAACTTAACAGGCCCTTTGAGAAGCATTTCTGGACAACAGACAAATCCAGAGAGTGCCTTGTGTGGCATTTGAGAAGACTCTCTCTAGTCGTGTTTTAAATGACTCAAGCACCAAAGGACCTACACCACATCCTTTGTGAGGTGGTTTCACAAACCAGAAGACCTTGCACAGGTAAGGCAGCTTAAAATGCTCCCTCTAAGGTCATCTTTTACTCCAGCATACCCTTCCAGACTTCTTGTAGCATTATGAAGAAGCTCTTCTCATACCCCACACAAGCAGTTACGTGTAAATCTGATGGAAGGGGAGGTGCTGTCAGCTCCACACCATTTATATCATTATGGATGTGAGATGAGCTTTTACAATTGTTATGCACTGAAGCTAAACTATGAGTTGCAAGGTGAAAGAATAATCTTGCTGAGATATTTTGTTCATCTTTAGAAAGGATGTTTATAATCCAGTGAGGGAGAAACAGTACCTTGGCATTTGTAGTCACAAATTGAAACACTCAACAAACAGGCAGGGATGTTTAGCCCACCAGGAAGAAGGGATTAAACAGAATCCAGTCCTGAAGGTTTGGATCTTTGAACTAGCTTTGGGCTTCGTAACCAGAAATACTAGAGACATACTTTCAGATATGACAATAATAACAAAGTCAAGAATGGTATGGAGAGAAATGAGAGGAATCTGAAAGGCAACCAACACTGCCTACATATATCCCCTACTAGTGCTGGACATCTGCAGGAGACACCTATGTAAATGGATTAGAGTCCTGGAATAGTTAGCAAGTTCTCTGTCTCATTGCAATATACAGAATAGATAAATAAATAGTGGGCATATGTGATATATATTTAGATTGTGCATTAGACTTTAAAATCTCTGTCTAACTGAATGCATTAGCCTGTATTTTCTGTTTATGCCTCTGGGATGCCATGGAAACACAGCGCTGAATCGTAATGGGTCTCTCCTGGCAATAAATAAACAAAGTCTTTGTCTGTTCATGTTTCAATTTCTTTCTTTTTCTTTTTATTCATGTAATTTACAGTTTTAGAAGGAAAACAGACTTACCCCCACCCATTGTCTTTGGTTGCACAGCATGCTTAAAATAAATGCAAAATGCACCTTCTAGTGGCCACTGTGACTTCCTATCCAGCTGCTACAACCATCAGTAAGCAGTGAATGCTGCCTATTTGTGTTGTACTTCCTTCTGAGGAAAATGTGGCCTTTATAATTGAACCTGGAGTCAGGGTTGCTTTACTAAATTGCAGCCTAACCTAAAGAGCACTTAATATACTCGTTGAAATTGAAAGCTGTTCTTTTCCTTGCAACTCTAAGAGGCTACAGCCAGTGCCTTTTTCTATAGAAGGTAACAATGTTCATTGCCTTTAAACTGCTCCTCCAAATCAATGACATGCTATCACTTCCCATGCTCCAGAGCTTATTAAAGCAAACCAAAGCAATCATCCCCATCAGGCTAATGCACAGGAGCAAGGTGAAACTCTAAGCACCAAGTGATAGAAATACCAAGTATCACACAGCATCAGTTTGCCATCTGGCACCTGCTGTCCCTGTCTGAAATGAATAAAGTCATTGAGAGAGGATGTTGTGCAGTAACATGAGTAATAGAAAGGCTGATAATTATCTATGTGGAGAAGTGGGCAGATTTAATTATACTACTCAAATCTGAAGAGTCAACTGAATCCAAAGGCAGTAACCTCGGCCATGGAGGGCAGCCATATGGTTGCTCTCAAGCTTTCAGGTCAGACTGAAATTCAGCAGGGACATTCGTCAGTAATTTAGAAATGCAGAGCCATGTGCTTGACTCCACATCTGTCAGGCAGTTCTCAGGCAGGAACCACAGCAATACCAGGTATGCAGGTTTAGTGCAATGCACACTGGGGTCCCTGTTGTACCATGTCTGAATAACAAGCTGACTTTCCTACCACCCCGGCAGGTCAGCCCTGGGAAGAAGAAAGCAGGAAGAAAGAACAAGGGTACAAAACGCCCTTAGGGTGACATTCACGTGTATGGGTCTCCAGCATAAGGGTGAAACTGAGATACTTTTTAGCAGCCTTGAGTCTCCAAAATGTACACGAGCTCGTGAACTGAGGCAGCTCTCCTGGGTGGTACAACTGCTTTTATTATGAATTCGAATCATATCATGAAACATTACTGTTCAGGGAACCAGATGGTGAAGAAGTCGTCTTGGAAATTATGGGTGCAACATGTGAGCCTTAAAAAACCTTTTCTCTTATCCTTCTCCTAACCTGAGTGTATGCACATAAAGTAAAATACATAGATTATTCTCTCTTCCTGCTTTTTCTTTTTCTGCTTCCAGAAGCATTGATCAGTTGCTCATTCATATTCTGATTTTCCTTTTCTAATCTGACCATCAGGCTAGGATAATAAATATTTTAACCTTAAGAGGTAATAATATACTTAATGATTTTCTGGTAATCCCTGAAGAATAAAACAAGAATTTTCAGAACCCATGTAGTACATAAGGGAACAAGCAGATCATCACACTATGTACTGCAGAGAGATGACAACAAATAATCTACTTGTGATAACCAGATGAGAAAAGTAAGTAAACAGGTGGACTTAATTTGGTTTGTTTTTCTAGGATTTGCAAAATCTGTAAGGCTTTGACTGGACTTCTCTTTTGGACATGATTTTACACCAGAAGGTAGTAGACTGTGAGGAATCTACCATGCAGGGAATGACCAGTCTCATCAACTGCCTTCCTCCTCCAGGGTGACGTATGGCTAGAGCAGTCTCCTGCCCTACTTCTGGCCAGCAAAGAGAAGGAGCAGATGCTCCCCCAGGAAGTAACTTGCTATTTGTGGAGATGGCAGCAGTACAGTAACCATGGACCAAGAGAGATATTGGATGCAAGAGAACTTGGTGCTTTGCAGTTGGGCTCTAGTCAAACAAATTCAGATAGGAGGGCTCAGCGAGCAGCACAGCATGAACTACTCTCAGCCCAGAAAGCTATAAATTCCAGTTTGCCACTAGCATACAACCCAGCTATTCAGGGTTTCCCATACCTTCGCTCATCTTGGAGAACCCCCCAAAAAATGGCATGAATATGTCCGATTAATACTAAATTTTAAGTTGTAAAATTTAAATTTTAAGCTGGTTGAAATATGACTTGGTTATGATCACACTCTCTTATTTTGTAAGTCTGGTTGGATACAGGATTTTAGGTGGTTACATGTCCCAGTGGTGGGGTCAAGAGGCCCTGCTGTCCATGGCGCTTATTTTCACATAGGGAAATGTGGCAAAAATTGCCAGTATGAGGAATTGTTCAGCAATCTCTCAAGTTCATGTCAGTGTCTGCTTCTTTCAGTACCTGTGCAGCACTAGATTTTGTGAAACTTTACATGACAAAGAAGTCAGTCTTATGCTCTTGCCAGGCATCCTTTAACTGCATAGTTCATCACTCTTTATAAGCAGAGAACACCAGCACAATGTAGCTAAAATTATTGCAGAAGGTTCCAGGCATTTAAGGCTGGAGCCATCTGTACACGTAGAAAAAAGCATGTCCTAATCTCATTAGATTAGCTGCTATAACCAGATAGTTACTACTTCAACTGAAGCCAATCAAGTAAAAAATATGCCTTTAAATCACAGGGTCTTTTCAGGGAAAAGAGACAGACAGATGGCTACAGAAAATTGTTATACTGCATCAAGCACTGTGGTAGGTTGACCTTGGCAGGACAGGAGGCACCCACCATAGTGACTCTGTCACTCCCCTCCTGAGGGGCACAGGGAGGAGAAAATATAAGGAAAGGCTCATGGGTCAAAATAAGGACAGGAAAACATTACCCATGGGCAAAAATTATTCAACATGGGGAAATAAGTCTATTACCAATCAAATTAGAGTTGGATAATAAGAAACTAACCAAATCTTAAAACACTTTCCCTCAATCCATCCCTTCTTCCTGGACTCAAGGTGGCTCCCAAATTCCTTATCTCAGAGGGATGGGGAATGGAAGCCCTGGTCTGTTGTCTCTGCCACTCCTTTCTCCTCAGGGGTAGGACCCCTCACAGCCTTTCCTGTTCCTGTTCTATGTTCCAGCATGGCACACAGAATTCCATAAACTTTTCCAGTGTGAGTCCTTCTACACCTTGTCATTCTTCATGAACTGCTCCAATGTGGGTCCTTTCCACAGAGTTCAGTCCTTCAGGAACAGACTGCTCCACCATGGGTCCTCCAAGTGGTCACAGGTCCTGCCAGTAAACTTGGTCCAGTGTGGGCTTTTCTCTCCTTGGGGACACAGGTCCTATCTGCAACCTGCCCCAGTGCAGGCTCCTCTCTTCATGGGGTCACAGCATCCTCATGCATCCAGCTGCTTTGAAACTTGGTCATCACAGGCTGCAGGTGGATCTCTGCATCCCCATGGACTTCCATGGGCTGCAGGCACACAGCTTACCATGGTCTGTACCACAGGCTGCAGGGGAATCTCAGCTTCAGCACATGGAGCACCTTCGCCCCACACCCTTCTTCACTGACTTTGTTTTCCACAAGGCTATTTCTCCCACATATTCTCACTCCTCTTTTTCAGCTGATTTTTGTGTCGTAGGCCACAGAAACCCATTACGAGTACTTGCTTTGAATTCACATGCAGCACTCCCAAAGAATTTAATGATTTGCCTGCATTTACCCTCTGTCCCTTTTTTATTCATAGGTCCAGACAGGTTGTTAATTAGATTAAAGCAGTGGCAGCATATATAACTCAGAATACTTTAACCATTCCATATGCAGGACAACAATGCCTGTACACTTAGAAAAATAGATTATGAGAAAGCCAGGGTATTCAATAATATTTTTGCCTCAGTCCTCAACAGCAACTTCTCTTCCCATGATTGAGTGGATGGACGGCAGGATGGGGACTGGGACAGCAAAGTCACTCCCACTGTAAGCAAAGATCAGGTTCATAATCCTCTAGGGAGCATGAGCATACATAAGTCTATGGAACCCAATGAGATTCATCCCAAAGTCCTGGGGCAATTGACTGATGTAGTTGCTAAGCCACTCTTCCTGACATTTCAAAAATCATGACATTTAGGTGACATTCTAGGGGAATGGAAAAGGGTAAACATTGTACCCATCTTTATAAAGCGTAGAAAGGAGGACCCTGGGAACTACCACCCTGTCAGCCTCCCTTCTGTGCCTGGGAAATCATGAAACAAATCCTCCTAGAAGCTGTGCTAAAGCACAGGGAGGAGAGGGAAGTCATTAGAGATAGTGCAGTTCCACCAAGGGCAAGTCCTGCTCAACCAACCCAGTAGTCTATGATGGAGTGACTCCATCAGTGGACAAGGGAAGATGTCATATCTGGGCTCCTGTAAAGACTTTGATATGGTCTTCCACAACATCCTTCTCTCTTAACTGTAGAGAGATCAATTTTATGGTTGGATATAAGGATATATGCAGATGACACCGAGTAGAGTGGCGCAGTTGCCACACCTGAAGGACTGAATGCCATTCAGAGGGACCTGGACAAGATCAAGAAGTGTGCCCATGGCAATCTCATGACGTTTAACAGGACCGAGCGCAAGGTGCTGCACCTGGGTTGGGCAAATCCCAGGTACCAAAACAGGCAGGGAATGAAAAGATGGAGAGCAGCCCTGCTGAGAAGGACTTGGGAGTGCTAGTGGAGGAGAGGATGGACATGACCCAGCAATGAGCACTCACAGCTCAGAAAACCAAACATGTTCTGGGCTGCATCCAGAGCCCCGTGGACAGCAGGGCCAGGGAGGGGATTCTGCTCCTCTACTCTGCTCTGCTGAGACCCCACCTGCAGTGCTGCATCCAGCTCTGGGGTCCCAGCACAGGAAGAACATGAAGAGAGTACAGAGGAAGGCCATAAAAAGAGAAATGGACCACCCCCCCTCCTATGAGGAAAGGCTGAGAGAATTGGGACTGTTCACCCTAGAGAAAAGAAGGCTTTGGGATTACCTAATCACAGCCTTCCAGTACCTGAGTAAGATGGAGAGAGACTATTTACAAGAGCATGTAATGACAGGACAAGGGGGAATGGCTTCAAATGGAAAGAGAGCAGGATTAGACTAGATATAAGGAAATATCCTAGATATTAGGAAAAATTTCTTTTCTGTGAGTGTGGTGCAGCACTGACAGTAGTTGCCCAGAGAGGTTGTGTATCAATATTCTTGGAAGTGTTCAAGGACATGCTGGATGGGGTTCTGGTCTAGTGGAAGGTGTCCCTGCCCATGGTAGGGAGATTGGAACAAGTCCATTTTTAAGGTTCCTTCCAATTCAAGCTATTCTGTGATTTTATCAAAAGAGAATGATCTAATCACTCTGATGACAAATGCTGCAGAAGGTTAATATGAACATCAATTTACACTTACTGGTGTATGGCACTTGTCATCACTACAGTCCTGTGTGATCCCCAGTTCTTAGAGAAAGACTGATTCTTGGTTGAGTTTGAAAAACCTGAACTGAATTCTGAATTTCTGTAAGTGTTTTCGGTCTACATAGTGAAGCTTTGAAATGTTTAAAATGCAGATCTTCATCCTGGTTTTGTGACTTGAATATTACCTGAAGAGCATACTATCTATGTATGTGACAAAATTGTTTTCTCATCTTCCTACAGAGTCCTATGGCTTCTAATCCATCAGCATCTAAAAGCACATAAACCTTCTCTTCATTGCTCTCAGCATACAGAAGTGAATTTTATATCAGACATATGTGTCTCATTGTAATCTCTTCAGGGGGTCTTACACTTCACTGAAATGATTCCTCTGATTATGCCCTTCTTCCCTGCTCTCAGCCATGCCTATTAAGACCTGGGCATTGCTTCCAAAAATTCTGTAAGGCCACATATTCTTTTTATGCAAATACCAAATAATTACATCATTCACACATTCAAATCCATCCTTTTCTTATGCACTTGCTTGTCTACCAATTCCAATTCCTTCAGTTCTCCTCTCCATGCTCCACCAACCATATGCATAGCTCACACATTAAGCTGAATGCTTGTAATATCAGAAAACATGTTTTAGATGCACAGGTTTTTTCTCTAGTGGGGATTGTTTCTCAATCCTTTGACACAAAAGGCACTATTTTTACTGGTACTCCAGTACCTGACGCAGAAGGGCAAATCCTTCACACAAGATCACCAAGAGCTTCTGAAGCCATATCGGGTGCCTGCCAGAGCTTCCTGGTACTGATGTCTTGTGAACTGGAACTACTCCTGCAAGGGCCAAAGATAAGACTTCTATTCTTGTTTGCGTTACTCGGTTTTCAGGTGTAGTTGCCATATTCTCCTCTATTCTGGGACTTCGTAGTTCTTAAATCAAAGGGATACCTTTTCAGATAGTTGAATTGTTCCATATTGTTTATTGTTCTCTCACTGTTTCACATGGCAATATTTTTAAAACAGATACATGTAAATTCATATAAACAAATTACTTAAACCTCATTACCCTATCCTTACGCCACACTGTCTATTCTCAAGCTGTGCTTTTGAATATATCCACATGTGATATTTTAAAAATACTTCTGAGACTTAAAAATCAATGTCAAACTGACTGGTCTAATTTCCTGCAATTCTTTTAGATCTTTTTCAAAAGTAATTGGAGAATTGCATTAAATATTTCTCTGGCCTCTAGAGACTTGCACTATTTCCTTTTTTTTCTTTTTTTTTGTCTTTCTTTTCCTATTCTTTGTCTGCATCTTGTACCTGGTCATATTTAAGACTCTTTATGGGGTTCAAGACCCTTCATTTGAGATACCATGATCTTAAAGATCACACTCTGTCTACATGCTTTTCAACTCCTATTGTTACAAATAACACCAAAGGTATCTAGAATCAAAAGAGACTAGAGAGAATTACGCTTCCATTTGCTTTACTCTGTACATTTGAAAGTATTTTCTTCTGCAGCCAGTTTTATGGTCTTCCTCATTTTAACTAGCTTCACCTGGTTTTTGTATAAGTCACTCAAATCAGTGCATGAAACAGAATAGCACAGTTTAAAAGAATAAAAAAAGACTTAAAACACCAGAAGGACCTGGAGACAAATGTAGTGACAAGAAACATTTTTAACTTATTTTCTAGGCAAACTAGTTTTGAAATTAATATCAGCTTTTCAAGTGGACAGGGCAATCTGAGCTGCCAAAGAGTAATGGTGCTAAGACCTGCACAAGATATGTTCTCTTGCAGACCCACACAGCAGATGAAAAAAGCCCCACAACTTGCCATTCTCTGTGGAGTCATGTACTAGATACACAGCAGCTGCCTGGTGGTTCAAGTATCAGTGGGATACCTTTCCCCTCCTTGTCTCTGCTGACAATAAGATTTGTCATTTGCTCTTTTTCTATCACCCCACAGCCAACAGTGCCAAGACAACATAAAGCAGCAAGTTCCCCACCCCAGGCTGAGCAGCTGGAACACCCTGCCCAAGGAGCTGGTATTCCCAAAAACACTGGGGTCCCACACAAATTCTCCAGCTCAGGCAGGATGACTAGCAAGTGCTTTGTAGAGCTGGTCATCAAGGACACTACTTGTCCACCCACAAATGAGAGAAATCCAGGATACTACTGATGCCTTAAGTTTTAGCTTTCATATTTTTCAAGTTCTGTCCTGCCTAGGAGTGTAGTTCTGACCCTCATGTAAAGTGCTAGTAAGCTCTCTTCACAGAGTAGGTAGACAAAGCAAACCCTTTTCCTGCTGAAGACCAAGTACAACTTTCAGGCCCAAAAGTATAAACAACGGCGGACTGAAGAGAGAAACAAGAAGGATGAGACTTCAGAACCCAAAGCTGTAATTGGATAATTAAAGCCAATATGCAAATAGACCAAAACTTATCAAAGTGTAAGACCTCATGACTGGTCATCCATTTTGTGACCATTTTAAGTCCACCTTGGGTGTATCCCTGGTCAGGCTCTTGTCCTGTGCAAGGTGTATCCTAAAGGCCTTCCAACCATCCTAAAGGCTTATCTACTTTGTTCTCTAGCTCTGTTCAATCTCTGTTTCAGGTCAGCCTACACAAGGTATCACTACTTCCAAGGAGTTGTGACCTGAGTGGGGAGATTGGAGCTAGGCCCATTCTACTTCTCCCTAAGCTGCAGAATTTGTACAGCCTCAATCCCTGAATATCTCCAGTCAACAGACTTTCACAAATAGATTGTTTTCCTCCTACCTCAAGGCCTCTGCCCTCATCACCAACAGGGCACTCTAGGGCACTCCAGGCTGGAAAATTCCCTCCAGCATATTCCTATGTAGCATTGTGCACAAGATCTGGAGAAAATTTAGTATCAGAATAGCAAGGTAATTAGTAGCAACTTCTGCTTACAATATTGCAGTAATCAAAGAGTGGAAATGCCTTTATTTATGCACAATTTGTGTTGTACTTTCAATATATCCTGCTAGGAAAAAGGCGATTTGGGATCTATTTATGTTGGTCTATATACTTCAAGTCAAAACAGAAAGTACTAACATTGCGCAAATGTACTGATCACTGGGGAACACCACTGACTGCAGGCCTCCTGCTGGACTCTGCTCTGCTGATCACAACCCCCTGAGCTCTGCCATTCAGCCAGTCCTCAATCCACCTCAGGGCCCATTCATCTAACCCACATTTCCTGAGCTCACCTATGAGGATATTATATGAGGGAGACAGCATCAAAAGCCTTGCTGAAGTCCAGATACACAACATACACTGCTTTTCCCTTGTAGACCCATCCTGTCATGCCGTCATAGAAGTCTATAAGATTAGCCAAGCATGATTTTCCCTTGGGAATCCATCCTGACTACTCTTGTACTCCTGATGACCTTCTTGTCTTCTACATGCTTTTTGATGATCTCCAGAATGATCTGTTCCATCACCTTTCCAGGAACTGAGGTGAGGCTGTCTGGCTGGTAGTTTCCTGGGTCATCCCTCTCACCATTTTTGGAGATGGGAGTAAAATTTGCCTTCGTCCAGTCACCAGGCACCTCTCCTCCATAATTTTTCACAGATAGTGGAGAATGTAACAACACCTGCCAACTCCATCAGCACCTGTGCGTGCATCTCATCAGAGCCCTTGGATTTATGGATGTTAAGCCTGTATATCTGATCCCTAACCAAACCTACAGCCCAGGGACTTTTCTTTTTTCCAGTTTTCTTCTCTTGCTTCTGAGGTCTGGGAGTCCTGAAGCCCAGTCTCATCAGTGAAGGCTGAGGGAAAAGGCATTCAGTAATTCTGCCTTTGCATTTTGTGCTACCAGAACATACAACCCTACATTTTCCATAATTTTCCTTTTGGTGCTTATGTACTGCTGCTGATGCCCTTCCAGTTGTTCATCCAGCTCTCTTGGACCCCCTTCTCATCTAGAGCCCTATCCCATGGGATTCATCTAAGTAAATCTTCCAAGAGGCCTAGGTTAGCTGCCTGGAAGTTCCAGGACCTAGTCTTGCTTCCTTCTTTGCTTTCTCCATGCAGGATCCTGAGTTCTACCATCTGGTGGTCCCTGCAGCCAAGGTTGCCACCAATGTTCATGTCTTCAGCCAGTCTCTCCTGGTTTGTTAGTACAAGGTCCAGCAACACATCTTTCCTCATTGGCTTCTACATCACTTGCATTAAAAATATTATCAGTAATCTGCAGGAACTTTCTGGACTGTGTCTGCCAAGTTGTGTTGTCCTAACAACAAATATCAGGGGGTTTGAAGTCCCCCAGAACCTGTGATCTCAAGGCTGCTTCCAGCTACCCATAGAAATCCTTGTCAACTTCCTCCTCCTAATTAGGTGGCCTGTAGTATAAACACAACAATGTCACCCATTTTACCCTGTCCCTTAATACTTATCCAATAAGCTCTCAAGTCAATGTCTATACCTGGACCAAGTTGGATACACAACTTGGTTGCTCTCTCACATAAAGAGTGATTCCACCACCTCACCTCCCTGACCGATTCTTTCCAAAAATACTTGCCTTGCCAAACTTCTCTTTGGTCATTATGCAAAAGACACTCAATCTCATCATCCTTAGCCCTGAGCACTGTAGAGCTGAAATGATTCCTAACAGGCAGAGATACCCCAACACCCCTCTCTCCTCACACCCATCCCTTGTGAAGAACTTGTAGCCATCCAGTGCAGCACTCCAGTCATGCAAGTCAGTGCACTGTGTTTCCGTGGTGGTGACTATGTCATAGATTTCCTGCTGCACTCCAGCTCTTTGTGTTTCTTACCCACAGTGTGTGCATTGGTGTAGATGCATTTCTGCTGGGCTATTGATTTCATCCCCAAATTAGATTTCATCTTCAGTTCTTCTGCAGATGGTTTAGAACTTCAAGTGACAGATGGTTTAGAACTTCAAATGACACTGGTTTTCATGGTTTTTGGTTGGCTGGTTGTTCTTTCATTTCCTTCCCAAATTAAACAAGTTGAAAAGCAAACATAAATATTTTTTATCTTCTTCATAATAAAGTATGTCAATGAACTTGGGTATGTTCCTGCACTCAAGTGACAGGAAAGAGAGCTGGGAAGAAGTTTCAGAGTTGTAACTTTCAGAATATCTTACAGAAGTTAAATGCATGTAAAATGCAGGAACATAGTTTCCAATTTTTATGTACAGAAAACATCAAGTAGTTCTGCAAACACAGCATTCATTTTGCTCACTAAATAGAGCAACCAAGACAACAATTGCATTTATTCAAATAGGTACAGTAAATCCTAGATCTCAGTTCCTACAAATATGACAAGTTGAGCAGTTGTGGAATAGTTTGCTTCAAATGTCTGTTTTCCAGGTAATCATTGCTTGAGAAAGATAATGAAGCAAGCATAAGCTGAAATGCAGCAGTAACCTTTTCTGAATAAAAAGCATTTTTAAAAAATGTGTATCTTCTCACTGTGCTAAGCTGCCTTCACAATTTTTGTTGATTTTTTTACATAGTTTTACAACATTGTCATAAAGTAATCATCATTACCATGCTTTAATTTGAGTCTTGGAATAAGAATAGCCCAAATCTCCATACGTCATGTGATGGAAATCAGGCTTCCCCACAAACCAAAAAAAGTACAAATGAGAAACTCAAAAAAACTTGAATAGGATGTGTTAGATATACATGCTGCTGTTACCAGTGTTATGTTCAGCAAACCCAGGGTAAAAAGTCATCAAAGCAATTACTTTAGGAATGTTAATAGCGTATAAACAATGCTTCCTAGACAAGAAATTAAATTTCAGTCTTCACCACAACAACCATAATGACAACTTAAGCTTTTAACTGACTAAGATGGTTTTGAAAAAATAATAATAAGAAATACTATTTTGTCCTTTTACTGACCCTTTCTACCAAACTAAGTAGCTCAGATTTTGAATATGCATATTCACTAAATGGAATACAGCCCAGAGTGTTTGCGCCACATTGTCTAATAATAGAAGCATTTGAGGAACTCACATAGTTTGAGAGTAAGAAGAGGCTAAATTTAACAAATTATTCACCGGAGATTACTCACTTTTTTCTGATAAGAGCAGGAAAATGTGACAGCATGAACAAAGTTTATAGGTTCATTCGTGTCAGTTGAGCATAGTTTTATGTCAAAAAAGAATGAATGATAAAAGCCACAATTCAGAATATTAAAATAAATACCTTCAGGGGAAAAAGACAGCAAAGACTACAACAAAAGAATAAGACAGCGTAGATAGAGCCTCTTCAGAATGTACAGCAAAGAATTCATCACTTCACTTTATATTTCTAATTAAGAGAAACACAGAAAAGGTGCAGAAATTTTAGTAACATTGAGCAGCAACTTCACTGAGTTGCAATTTCACTGTTGCCAATGCTTTAAGAAAGGAGATGGCCAAAAGATGTGACACTGTACCTACCTATATGGTGTCAGATATTTTGTTTGATTTAGACTCTTTTCCATGAAATATTGAGCAGCACAAAAGAAGCTGTGACCAGTGACCAATCAATGAAAGAGTAACAAAGCATTTCACAAATATTTCTTCATCACTACAGAAAAATGTGGTAGATTTCTGATTCTTTGTAAATCATGGGTGGCCTTTTCCTTTGGTAAAGTCAGGAACAGTATCCTGATGCCACAGCCAATGGGCAGATGATTGACTTCAAATTCTACTGACATGTCTTTGAGAAATATGTCCTTAGTATTTCACTCAAGCATCTCCCAATCTCTCGGGCAGTTCAGGTGCTAAATCTTTAAAATTCTGCTCACTAGCCAAAAGTTATCTGAAAACATTTTAATGGCCAGGTAAAACAGTTATTTTCATTTCAGACAGTGTGTAACTTGATTTTCTGCCCAATATGATTAATTTTTCTACTCAGATTACCAACACTCTGGTAGTCTTTGGCAATATTTTTAAATGCCAAATTTTTGCTGGTGGTAACAGTGAAGGAAATAAATATGACTCTTTATTAGTTTTACTGGGTCTTTCTTTATGACCCCTCGAAACTCATCCACTCTCTTTCTGAGCAAAGAAGTAGACAGAAGTGAAAAAAAGAGTGAGAGGAAACATGGAGAGGCTTTAACATTTGCGTGAAGGAGTACTGTCATTGACATCCTATTGTAATGTAGCATGACACACTGAAAAGGGAGTGTCACTATACAATTTCTCAGCTGAGGAAGCAGAGGTGTCACATACAGGATAGAATACAAGAATCGTGGTATGATGTGGCCGGCGTATCAATCCTTTTCTGAGTAAGACCAACACAAACACTAGGACGACGCAAAGGCGCTGGTTAGTTCTCTGCGTCTCACCTTGAGAACCAGAAGAAAGAAAAAATTGCAATACCTTCTTCAGAATGAAACTACAAAACGATTTCCATTTATAAAATAAAAATTCTCAAGGAAGTAGAAAAATAAATCACAGGTTGCAGAATTAGGAGAGCTGCCAGTATGAATATGCAAAAGCATCTGAAGTAAGAACGTATTTTTTCTTTCTCCTCCCTCTTCCAAAAGTTTCTTTGGGGCCGGAGTTTCTAATATCTGGGTAATTGAATTCTTAATGAAAGACGAAAAAAGGCATCTAATCAATACACATCTGAATGGCCCACATGTAGCTGTATCAGAAAAGCCACCTCTTCAAGTAATCACAAAGATCCTTGCCATCTCTTTTTTCTGGCATCAGCAAAGGATCCTTTGCCCATTGCTTTACAGCACTTCAATGTCTACTGTTTTCAATTTTGGAAAATTTATTGTTAGAAATTTTCAAAGATACTTTTGTCATTCAAAATTACCATTTCGCATTTCAGATGTCTTTTATCAGCTGTTATTAAATTCCTTAATTGTGACTAGTGCTTGTTTAGAGGCAATGTCTTGCAACCTTGGATCTTGCTGAATTTGTAGAGGCTTCCTTAGTACTTGAGCCCAACAAAACAGACCTTTACTTCTTCCTTTATTTCATTTCTAAACAGACTTTGGAAGAGATAAAGAAGAAAAGGGAAAAATGTCTTTTTCATTGGTCCAAACAAGCGTGAAAAGAGAAGCAGATGAACTTCAGGTATAGGAAGCAACAGGTGCATTTGTGTTTCTTACTCTGCATAGCATTCATAACATGAAGCTTATCATGCAGTTAAGCACAGCAGAATCCAAATACCTGCTTTATGAAATGTGTAACAAAGGTCTGTTACACATTGCTCCTCCTCACTGCTAGCCCAGAAGGAATGACACAGAAGAAGCACGTGGAGCAGAGATCCAGGCCACTGGGGTGGGTTAGAAACAGCCTGTACTAGTGCTGCTCAGCTGCCTGGGTGACTAAAGAGTGACCCCAAAAGATTTGGGAAACAGCCTAGCAAGTGTTTTCAAGTCACCTCAGGGCAAAAAGGCCAACGAAAGGTCCGCACAGCACTCATAAGGATAATACAAATCCAATCAGTCCAGGTTACATGAGGTTACAGAGTGTGGACAGAAATCTCATTATGCCTGACAAGATTGTTTGGCAGGGGCAGAGAAAGTGCTTGGCATTTTGCGATTTATACTTCATGCATTTGGTAGCAGCTAGGACAGCTTCATAAGTTTAGTCATATTTTTGTGTCGCTTGCTGTGATATGAGATACGCCACTAACAGCGACAGATATCGTAGCACTCACATTGGATGACAGTGGAAACCAGACACAGGGTGCTGCACAAATACATCAAACATTCATGACTGGCAGGCTTGCAAAACACCAGCTTTAACTTAGCTAGCTTCGATCAGCTTCTCTTCCTGCATGAATTGACCCTTTCTCACTGTCCAGAACTTTAAAATTAAGTGCTTGCATGTTTATTTAGAAAGGAATTTGCTTTTCTAGGGAGATAACTAAATTTCAGTTGAATCATGATAACTCTTATGTGATTAATTTTTCCCCTACAAGATTTTCTTCTAGTTTGAGTGCCAGCCTTAAAGTAGAATAAGAAAGCAGGGGGGCAAGGAATGTGGTAGGTTTAGCTATGACTCTATCCACTCTTTTTTTTGTTGATGTGGCCAGAGAATAAGTTGTTCTCTGAACATGAGTATCTTAGTCCATGAAGAGAGGACTATGGCCTGTTTCTCCTCTGCTGAGCTGTTAGGCCTCTGACAATCATCATTCCTTTCTCAAGTAATCCAGAGAAAATGCACTCCTCACCATGAAGTCAACATTTTACATTTTGTTCCTGGTCTTTTGCTGCTCTGTGTTCTATGCAGTTCAGCCTAAATTTTGATATGGATGCTCCAAAGGAAAAAATGCTTTGAGGCTGCAGCTGCCTTACCATCTTCTGAGCACACTCAGGAGTAAAAGTCAAAGACAGATTTCACCAAGGATAGAACATGACCAGAACACTGGACCAAGAAAAATTACAAAAAGGATTATTCAGCCATCAGGAGGGAAGCCTGGAAGTTCAATGCTGCGCTCATGCTGGTCAGGCTGCTCAGTTGTCTGCAGCAACAGTATGTTGCACCATGTAGTTTCTTTTCTGTGCGTTCCTAGGTTTATTCTCTCCCATGTTGACTGCTCTCTTTCCCCTAGAAAAAGAGATTTACTTTTAACCCATTTTCAAGTTTATGCAAATCTTTGCAGTTTATTGGAATAATTGAGCTTTTCTTCATGGAAAGACCTCCTGTTAATGTGAGTGAAGCAGGTGGGACAAATCAGGGTGAAACAAGATGATTTATCAAAATTCAGACAACAGAAAGTCTTTGTTGACTTTCTTGGTAAAGATTGGTTGGATTTTTTTATTGTTGTTTGTTTTGTTGATTGATTTTTAAAACAAGCCCAGTGTTAAAATTTTTTTAAAGAATTATTAAAGGCAATGCCCTAATTACCCAGGCCTAGAAACCTCAGAAAGTTTAAAGACTTATTTTCTAGATCAGAACAGAGACCTGGCTAATGTAGAAACACAAGTACTTTAGGTTTTTTCATGTTCTCTGAATCTTTAAAACCTTTAAGTCTTTTTATTGTGAATTATGATTATATTTTTGAGTAATTTATATACTGTATGTACAGCAACATTACATGTCTTGATAAAGCAAATTTTTTGTTCTTTCTGGTCCTCCGGACATATCCACCACAGGCTTCAGCTCCTGGTAGAACAGACTTTTAGTTGCTGTGCACCTGCTATGAGCTTAAAACATATTCCCACAAGACACTGAGGACACAATATCTGTGATGGACTTGCACTGGCTTGTCTCTTGACTTCAATGTCTCTCCTGCTGTGTATGTAACAACTTTGTAGGCTCAGGAAGTCCATGCATTATCCTCTGTAAAGATATCTGCCTTATAGATGCCCTTTAATGAATTAATAGGTTTGATCGTGAACCTTTTGAAAGATTCTAAACTGTATCAGTGACATCAGTCATCTTCATTTGAGGGTCACTCATTCTGTTTCATCTTCTCTGGTTTTGGAGGGAAGGCAATACCTTTTCAGAATAGCCAATCTGAACTTCCCCTGAAACACATTCAATTTCCTCTTGTCCTATTCCTGCTCATCAGAGAGAGGAGATCAGCAGCTCCTCCTCTGCTGCACCCCTTGAGGAAGTTGTAGCCTGAAGCCTTCTCCAAGCTGAACCTGCCAAGTCACCTCAGCCACTCCTCTGAATTTTACCCTCAAGGTCTTTGACCAGCTTGGCTATCCCTCTCTGAATACACCCCCTCTGAATTCACCCTAACAGTTTGCTGTCCTGCTTATATTGAAGTGCCTACAACCACACACAGGACTTGAGGCTGCACCAGCACACATTACTGTGGGACAGTCACCTCCTATGATGGTGGCTGGTGTGCCTGATACACCCAGGACAGCTGGTGATGCGGTGCCTGATACACTCAGGACAGGGTTGGCCCTCCTGGCTGCCAGGATGGACAATGCACTCACTTTCATAGACCCAGAGCCCTAGATTTCTCCCTGCAGTGCTGCCTCCAGCCTCCCACCCCCCAGTTTTTCCATATAATTAAGATTACACTGTCCAAGGCAGAGAATCCTGGGCAGAGAATCCAGCATTCTAGCCTATGCAGATCTCTCTGTGAAGCTTCTCTACCCTCCAGGTACCCTCCATAGCTCCTCCTAGTTTAGCAGCATTGTCAAATTTAGTGACATTTGGATTCAGCATCCAGAAGATTTACAAAAACCTTTAACAGCATTGGCCATAAAAATGGACTCTGGAGAACCTACCGGTTGACTGGTGACCAGCCTGATGTAACTCAGCTTACTGTAACCCTTTGAGCCTAAAATAGAAGTAAATTGCTCACCCAATGTATTATGGACTTGTCTTGGTGTGTGCTGGACATTTTTTTTTGCAGAAGGATACTGTAAAGGCACTAACAAAATGAAGACATTTTCATGAACTGAACAGAACAAGCCCAATATTTTACTGAACACAGAGCTTGAATTTCATATAATTTTCACACTGAGCATAAAAAACCTCTTCTTTTTACTTCCAGGTTTTCTCAGTATAACTGAGGTTTGTTAGATTGCAGTTGTTACCCCAGCTGGCACTGCCTCTGACCACAACAGCATTATATTCTCTGCTCACATTCTTCTTAGTGCAAGTCAGTATATGTCGTTGTATGCACAATAAAGAACAGTAATACTCATTTCATTCTTATCTCAGAAAGACATACATTTTTTTAAAAAGCTATCAAAGTGTTTTGCAAAACTGACTACTGTCAGGCTTGCAATGACCTGAGCTGTGTCTCCTATGACCGTATCACTCTGCATCTCCACAGCACTGAAGCTGCACTTGTTAAAAAGATCGTTCTGGGCAACACACACTTCTGAATTTTCCTCCACCTCAGTTTTAGAGCAAGTACTGGATTCCTAGTGTTAAAAGTGAAACAACATTAACTTAAGCCATCATAAATCTTGCATTCACCAGATGGGTAGAATACTACAGTTTTTCCCAAGATCAGCTCTGTCCTATAGAGAGAAATGCAGTGCAGATAAATTGCGAATTAAGTTACATTGCAACCCTTCAGGTTTGGGACATTCAGCATTGTGGTCTGAACTGCCTTACCCTTCATATCACTGCTACCCTTTTAAATGAGTAATATGTAAGCTCTTATGACAGTATTGTACATTCTAAACTCCAAGACAAAAGGATTTTTTTGCCTTTAAGTTAAAAGATAGAACTCAAGCATGGTATTTAATGACAAACTGAAAGTTTGTAATTCATTCCTTAAGGTAATGGAACCATATGCACCCAGTTGAGCATATACTCTTTTTAAGTTATGGTAAAGTGCAATTACAGTTTAAAGGGAATATTTATGTACATTAGTTAACAACATCATTGCAACTTAGTGCTCACACATCAACACTTAATTAGTGTAAGCATAAGTGACATAATTGCTACAAGGCATGTATTACCCATAATGTGAGGTAATTTCATGCGCTATGCGCATTTTAAATATCTACTCTGTATTTTTCCAGCTCAGATTTTTAAATCAATAGGAGATATTTGCTTATAAAGTTACCTTAAACTATTTTGTATTTTATTTGAATGCAGGGTGTTCTCCAGCAATAGAGAAAAAAAAAAAAAAGTTTCTTTCTCCTACAGGAAAATTTAACCAATTTTCAATATTCAAACTTGAACTCAAAAATGCTGGATTTCAAAATAACAGAAATGTCTATGTGAAGAGTATGTTAAGTTTTATATTAGGTAAATATTATTAATGCTTTATCCACAGGATAGTCAGCTTTAATATAGTAATGTTGTTCTTCTGTAGGGTTAATCATGCTTTGGTTCAGTCCCACTCTTCACACGAAAGGCCCTCGTTGGCTGATCAACAAAGCCTGCAAAAACAAATTTCAGCATGTCCTGAAGAACCTCAGCTCTTATGGTAACTACAAGAAACCAGTGAACTAATGAGCAGAGGGGGCATCTGGGATTACATTATAGATGTATAACAAAATGGGTTCACATACACCAATAAAAATGCAGTCATTCATTCCCTGCTTTATTTTGTTTTCTATTTTATAAGAGGATTGTCTCTTGGATTTGATTTTCTGTTTGAGAAGGAATGACTCTACCAATACTCTATGGAATATCAAATGTATTTTGCATACTATGAATCTTATGGAAAAAGAAATCTAACTTTATAATCTAAAGACAGGAAACAGAAAATGTATATGTCTTGCTTTGGAATAATTTGCAGAAGTTATATACGATCATATGGAGGCAAGAAGGAACTAAGCAGTTTTAAAAAGTTTTAATATTCCCCTGTCATGTTACATAAAGGGCTAGAAATCTTCAATAGGATTGCTGCTTCCTGCCTAAACCTAATAACACATTCAGCAATTAGTGTTTAATAGTTCTGTGGAAAGGATAATCTCAACTTAAGATCATCCTTCCCTCTCATAACCTACAACTTATAAATAAGAACAGAGTTTAAATATCTGGAATAAATTAGGAACAGCTAAGTTTCTCTGGTTTTTCAGTAAGAGGGGATGGGTGCAGTTAGCACAGCTGACAGAATTTTATGTATAATCATTTCACTGTTACTACTCATTAGTCAGTTAAAGCACTATTAAAACTGGAGAAAATTTTACCAGGAGAATATTTTCCTGCTAGAAAATTTTCTTTTGTATCATATAAAGTCTTCTGCAACCATATATGAATGTCAAAAAGTTTCTTTAAGAAATACTTATTAGACTGAGGGGTGACATTTGTTCTGTGTTAGAGCTGTAAGATCTTTTATTACAAAAAGACTTTTGCTACTAATTTTAAATTTAGTTATTACAAACCAAATAAATCTTTTAAAGTAAAGAAAAAAATGAACATTTTTCTTTGAAATGGTTCATTTTGAGGACAAGTCAAAAATAACACTGTTGTAATTTGCACTAATCAAATCAAAAGAAAAAAATCCAGTGCCTGTAAAAATCCACAAGTTCGTACATGTGCTTGTGGGATCAAAACCCTTTTTTTTTTTTTTTACATAAATAGAGTTATTTTAGTCCATGACTTACCAAGACACCCAGTATTATAACTCATTATTGTTTGAAAAAAGAATTATCAACATGTTTACCTTAGTAGAAATATTTTTTTAATTGTCATTGACACGAACTGTAAGTTTTTGTACTTACTGATTGATCAGTCATCAAAATTTGGGAAGATGTTGAACTAGAAGTGCCAACTATTTTGGGATAATCTATTGACCTTTAAATTAACTGACCTTTCTTACGTGCTTTTTTGAAAACACCCACCAGAAGTTGGATCTGGAAGGAAGCTTAACATATCCTACAAGAAGCCACAACATATATTCCTTAAATTATTATTCCTTCTATATACTTACTGAACTCTACCAGGACAAGCTAAAGAATTAGGGTTTTTTCCCCAAATATTCATTATGCCCAAGCTATACTTAAGTCTCAATTTTCTCGTGTTGAGAAAAATGCAAGTTTGCAGCCCTTTATTTGTTGCATTCCTTGAGTTTTGTACCAGCAGTAATCTCTACTAAAAATATTTTCTCGGATTTGCAATGCAATAGTAATTATAAATAGAGCAAAATTTTTTCTTGGTGTACCAACACAAACTATATGGTGGTCTTCTGATACCAGACATTTCCTAAACATCTCAGTTGCCCTTTTCTGCACCCATTCCAGTTTGAGTACACCTCTCTGAGTAAACAGAGAATACAATGTGGTTACTGCTGTCACCAATAATTTCTACAACAGTATCACTACCACTTTTACTGAACCTATCTTGTTTGATATACCCTAAATCAGATTAGCTGATTTTACTGACATATCATATTAATGACTCACACTTAACATAAGATCAATAAGTACATCCGAATTCTTATCCTTCTATGTTGCATCAAATGCTGAACCCATCAGTTTATAGCTTACTTTAATTTGAAAAGTATTTTATGGTTTATTTTAATCTGAAAAATACATTTATACAAATAAGACCCATAAGGCATGTGAAAGACGAGACATTAGCTTAGAATATGCATTGGTATTTGCCAGGCAGCTTACATACAGTCTTATATGAATATATATATGTATATCCACATATTAGTATGTATTTTCTTATGTATAAAACTAGTTGTATAGTTTGTCATTACTCTTATTATTATTTATGTAATTAAATGCATCCTTCATACAGCTCCTCTCTCTAACCTACCACGTATTCCTGTAAAATCAGATCTCCCGCTTGACAAGATAATATATTGCTGTCACCACACTGAATATTAGTATAATTCTGATTTTAGTTTACTAAAATGACAAATGCAGCTACTTTATAGCTGCTTTGGACCATAAAACATTTTGAAAGTTATTTTGCCACTGAATCAGTACTGAAGCAGATATGCAGGAAGATTTGATATTTAATATGTGAGGTGGTTTTTGCCCCTTTTCTGTTGTGGGAAATTTGGTTATAAATTTTTCATGACATAGTTCTTTTGTCTGTCAGCACCTTTTACTTTGGGAAAAAAGTCTTCTTGACAGCCACTTTGAGCCTGCTCCTCCAGAGTTTTNAGAAGAAATATGAACAAAAATAAAGAGAATTTAAGAAAATACTTCCTTCTTTGTTGTTTTTTAAAAAGTACAGATATGAGAGATCTGTCTTCATGTAAAATGAAATGAGGAAATGGTTTTATGGTTCAGGAAGAAATCAGAAGACAATGTTTGTAGCTGCAGGCCAAATGCTCCAGGACTTTCTGAATTCCACATTGCATCCAGGATTTAAAACCTTTCTTTTGGAGGAAGCGGACTGAGAAACAGTAAGGCCCTACCCCAGATACAGAGTGATATCTGTGCTTAATCTTATGAATTGTAAAAACTTACGACCTTTTAAAAGCAGAGTTTTTTCTGGTACAGATACACTAAGTGCACACAGAGATTGTCACAGGTCAAAACCAAGCTTACCCTTCAGGGTTAACTGATATGTATTGTACTACCATCATTGGCAAGAAAATTAATGCAATGCTAGCTTGTCTCTGTATGTATGCAACAGGTTTGGTATAAGTAATTCTATAACTTATACCAAAAGGGAGAAAGAAATATACAGTTCATTGCTGTAAGTAAAAAAATGTAACTACAGACATAGGTGTACAGAAGTATTCAGCTATGCTGGTCTTTAGACTGTGAGAAAATTTCCTCAGAACACACTACAAAAGACTCTGCTTTCAGGGCTAACAGACCAAGAAAAAAGCAAGGTCATCTATTATCTTAGGTGTAGGTAGGGGGGACTTAAGTGCACATGCATTGCATTGCATCTCTGAAAGGTGGAGAGTACCTCATGAGAAAACAAGGCTTGCATTTTCCAGACAGTCCATAACAACTTCTTTTGTTTAATCTAGGGTGAATGGTTATTGACTGTTGTCTCTTGACAACTTGCCTTACTGCCATTCCAAGGAAGTGAGTACCTCCATCCTCCTGAGGACATCAAAACAAGGCAAACATGACAGCCTGCGTACAGATCAATGCCACAGTGAAAGTTGCTCTCTTTCCTCCAGAGCAGTGCCATCAGCAATGCTGTCATATTTCACAACACAAGAAATTCCAGTTTCAAAGTTAATTTGAGGAGGAGGATTTGTTTTCCAGGAGAAAAAAAAAAA
>VYXD01009511.1:347473-387919 GCA_013397195.1 Hylia prasina
CACACACATGCACGTTTTAATAACTTCCATCAGGCAAGCCACAAATGTAAAACAATGCATGAAAATCAAATCCAAAACGATCCTTTTTTCAAATTCTGCATGTGGTTCACACCTGGCAACAACTAGTCTCCAGCTTATTGATTACAGAGTTCATTGCATCTATCCAATTTCCCCTTCATGTGGTTAAAACCTTTTTAAACAAAAAGTTACTCGCCAGCATGACTACAGAACAGAAATCACAGCATATAAAACATAAATAAAAGAGAAAAAAAATCTGGATCTCCAATGTGCAAAGCTAAAGAAAAGTAGTTTTACACATTTCATTAGACCTTGTAAGAGAGACCCAACTTCTTCTCCTCAGAGCTTGGACTTTAGTCATTTTTCATTAAATTATATGTGTTGCACAAGAAGTGGTGATTTTCCTGTTTGAGTTACTTTCTGTTGTCATCATTCCTTGCCTGCAGCCCTTGCTTCCTTGTATGAGTCCTTAAACAGTGCTTCCTGTCAGTCCTCCCTCGTCATCATTCTCTGATCGGCCAAATCTCTCAAAAATCACTTTCAGTTACTGAAAAATGAGCTGTCTGTATAATATTCTGTTATTCAAAAATGTAGATAAGGATAAAGAATTTCTGGGAAAACACCAGTTTTAGGTTGCCTCCCTGCAACAAGCATAGTTGGAGAACAAGAATGAATCACAAGTCAGTAACTCTGAGCAATTCAAACGGTCAGGCAAAATATAGTTAGCCCAGCTACAACCGTGAATATTTCAGTGGCTTCTGTAGTCTACAGTGATAGCCAACATGGACAATAAACCAACCAGATATTAGAGCAATGAGGAATGATTTTTTCATGCTTATACTTCTTCCTCATTACATCCCACTGGCCATGGTCACTAAACAGTGAAGATGAGAAACAATGAAATTCCCAGTTTCATGGGAATTTCTGGTAATTTTAGGGGCCTGGAGAGTTCTGAAAAAATAGAACAAACACAATAAAATTCAAAATTTCATTTGAAATTATTAAAAAAAGAAATCTGGTGGATATATGATTTTTGGGGAAAATTGGTTTATAACATCAGCATATTCTGTTCTACCCTTGGAGCATTAACAAAACACATAATTTAAAAAAGAAAAAAAAAAAACTCAGTAAAATATGCCAAATTTTGAGAGTTTTATTCCTTTTTGCATTATAATAAAGGCAAGAATTTTCCTTAAAATTTTATCCACAATTCCTTTAGCTAGTTATAGTTGCCATGCAGTCAATGGCAATGATGACATAACCATAAATTACGTGTGTTTAGCAATAAGAAAGCCAAGAGATTGATGTTGTCTCTTGCTTGCACATAGAAATTTCTTCTGAAGATGTTATGATCATATGAAAAAACCAAAGAAGTTAGTAATTCCCAATTATGGCAAACACAGCCGTGTTGTCATCTTGTTATGAATGAAATGCCTATTATATCTTTGGAGAGTGATATCTCTTCTGTGCTCAGTCTGCCACCGTCTTACTACACCCTTCAGCTGCATAGGAATAAATTCATGTAGTGAAACAGAAATTATGGCCAGCAATGAGCTGCAGCTCATGTTTTTATCGCCACTGAAGCTAGGAGAAATACCTTAATGAAATCAGCATTTTAGTAAGTAAGGCAAGCTAACTATTTTCACAGAAAATGCTTTGCATTTGTCAAATTGTCTGTTTTCCCTGCCTAAACTCCAGCCAAGGATTAACACTCTGCAGCTCTAACACCACAAATACAGCCAGCCACTCACCACCTTCCCCCCCCAGCACCAAGCACTCTTCAGTCAGAGGTGAAAGTAAACTCCTGCAGAGGAAATCTTGTCTGTCCCAAGACTACTCCATTTGCCCCCATCCAAGTTACTTCTGTAAGTAACTATTAATGGCTCTAACAAGTCTTGCTGTGTGCATCACTTTTCCATTTTGTCACCAGACTGTCATACTTTTGAATTTGCAAGTAATACATATGTTAGTCTATAAAAAAGTCTAAATGTTTGATAGGTTGGACAGATACAGAAACTCAGCAGATAAAAACTAATGGTCTTGCTGAAAAAGCAGATGCATTGAAAACAGAACAGATACCTGAAATGAAGGGATTTTTTTCCTTTGCTTTTAGTTCTCACCCTAAAAGGCATCACTTCTCTGCTAGGCATAACAAGCAACTCCACAGTTATTACATGGAAATAAAACCCAGGACTTTAAAGACAAAAGTCTGACAAAAAGAAAAAAAAAATTCTTTCACAATTCTGGTTTTAATTACTTTAGGCTGTACTAATATGGAAACAGGTACAATTAAGCAGTTGTAACACTTATAAAATTGCAGCAAATCATGCCTGTCTCTCAATTTCCCTAGCTTACATTGTCGGGAGGATACATTCCAAAAACACAGTGCCTTACAACACCATTAACTTCTGCAGACCCAGCACACCTTTTGTTTTTCGTAAAAAAAAATTAGGTTGAGAAAATTCTGCCCCTTAAGTGAAATGGAAGCTGCACCTTTAAATTATGGAAAAGTTTGTGTGGGCTGAGGTTTTTTTATGGGTTGCTCAGGATGGCATGATAAGTCTAAGTGAGAAACCTAGAAGGGAGACAACTGGGGCAGGCTTATTAGTGAACTGAGCTCTCTGGAGTAAAAATAATTTTTCCTCCTTTAATTTTCCCAGTGCTCTGGCATGTTTATTTTCCCTAATTTTTGTCACAAGGCTTCAAATAAATCAGTAGAGGCTTGCCTTTCTTGTCAGGCTGTTTTTTATAAAATTAAACACATTCAGTGCTGCTTGCAAGGTTCTCCCCTCCACAAGACACAAACCCTTGTGCACACACACACAACAGCATCTTGCTACTAGACAGAGATAAATTCCTCACCACTGTGATCATCAAACACTAAGCCAAACTCATCTTCTTTTCTTTCCTTTTTTTTTTTTTACCCCACTCTGTTATTCATAGAGACCACAGGTGAACCAGGAGAAAATTATTACAGTGTGATGACTGCTGAAATGATAGAAGGTAAAGAAGATGGATTATCACGGTGCTGACATGATTTGTATGGATTTCCAAAATTAAGCTGTTCACTTAAAGTGACCGTCTTCTTTGCACCCACGATATTGCAGCTGCCCTAGTAATAACCTTCATCTGCACTTGTGAGCCAAGTGAGCAGAGCACGTTTCCCATTACCTGTCAAGCGAGTATGTAGAGTTCTTCTGGCCCCGCAGTAATAGCAGGGCTGCTGGTGAAACAGAGCAATAAACACCTAGTGACAGGGCTGTAGCGTGAAAAGATCTCATCACCTGCCATTAGCACGCTGATGAATAATGCAGCATTTTCGGTGGCAGATGTCAGGGGTGGGAGGAAGAATCACTTCTGTAAATGCTCTGGTGAGCACTTCAGCACAAAGTGAGAGGTGATAGCAACAGATGCATGTGACAAAATTACACTTGCTATTGTGTTTTAAAAGAAATGGGAACATTTACTTCACAAATAGCTGGCAGGCTTTCTCTCTCTCTCTCTCCCTTCCCATTTCCTCCTTTCCTCCCCTTCTCCCCCCTTCACCTTTTTGTTCCCTCAGAGTCAAAAGATGCTGCAAACCATCAAACAAATCCACATATTGCTAAGCATTGAGCTCCTAATTTAAGCACTGTGTAAGGGGCAGTCCAACCAGTTAAGTGCTTTTTCTTGCAGACCCAAACTGGCAAATAAATTGAATAAGTAAGATTAGAAAAAAAAAATAATAAATTGGTTTTTTCTACTTAAATTCCCTTCCCACTGTACATTTCTTTTCTCTCTTTCAAAAAATCCTACAAGCCACTGTAGAAATGACAGTGCCAAATGAAGTGACAATTCCTGGATTTCATGCAATTAAATCCCTCAGAGGCTCTGGCACCAGTTAAAAAGGTCTCACTTTAATGTTAATATTATCAAGAAACCACCTTTTACTCCTCCCACTCCACTCACCCATTTTGCTGCGGTAAATAAGGCAAAGAAGTGACAAAGCAGTAGCTGCGATGGTTTTAGTGTTCACTTTTGTGTGGGATATGATTGGGAGGAAATAAAAAGCAAACCAGGACTGAAACTTAAAAGTTACAAAGAGTTTATTCACACACACTGAAACGAAAAGAAGAAAATGAAAGTGAAACTTCAAACACTCTCCCTTCCCCCTACTAATGTTCACTTTCTACAAACAACATAAAGAAATGCAACCTATGATTTTTAGTCAGTTTCTTCATTTACACATAGTCTTTCATCACTTTGGGAGAGGAGTCTCCCTTAGTGTCCCATGGATCCCACTGACAACTTAAAGCAGTTCTTTTGTGGGCTTTAACTGTCACAAAAAACAGCTGCCTGGGGAAATCTGCTTCCGTGACCCCTCCCATTAGCAGTTTCCCAAGCTATGGGTCTCAGAATCAAACACACTGCAGACTGGGGTGTCACTTTTTAAAAGGTGAACTACTTCAAAGGCAAAGGATTTTTTTATCTCAGGGAACAGAGATATTTTCTCACTTCTTCGCCACGCACAGAGGGCTTCTCATCTCTATCTCTGTTCAAGCATCTCATAAAATCAATTTCACTTAGTCCATCACAAACACGTTTGCTCAAAAAGCTGCACATAAATTTAAACAATCACCTCCCCAAATGCATATCTCTCTGCGGTTTAAAAGGATAATTTAGTCCAGTCTCCATGGTTCACATCTAGAGAAGTCCAGTCAAAAATGTCCACTTCCTCAATCTCTTCTTATCATAATCTTTATCAGTTCTTTCTCTGACTCTGTATCATGCTGTTTCTTTATGTCTTAAATCACACTGTCTTTTCTCCCTCACTCAGGAAAAGGATTGGAGTTCTGAAAACCTCATCCTGAGTTAAGAAAGAGTTAAGTTGGCCCAGGTCCTCTCTCCCTCAGCTGCTGGGTCAAAACGCTGTCAAGTTTCAAGGCCGATGATGGGGTGGGGTGAACTGCAGGAGAGACCGGAGCTCCAGTCCGAAATCCCAGCAGCCAGGAAAGCAGATGGCTCCTGCCCACCCCTGGGTCTCATGGGGGCCCAGCTCAGAGCTCCATATCAGAGGCTCCAGCCTCTCCTCTCTCTCGCTGTAGCTGGGGGAGCTACAGAGTGTTTTACAGGTGCTGCAGACCCGATCCTGGCCAGGAAGGGGCAAATTCTCCTCCCCTCCCCTGGCCCGGGAGTCTCCAGTCCTGGCATCTTCCTGGGAAAGGTCTGGCCCGGGCAGGGGCTGGCTGGGTCCGGCCTGGGGGAGAGGGGAGCCAGAGCCAGCTTACCTCTTCCAAGGCAGGGAGGAAGGAGACCAGCTGCCTAAGTTCCTCCTGAATTTAAACTGTGTGTGACCCAGAGGTGTATACCTGTATTTAATTGGCTACTCTAGTTGTCAATTTCAAAGTCAATCACTAATTGGGGGTTTTTTTTGGCTAAACCAACACAGTAGCACAACCAGTTAAGCGTGGAAATCCCTCTTGAGTAATCTAAATCAGCACAGGTATTGCTAATTGTTCATAATTATTCTTTTCACTTGAGAGAAACCACACACCCAGACCAAGTCCTTGTTAATGTCAAATGGCTTTGCACGATGGGATAGTAAGGGACTTCCAAGCTGCCACAAGGACTTAATTCCCCGTACCAACAAGCGTATCAGAGAGCACTCTGCTGAACTTTATATGAGTTTTATTCCATTGCTTTCTTGCAGAGGGTTCCTCAATGCTAGATATGAATAAGGATCAAAATCTGTCATATCTGACACCTACATATACTGGGGGGGAAAAGTATGAATTCATAACCAATAATAATGTTATATGACTGAAATATTATTCTTGGCATATGCTATCATCTTGTCTGGTGAATCACAGATTCCAGTGATTTAAAGCAATGGGTCCCAAAACAGAAATGTTTTCTGATTATCTTCAGACTTTTCTTTTTAGCGGTGTTTTGAGTCAAACAGCTCTTTTTGGTCAATTGCTGCCACTTGCTACAGTAATTGCCACAGTAACTTATTAAGATCAAAGGTCCTGGGTAACAGGGTACCGCAAATGGTGAGATTTTAATACAGGGAAGACTTCAGCTCCTGAACGCCCACACTCAGTAAGAACTGGATACACAACAGTCATCATGTTTGATGCCTGAAGGACTGCTGAGAAGAAAAAGGAAGAATTGTTGGTTCTACCAGAGGATGGTAATGCTTGAAAATCTTATTGTAACAGGTGAGTCACAGGATGTCATAGATGTTGTCATTGCTCAGAAGAGTCTTGCTCTTGTGCAGGTGAACTGCACAAGCCATGAAAGTAAAAGTTATGTCTGGAGTCCTTCTTTCTGCCCCTCTGCAAGCCATGCACATATTTCTATTCTCATAATTTTCCGATTGGTTCCTGAAAGGCTAGGAAAGGCTACTGGGCCATATAACCTGGGAATTCAAGAGCCCTGAAGGGGTGAAATAAATGCCTCCATTGTTAAACAGGATCCTGGAAAACATATTGCAGGACAGAATCTGTCTTCTGGTCACCTTTTTGGCTGCAGTTGTTATTTCCTAAGTTCTTCTGCCACTCCCTGTTCATACACACTTCAAAGGTCAGTGCTCTCCTGTTTGCCAGGGCTGCGTCAGAAAGACACCATGAGACTTAGACAAGAATGCAGCACTTCAGCAAAACAAAACCTGTGAGATGAACAATGCAAGGGGGAACTTACTTCAAATGATAAAAATACCATTATTGGAAGGAGAATAGGCAGAGCATACATCCCAAAAAAGAGAGAATGTTCTTTAAGAAGGCAGGCATATAATCAACATGAAACAGGGATAATCAAGGCAAGGAAAATTCCCATAAAAATCCCATATCAACACAGTTCTTATTAGCACAGCCTTACTTTAAACTGTGATTTAAAGACTGGGTAGAATTGAGAGGAACAGAGACATAGTTACAAATAAATCTGGCACACTGGAGCTGTGCTTGCTAACAGAAAGTTTCAAAGGATGGGTATAAATAACATGAGTTAACTGTGGAGGAGAATCATGAATAATCTGGAAAAGAAGATCACCACCTCTTCACCCTCACCACCCAGCCTCTTTGTCTGGAAAAATTATGCCAAACCCAAGAAATGAACCCAATTTGGTTTGTTTGGCATTTCTCTTTGCAGTAGGTCAGATTATATGGAAGTAATGTTGTAAACAATATGCTTGTAACTGATGTGGATAAAAAGTGAAAGTTACAGGAATGAAAAGACATCTCACTTCAAGGTTTAGGTTTGAGTCCCTTGCAGATAATCCTTGGATCAGCTCAGATTTTGCTTTTCAATCTTGAAATGAAAAAGAAATATGATAAATTGTAAAACAAATGCTACTGTAAAAAGAGACCATATGGTTTCATCCAGTCTCTTTTTCTATAGGGGATCAGCTTGAGATTTTCTAAAAATAGAGAGTTTGCTGTTTAGGTAACCTGCCTGGAAAACTTCTGTATTATAATTTTTTTTTCCTCATAATTTCATAGCTTTTTAGGAAGAAAGTATACCTCACCTACCTTCTAAAATTGTAACTCTTCATTGCTACACTTACAGTTAGATAACTTCCCAACAGGTGGTGTTCACAGAAGATTTGTAAATATCACAAGAATCCAGAAGAAAAGACACTAAAAACCAAAAAAGTTTTGATAAAAAGCAACATTTGCCATGTGTTGTGCCCTACTATTATTCCCACCAATATGTAAGTCTAAAAAGGGCCACCTGTGATGTATCTAAAAATATCTCAAGTTGCCTGTAATAATCTCCATTATGTATAATGACCAGTTTGATAATAGTCTTTAGAAGAGGTAATGGCCCCGCTGAATGGTTATTACCTGTCTGCTCATGCTGGAAGCAAGATGCAGAAGCCAGAGGGGACAGTGAAATGGTCCTTGTAGTGCAGTCTGAAGGAATAAGAAATATTTAATAGAATGTGAGAAACAGACAAGCAAGCACCTTTGCCTGTAAAACTGTCTGCAGTGATGCAGTAAGCCGTTGTGAATTTTGTGAAATAATAGAGGTATAAAATAGTAATTAATAATAATAATAGGCAAACGAGCACTGTGAGAGCTGTTTTAATTTTAAGAGTCACAAACTCTGTTAGAAAATAAAAGATTACCTGAATGTTAAATACAATTTGGTTCATTATTGAATGTTAAATATTGCTATACTCCAATTAGATACCATGTATCACTTGAGTCCAGAGAGGCCTCTCCACAAATTGAGGGTCAAAATTGCTTGCCTCTTTCATACAACTACTCCAAAAATGTCCCTATATACAAAAATATGGGGTTATAAAAGCAGCAAATAAGTCACATCAGAACTGTAAGGACTACAAAATAGCTTTTAAAACAGACAGAATTTTCATCTAAATGAAACATAGACAATCCACTGCCACAAAAACAATAGAACATCAACAATTTATGTCACCTCTGCCCAGGCTACATGATCAGCTCTAGAAGTTAATTCTTAATTCATTTCCATGAAAATAATAAGTTCTTCCAAGCAGAGCTTGCCCTTAAAACCTGCACAGTGTTAAATAAAATTTGGTCCTGATTTCAGTTGTGACCTCTGGGATTTACCACAGAATAAAGATGCTTGTAACAAATAAATGCTCAATTATGAAATTATTAAATATTATTCTGGTGTCTGCCTTAGAAGTATACCAAAATATTATTTCACTCAATAAGATAGTGTTAAGAGCGCAGAATTAAAAACAAACATCCTGTCTTTGAAACTAAAGGAGATAATTGAGAGAATCTCAGTTTAACCAAAAGAAAGGAAAAAGTCTTGGTTCAAAAGGCAGGCCACCATGAATTCTGCGTGGTTCATTCCATGTAGATTGAACAATACTGCTGAACCATGGTATTTCAGGACATACAGTACAAGGATGTGTTTTATGTCTTTAGGTGTATTACATTTTTCCTAAAATTTCTTCTGTTTTCAACACTCAGAAGCTCTGCATGTAACAGGAAAACGTGAGCTTTCAGAAAGAGAGATCTCAGCCAGATCTGTGATTACTTGAAATAAGGAATGCCTTTAGCAGAGATTCTTTTGTCAACAGCTGATTGGGTTCAGGGAAACCCAGAAGTGCCAGTAAGAAAGCTCACATACCATAAACATTTCATTGCTTCCTTCTCAAGGTTGCTCAGGAAGGGGTGAAAGAATGCCAGCTGCATGCACTCCTCTGGTGTCTTGTTGTGTACTGAATGCAGGCACTCCATCACTCAAGAAAAAAGACTTACTAGAGCAGACCTGTCAGCACTGGCAATCCTGGATCCAGGTCTCCTTTCTGAATTGGCTCATACTGTGACTTGAAATGAAAGGAGGGATAATGATGATATCTCCTGCCTTGCTTTTCTCCATTTTTATTACATTAACTTGCTACCACTAACAAAAGAAGGAGGGCAAATTACAATCAAGATTTAACATGTAACAGACATTTCATTTACTATTACAGACAATAATATCGAATAATTTCCTCCATCCTCTCCTCCCATTTTGACTGCTTTTCTGGTCTTAAATTGGATTCCAAAGGTCATTTCTCACTCTTAAAATAATTTCCCTCACTTCAGTTCTACAAGATACCTGTCTTAGATAGAGTATTTCTTTTTTTTCTTGCTACCTGTGTGAAAGAACATTTTCAGTCTTGTCTCTTTATTTGACCAACTTGCCCTTTGCCTGAAAAGTTCATAAACATTGAATGCACCTAAGAAAGTGATTCAGGACATCTTAAATTGTTAATTAATTGAAGAGGTTTGAATTTACATATTCTGAAAACACAGTTGAAACCCTGTATCATGAGGGGGTGCATGAAGGAATAACAATGATAAAAATAACAAAATAAAACGTATACCCTATAAGGCTATCCAGAATAAGAAAGTGCTTTAAGGAGAACGTTGACATCTTTTGTCAGAAACAGCAAACAGCATGCACCAGCATGAGAAAAGGGGACCACCCCGACTTTTCTTCAATTTGTACTTGCTGGTCATTTATCTTGAATTTAATGATAGAGACTGTGCTATTGGTCCTCAGTAAGACACAAAAACAAATGTCTAAGTAGTGTCTGAAATCTCTAACACTTAAGAACATAGGTGACTTAACTACACACAAGCACAACACAAGAAAATGATAATGTGAAAAACCAGTTAGAAATGGTACAGCATTAGACATAATTAATGCCACTAAATAGAAAATTTAATCTCTGTTACTAGCACCACAAGTTAATGAAACTTTTTCTCACAGAAAAATATCCAAGGAAATATAGAGAGAAAATGCAGTGTGAAACAGGCTTAATAAGTATCTGGTAGTTGGCATCTCATCTGGAAAGAGGTTTTTACAGAAGTAATAGACATTGCTCCAAGACAAAATACAAGACTATATAGAATTACAGAAAACTGCCTTTCATTTGCTTACTTATCACTATAGTTTGTGAACTGCTCGGGCTTTTTCTAATTAAATTAGGCAATATATGACATACATATGAAAATTCAATTATATTTCTCTTATGGATGATGGCATTTGGCTTGTATCTAAATTTTCTTAACTTCTCTAAAATCTTTGCCTTTATAATAGCCTCCAACATTTAATTCTACTGGGCAATTAGGTATTTCCTGAAGAAAAAAAATCATTTATATATATGACCATTATATGTCTATAATTAAATTCTTCTTTTGGTATTAATAATCAAGCCATCTCAGATATCCCATCAAATGGAAGCATCCTTGTAGAGAATACAAAACCTTTACAAATGCCATTTCAAACTCTCATTTAATCTGAAATAAAAAGAAATCTGTGATGATTTCAAAGAGATAAGGTTAAAAGAATGCCCATAAATAAAACAAATAAATAGACAGATTACTTCTACATTATGAAAGGAAGAGTGAAAATAAAATTATTTTAAACTCCTTCTTTCAGTGCATTAAAGCTGAAGAGAGAAAGGTTAAAATTTTGCTTGGAAATGTTATGTACCAAAGAGACTACACCAGATTATGTTTGTCACTCATTAATGACAATTTTGCTTTTAAAAATCACAGACAAAAAAGTATTTTTTATTACATTTTTCTCTTTTATTCCTTTTTTGAAATTTTTTTTGCAGATGTTTCTGCTGAAACAAAGATGTTTCAGCACTTTCTGCTTATACAGTTTCTGAGCTGACTTCTGCAAGTACTTTGTAGGCTGAGGTTCATATCCTCGCTACAGACCTTGTTGAACAGGTTGTACTTGGCTTCATGGTTTAGCCATTTATAACACTATGGTAGTCCTCTGCTGTTTTGCAAACTTCTCAACCCTGCAGGACTGCAGTGTCCTCCTGTGCTGTAAGAACAGCAGCCAGACACCTGCCACCTCCAAGGCACTTCAAGATTCTCAAAGTTTCCTGGTTACTTATGCAGCACAGGAATTTCTTAGCCTGGTATGCTGGAAAGAAAGCCAGCTCTGTACCTGGGAAGGGAAAATGGGGCACAGTAAGGCTGGGTGACCCCACATGCTGCCCCATAAGATCTACATTGTGCAGATTCACCTTTCTTGCTCTGCTGGCTTCATCCATAGACCAATACAGGCATCAGAGCCAAGACATAATTAGGAGGCAGCATCTCAGTGCTGGAGGAACTCTAGACTTTTCACATGCTATACTTTTCACAGCTGAAAACAACAGATTATTATCAGTCATCAGAGAGCTGAATGTTCCAGAAATACATTTGTTTCAAACACTTAGTATATGAGTCATACACAAGCTGACAAGATGGCCTGCTCCAAGATCTGTCCCTCCACTCTTACCACTGCTTGCTATTTATGTGTTTTCCCATTTATGGAACCATTCTGTTAACCATCTTTGAGGCAAGATCAAGATGAACAAATATTAAAACCACATAATCACAGAATGGTTGAGATTGGCAGGGATCTCTGGAGGTCAACTGGATCACCACCTTGCTCAAGCTTGGTCAATTGCCCAGGACTATGTGCAGAGGACTTTTGAACAACTTCAGACAAATAGGTACCAAAAGAGTCAGGCTTTATATTCTTGTAGAACATGGGGTTTCTGAAGGATGCAGGAAGGAATAACATGATTTCTTTTATATGGCTATAACACCATATGTGTCTGTGCATGTAAAACGTACTGAGGAATTGTAAAAAATGTAAGGTTCTGAAGCAGTTAATGAAGTAATCAAACTACCTTCTCTGCAAAATTTAAGAACAGCTAAGAGAACAATGTGATCTCTGTCAGTTTTGCCTGGAGCAGAGGACATGTAGAACTCACAAAAGTATCAGGATCCTAGGTGACGAAGAACAGAAAAGGAAAGGACACCGTAGGCTATTAATTGGCACACACAATAGGCTAAATAGCCTAAATAGATATATTTGAACTTATCCATTTTGGATTACAATAAAAATAAACATTAAAAATGTAATTATAGTTAATTGTAATTCATATGAATTTAAAATTATGTCTGAAGTGCATAATGAGTAGAAGAAATACCTTGATAAAGTCAGAGATAATTGTGTAGTCACGCAATTGATTCTTGCAAATAAGTGTCAAACGTTTATTCTGTGAAAAGGGCATTATCTCTTCTCTCAATTGGTCAAATACATTCATTTCAGACCTTGATAAAAAGGTTTTTAAGTCTTCTGAAAACAAAAAACAAGTAATAACAAAAAAAATACAAAATGGTAGTTTTCTGTTCAATAATATCATTCTTATTTTTTTTTCCTTTTCTCACTCTTTTTAAATCCCAGATCATAAAAGCTTTTTAATTCAGTCTGATCAATATAATACATGAGCTTGTCTTTTGTCTATTTTTTTGGCAGCAACAAAGAATTACTGTAATGAAATAATTTCTGGCTGGCATGATGCCCAGAAAACTTGTGGAACCATTGTGACTGGTTTACGTTCATTCCTCACAACAGCAATTTAAGTACAAAGCTCTGGGATGATAATTTATTTCTCCTACAGTTTTATGATATTTCAATGGCCTGAAATATCCTACTTGATGGCTACTTACATCATTATGGGTCTGCCATAAATGATGCAAATTGTCATAAAACATGGGGAAAGCCCTATATCACATCTTTATCTAGATTTGTCATTGATGACATTTGGGTTTGTTCATGGTAATTCTATTCATTTAGTTGCAGAAAAACCCCCTCTTCTTATCAGATATTTCTAGACAAGATATTTGGGGTTTCTGCTGCCTTTTAAATGAGACGAAAAAACAGATTTTTTTTTCCAGTGCACTGAGCGCCAGATCGGGAGTGGGGAAAAAAAAAAAAATAAAATAAAAAAAATTCAATTTTTTGGGGTTTTTTTTTCCCTCCTGTGGAACCCCCATTACAGCCAGATCAACAACTTTAATCCTTTTTGCTTTTACTATAGCTTTAGGAATGGGAGTTGCTTCTGTCTAAATCTCGCTACAGAAGATTGTCTATCTCATTTACTGCATAAGTGTCAGAATTTGAAATATCAAGCATATGAGAAGCTTTGAAGGAAAATACAGGAAAGCTGTAAGCAGTTAAATGCATTTCTCTTTGGTGATATGCTGTCTGTGAGAAAAGACAGTCTGTCCCATGGATGTAGGGGCTTGCCTTTCTTTCCAGCCATCACATTTATGGAGGACAAAGTCTATGCTCATTTTTCTTGTCATGGAACTGTTAATAATTATTCTTATGCTAACAGTAACTAACTCTGTTCATAATAATTAGCTTGGCTAATTTCTTTTTCAGTTTTAAGGGAAAAGTTGGTTCAATACAAATGCCGTTATCTGGGAGTATCCCCAGTAATACTGAGAGCAAAACTGGAACAAACAAGGGTAGCTAGTACAGTAACAAACACCTCTTACAAGGAGAAATACTAGCTAGCAAATAGCACAAATATTATGACTTACAACAGGAAAGTTACACAACCTTGTGATGACACTTTCGTCTAAACTGAATACTATCCATAGTAGTAGAAGCTCTAATATTCTGAGCTACACACACTGCTGTGAACATGCAATAACTTCCTTGACATCAACAAGAGAGTCCTGGTTTATGACAGTATAGTGGCGATAAGGATCTGGCCCAATATTTTGGCAGAGGCTCTAAATATCTCCCCTGAAACCATGTCTGGACACAAAACAAAACAAAACAAAACAAAACAAAGCAAACAAACAAACAAAAAAATCTCGGGAAAAGATGCAAAATTGAAAACCTGTTCCAATGCTTAAGTGTATGTAGTTGTTTTAGGGTGCCTGAATAATTTACTAGATTTCTTAGTTTATCTTCAGTCATAAGAATAGTTTGGGGACATTTACAAAATTAATTTAGTACAGTTTAGCATCATTCTCAAAAATGACTGTCAATTATCTGCAGTCTAAATAACTTTGCCAGTTATAGCATAATTAAAGTAGTATCCAATGAAACAGTTATTTAATAAAAGCAAGGTACTGAGCTAATAATGATTATCAGAGAGTAAGTCTATCTAGATATCTCATCAGTGATGCTCTCTGTTCTTTGCCTGATAATACCCTACTGTGGGATTGTAGTAGACCATCATAGCATATTTCTACTTCACTGTTCATAGGGTTGTTGACATCCCATTGAGGACTAGTGATGTTCAGTTCTCTAAGTTGCTAACTAATTTGCCAAAAGTCTAATTTTGTGAGTTATCATCCTTACTCATTGTACTGAGTTGAGCTGTATTTTGTTAAAATCCCTAACTGTTAAAAGAATGTTAGCTTCAGTTTTTTTGTCACAGTGAATGTGAAGAATTTGTTGTTTGCAAAGAAATACCGTGCTTCCCTTTAAGCCTGCAGGTCAAGTCACATGTGAAACATAATAACAGTAGCAAAATAAACAAAAAAATTATGACCGACCACCAGACTGACAGAGAGAATGAGACCTTCATTTCCCAGCAAAAAACCCATTCAATGATCCTTAAACAGCAAAAATTCGTAGTTGTGTCTTTGCATCTTGTGTATACAAATCCACCAGCACATATGTAGGTTGTAAAATGCTGATTACAGATTTGTAATAATTCATTAATTTTGATCTCCTTGAACACCAGCTGTACGGAACAAATTGTGTTTAGTAAGTTATTACCAGGAAGAAATACTGTGTTTTCAGTCCCTCTTCCTACAGATATCAGATGACGTATCCAGAAAGCAATTCAGTGATGGAAACCAGGTGACCTGCTAAAAGCAATGGCCCTCATTTTATTAGCATGAATACCAAATAATGTAAATGTAGCAGTGAATAGGAATCCCTGCATATCTTAAATATTCTGGGACAAGCATAATTAGAATCAAGAGAGAAAGACACAATTCCTTCTTGCTCTTTAAATATTTTATTTCGAAATACCTTTAACACTGACAGTAATATACAAGGGAATGTAGCAAAGGAAATATTTTTGTCAGTAGCAGTAATAGAAATATAAGCAGGGGAGTGCTGAAATGTTGTCCTACACTGTAGCTCCAAGATATATGCTAGCTTCATTTATGTATCCTGTCTCTATTTCATAGCTTCTTCAGGAGACAACTACCCACAAAGCAGCCTTGTGAAATTAGGAAAGGCTCCAGTCAACATCAGCCCTTCTGAAGGCTTATCAAGGATACCAGGGTAGAGAGTCATACTCAAAAAATGTCCAAATTTCCCATATGGAGCATGAATTTTTCCATAGGACAAACAAACAAACAAACCAACCAACCAAGAAAGCAAAAGGATAAGCATTTTAAGATGAAGTTATCTTTTCCTCATTATATCATTATCAGAGGGGCTTCTGAAAGGAAAAATGCTGTGGTATCTTCCTTGAAAAGATTGAAAGGAAGTGCATGGGAACACTAAAAGAGATCTCTAAAGATCCCAAATTCAAACTAGAAATGTGCCTCTGGAATCCAACATGAGTGAGGACCCCTGGAGATTGAAAGTCATGTCCCAACAGCATGAAGAGGGAACCTGACACAATGTGGAAGTAGAAGTGAAGTCATCAGACAGGAGCTGTGAAGCAGAATCTGATTTATAGCCAAGGGACAAATATGTTACAGATAATTTCTGGCTTCTTCTGGAGCTTCCAGAAGGAAGATGTGGTAGATCTTCTCTGACTTCCCCAGCGCAAAATGGATTTGCATAACACCAAGAGAACTGTGCATGAGGGCAAGGTGGTAAAAATGCAATACAAATGTACAGAGTCTTCTTTCCCAAGTGCAATAAATATTCAGATACAGCTTCCAGATGAGCAGAATATGACTTACCAGTTTCTGCAGTGGGTTGCTTCTACAAATATTGTAGATGTTCCATCCATAAGACAAAATCCTCTTTAAAATATTCAGATTTTAAAAAAATTAGAAGATAACATTTACTAGCATTAGAAACAAGCAGCTTCCATCCAGAGTAAAGAAGACATACTGTTTATATGTTGCTGTCAAAGAATTTTTTTACTGCTGTTCAGAAGAGCAGTGGTGCAATCGAACTATATGAAATATTTCAAAAACCCAGGCATCACTTCTTTTCATGTTTTCTGATTACTGTTATCTCTGAAGAAAATCATAGAATTATAGAATCATGGAAGGCTTGGGTTGACAGGGAACTTAGAGGCCAACTAGCTCCAAATCCTTTGCCATGGGTAGGGACACCTTTCACTAGACCTGTCTGCTCAAAACGCCATCCAACCTGGCCCTGAACACTTCCAGGGATGGGGCATACACAGCTTCTCTGTCTAACATGTCCCAGTGCCTCTTCACCCTTACACTGAAGAAGTTTTTCCTGACCTGTAATCTAAACCTACTCACTTTTGGTTTGAAGTCATTCCCCCCTGTCCTATCACTACAAGTCATTGGAAAACATCTTTATCAATTTTCCTGCAGACTTTCTTCCAGTAATGGAATGCCTCAACTAGGTGACCCAAAGCCTAATCAGAACAATGGTGCTCTTAAAAATCAGGCAAATCTAGGGTACTTGTTGGAGATAAAGTAAGATAGTGACATAAAATCCAAAATAACTTGTGTGTCTGATCTGCTTAGCAAGTAAATGCTCTGTAAAAACATCTGTCCATATTTTGCATCACACTTATTACCTTATTTCTGATTAAAAAGCAATAAATAAATATAAAGCTATAAATCATCACATTGAGGACTATAATAGTAATTCTAGGACTGAATCCATACATCAATAGTAGATTACTGCCTATTTCTTCAATTCTTTTCCCAGATCAAATGAAAGGCATTCTGAATTCAGGAAAGAACTATAAGAAATAGGGGAAAATATGTTTGAAAGTAAGGCTTAGAGAGCTGTTCCAAGTACAAAATCTTTTCTGATGCTTCTTGTTTCTTTGGTTTTCTTTAGCTGACTGAAGATGAGACAGCCAGGAAAACTAAAAGACTTATGAGAGAGAGGAAAATTGTCAGTATGCATCAAGGGGAGGGGGGTGTCCATGTGTGTGTGTATTGTGTGTGTGTGTTTGTAATAACCACGGCTCCATTCCAGTCAGCAGAAACTGAATTCAACCTAAACTTTGAGTATCAGATGATTGTCATAATGATTCCTGCTGCCACTTTGCTCTCCATGGCAAAGCATGCAAAGCATCTGCAGCTGAGTTGAAATTAGCCCTATCCTGATGTTCCCCTCTAAATGTTTCCCCGTTATCTCCCTCTTGTCTTGATAGCTAATATAGTTCCTACAGCTGCTATATCATATTAGGTCACAGCAATGAAAACGGATGCCATTTTCTTGATGGCTTATGCAGAATTGTTGTAATTTGAATCAAGTCTCACTAGCCTCTTTCTTTCTTTCTCTCCTTTCTGCCCCTCATACTGAATATATTGGGGTCCTGGCGAGCTGCCATTCTACTGCACATTAGAAATGGTAGAGTTTTTCTCTATCTGATTCTCTAAAATGAGTTCACGAAAAGGTGCAGACCCAGCACATTTGTGGTTTTTCCTATAAATTACTTTAACACTGTGTCCAATCATATATATAATTTCAGATTTTCAATTTCAACTCACTGCTGTGTCAGCACAGACTCCACTGATATGTCTAATGTATTTAGCTTAAAATGAAACGGATGGCATTTCATTACCAGGAAGATAATATTTTTGAATATGTTTGCTGCATGGCAGGATCCATCATTACTCTGCCATTTTATGTTCGGAGTGTGTAATAGCTTTTTAATGCTTTGATGTATTTTATTTATATATGTAATATTTTTCTAATATCATGGGGTGGTTTAACTCATTGAACACATTATACAGCCTTAATTGAATGCTTTTAAATATTAGTTAGGGAGGAAAAGCTTAACAAATTGCCAATATTTTGTTTGAAATTTAATAGACAGTAGTTGAAACACCAGAAAACCCATCTCATTCTCACTCCTTCACATTGCTCCTCAGCTCCCTCTGACACTCAAAACACTTTGAAAGGAAAAAAAGGGGAAAGAAAATCCCACAGTCCCCTGAGACGCTCAAGCTGTCAGCATGAAGGTAAGTAATGCAGGAAAACTTGAACGTGCCCAACTGTGAATGACAGAAGCCCTCTTATTGGAAGAAGCTTCTGACAGGCCTGAAATCCTTAATACCTGGTTTCTCAGTTCTTTGACCAAAGTCATGGAATTTTAAAACTAGTAAGAATTCTTCAAAGTTGGTTGTGGTGGGTTTGGGTTTTTTTTGCCAGCACGGAGAAGATGCTGCTTATGTACATTAGCGTAATACCACAGCTTAAATCTGCCCCAAGAGAGCAGGTAAGTACTAAAGGGCATTTCTTGATATTAGCAGCAAATGTTGTACTGAGCCATGGTAACTGGTCCATGCACTGGATTACTCTCCTGTGCTTGAGATTGCTCCAACCTTGCTCTTGGCCTCATTGAACTTCATAAGTTTCACATGGGTCCCCCTCTCAAGCCTGTCACAGTCCCACTGGATGCCATCCCTGCCCTCTTGACACCACACAGCTTGGTGCTGTCAGCACAGCTGCTGAGGGTGCACTCCATCCCACTGTGCCTGTCACCAACAGTCCCAATACCAGCCCCTGAGGGCACCACTCACCACTGCCCTCCACTTGGACACTGAGCCAGTGACCACAACTCTTTGAGTATGACTATGCAGCCAATTCCTTATCCAACAAGTGGTCCACCTGCCAAATCCATGTTTCTCCAGCTGAGAGATAAAGAAGTTGTGTGGGAAATTGTAAAATGCTTTGCATAACTCCAAGTAAGTGGTGTCAGTAGCTTTTTCCTTATCCACCAACACTGTAACCCCACCACAGAGGGCCACCACATTCGTCAGGTACAATTTGCTCTTAGTGAAGCTGTGTTCACTGTCAGCAAGCACTTCCTTATTTTTCATGTACCTAAGCATAGTTTCTAGGAGGATATGCTTCATTATCTTGCTGAGCATGGAAGTGAGACTGACCAGCCTATGGCTCCTGGGGTTTTTTTCCCTTTTTTAAAAATGGGGGTTACCTATTCCACTTTGAAGTCCATGGGAACTCCTCCAAAAAGGTGATGTTAAATTAACTACAACCTTCTACATCCAGTTTTGCATTATTGTGTTCTTTTTTGCTTTTAAAACAGCTTTAGTGACACATTTTTTGCAATAGTTATGTTTGGTCACAGAAGAGTCTCCTTCCCCAAATGGCCAGTTTAATATTGCAGAAAGAATCACTTTCTCCAAGCTGTTTCAGGGGCACTTTTCAGAGAGGAGGAAATTCCTTGCTGTCCTTTTTAGAGCAAGGTACAAGGGCAAGGTACAATAAGTCAAAGTCAACCTTTACTTAAGCTTCATAGGATTTTGTGTTTCTCAGAAGTACCAAGTGTGTCTTACACTTATTGAAAACGGCTGTGTGTTCCCGAAAATCAGGTTACTCCTTTAGATGTCTCAATTCGGAGCTAGGCATTTTTCTTTGCATTTTGTAGCCAAAAGCCCAGGTTAATAAGAGGCACTTATGTATCTAAGTTGTGTTGAACAATGAAAGCATTTGAGACCCAAATATTTTGCAAGATCTGATTTTGTCTATGAGATACTTAGGAGCAGACATTGAGAGACAGCATTTAATTTCATCTCATTTTACTGCTTCCTAAGACAGGCAGAATAACAAATCTATGTTTAGGAAAAGTGGCATTTTTATATTGACTAACTGATGAGAAATAACTAGCAGAAACACTTAATATGGGGGGGTGAGGAAAAAAATAATTTAAAAATGAATAATTAATATCTCCCTGGAAGAAAAGGCTGAAAATTATAGTAACACATTGTTGGTCTAGTGGGAATTTGTGCTAAAAAATGAGAATCTCAAAGGAGCTTTATGCTTCTCAGCAGAAGTTATTGGAAAATAAAACACATTCTAGGTAAGTCCTTTTTATTTATTGTTAGGGTTTAATTTCCTCTTTTGAGTTTTTCCCTGTGTGACAGACCACAACAATAATTCATATCTAAAATACAGCAGACAACTTTATAAAAGGTCCTTCTCATATCTTCCCAAGTAGCTGGATTATCAAGATAATAGGTGAAATCCTCCTTCTTCACCAATCACAACATGCTTTCCCTTTACCATAGTTTTACACAGACTAATTTCCCATCCAGTAGAACTTTGTGCAATAGCTTCCTGAAGGAAATTGTCCATACACAGATCTTCACACCTGTACTAGCAGACAGATCCAGTGAAGGTAATGTGAAAATACACGTATTATTCACATGTATACTTTTCTCCAACTGTTATTTCAGGAATGCCCACTAATGGCGCTTTGCAATTGTGTTCTCCCTAAAGATCACACACCAGCTGCAATGACAGTGTTAGTGCCAAAACATTACAGCAGAAGTTTCCAGGGTTACTAGGTTAGCATACATGAGTCATAGAATCATAGAACCATAAAATCATAGAATAGTTTATATTGGAAAAGACCTCTATGATGATGAAGTCTAACCACTAACTGAGCACTGCCAAGCCCACCACTAAACTATGTCCCCAAGTGTCACATGTACCTGTCTTCTAAATACCTCCAGAGATGGTCACTCTACCACTTCCCTGGGCAGAAGGCTAGAGTGCTTGGGAATCTTTATGGTGAATAACTTTTCCTTGGTATCTAATCTAAACCTCTCCTGGCACAACTTGAGACTGATCCCACAAGTGCTATCACTTATTATGTGGCAGACTGACCACCACCCCACTACAACTTCTTTCAGGTGGTTCTAGGGAGCAGTAAGGTCTCCCCTGAGCCTCCTTTTCCCCAGGTTAAGTACCCACATCTTCCTCAGCCAATCCCCGTAGGATTTGCACTCTAGAACCTTCGCCATATCCTTTGCCCTTTTCTGGACATGTTCCAGCACCTCAATGTCTGTCCAGTAATGAGTGACAGGCCCAAAATTGGACATGAGATTTGAGATGTGGCCTCACCAGTGCTGGGTACAGGGGCACTATCCCTTCCATAGTCTGCTGGCCACACTACTTCTGATATTAGCCAGGATGTTGTTTGCATTCTAGGCTACCTGGGCACACTACTGGCTCATGTTCATCTCTCAGATCCTCATCAGCTAGGCAACTTTCCAGCCACTCTTCCCCAAGTCTAGCATTGCATGGAATTGTTGCAGGCAATGGGGGCCAAGTCAAAGCCTCTTTTACAGTTCATATCTGAAAGATGAAAAGTGACTGATTTTGTATTCAGGATCCATACTGCTTAGTGAATTTGCAAAGTAGTCAAAATATTTCAAAGGCCACACTGTTAATTTCAAAACCATTGAGTAGTTAAATTTGATTGCAGCTTGGGGAGAAGGGGAGTGGTTAATGCATGGTATACATTTTCATAAAAACTCAAGGTGTCAGATCTTTGACTTGTCCCTCAGTTTCTCCATTGTAAGTTAATGGTAAAATTGTTAACTCACTGGAACTGTGAATCACACAAACTCAAAGTTGACTTTGCACCCTTCAAGTCAATTAACCCCACAGCACGTCCATCTCTGAACACAAACAATGGCTCATTGAACTAACCCAGTCCTGAAAGTGGATGTATGCCACTACTTGTATCTTTGTTTCAGAGCTACCCTCAAGAAGCTGCTCTCCTTTAGTAACTCTGCTGTTATCCTGCAAGCCTCCAGGGCAACAAATTAAATTTAATAGATGTTGCACTCCATTTAAAACTGTAGGGAAAAATAATTGAATATTGTAGGAACCCTGGACTTGAAATTAAGATATATGTGGCAAATACAAATAAATCCACACCCCTCCGATTCATTCCACAGTAATTTGAACCCTTCCATAGGGTGTTGCTCCAGGTACATTTATTTTGTGTTAACACTAGAAGACATGCAAATGGCAGGAATCTATTGCAAAATATCTGGGATTTCTGTGATTCTTTGAATTAGAACATCACATAGAAGCAAAATTTTAAGCTGACTCGCAGAAAGGCAACATGCTGACCCAGCAATAAAATATGGCCACCTTTATTTACTTTCAGTACTTTGTTGAGCACATAGTTTGTTCCATATTCTGACAGGAATTTTGCAGGAATTACAGCCTTCAAAATCTTGGGGGCTCTGTGTCCATCCATCAAAAGGAGGTTGTTTATCTGACCTGCATTTATGTATCTAAGGTCAGAGCTTTCATTAAAACCTGAGGAGATATGGAATTCAGCTTCATACTGAATAAAGAGCATGTTTTCAAGTTTATTTTCTTAGAAATACCACAGAGTGACGATTAAGCATGTAGGTAGAGAATTCTGATATAATTAGTGCTGTACATTCTTGATTTTAATTCCAGAACAAGATGAGATGGATTAGTGAGAAGAACACACAGGCTAATAGACTGATTTGCGAAAACATTACTTCCAGGCATTAGATCAAAATAATAACATAGGAAGCAGGATTATATCAAGATGCCTATTTTGTATTTTTCAAGTTACTGAACTGAACAGAGTGCTGGAATCCTTTGGCCAGTTTCCTCAAAATAAGTTTAAACAATCAATGTGTTTGCATCAATCTGCCTATATATTAGCTTGCCAAGGAGCAAGTAGTGCAGTAATATATTCTCCCCATCTTTTTTCATGAAGCTGCTGCCAATCACTTGTTGTTTTCACAAAACTTTGCAGTCTGGGATGAACTGAACTAATTCAAGTCTTCCAAATTTCATAACATAGGATTAGACTGATTAGCCATGAGTGAAAGAATTCCCATTGACCATGCTCTAAGCCATATCCCTTTCAGATAACTTTGAAAACAAACATTGTTCTTACCAAATGTACACTCTAATTACTGACTTGTATGATAAAAAGCAGATAAAAATCACCCAGCAGAAATTTACCATACTTCTAAGAATGTCTTAATTTTTCATTGGAATTTTCAAAATGGAATAAAATTGGGCATAAACTCTGCACCAGATTTTAAGCATACAGCTGAATACTTCTTTATTACACTTTAACCCACAGGTGAGACACTGGTATCCAAACTATTGAACATTCTGCTAGTCTGATGCTAAGAAATAACTGGATGAACATAAGTCTACCAGTAACCATCCTGAAACAAATTTTTCAGGGACAGCCTTAGCTGTTAAACAAACTCCCATAACTAAAGGTCATCCCAAATTTCTGTGTTTTCAAGTCTAAGTGAAATTTAATCTGCCTTCTTCCACATCAGTGTAAAGTTGGATGCACTTTAACAAAACAAATGAACAAACAAAACTACACTGTCCTAACAGTTCTTATCCTAGAGGGAGAGAGGCCACAGACAAAGAACTGGCCTCTAAGATTCTACTGTTAAATTATATAATCTAGGCTGAAATATTTCCACAATGAAACACAGGGTTTGGAGAATAAAATGTAATTATGTCCATAGCATCTTTATCTGACATTTATCCATTAATAGAAAGATGGGATATACTCCAAGGACACATGGAGCTTGAATTCAACCCATACAAAGATGCCTTCACCCTTCTAAAACTGTAATAAGAAACCTGAAAAGGGTGACTCTGCCAGGTTTAAGGTCTCTTTATATTGTATTATTAGGAAGGAGACTGCTTTGGCAAATGGGTGAAACCCATGACTCTTTTAACTAAGAAGAATTAACTAGGTCACAATGCATTAAACCATAAGTCTGAACAAGTAGCTTTAAAACAAACCCTCGAGCACTGTTTTTGTGATGAGCGACAGAAGCAGTGCATGATTTTTTTATCACTGTTCCATAAAAGACAAAGTGCAAGACCCTCATGAGGAATTACTGTATTGTTGCTAAGTTTATAATTTAGTCATTCATGGATTTGCAACAAAAATTGCACATTTTATAGCTGTTTTTTATCTGGAATTATATGTCTGGGAGTCACAAAATTTGAAATTATCTCAGCCAGTGACATGACTTATTTATCCCAGCTATTACAGAAGGTGGAACCATCACCTCTCCTGATTGAATGCACTGCTGGATTTGCTTAAGTAGTGCCAGGTATACCCTGACTCCAGAGCTCACTGCTGTGCACCTATGTGGCAATATATGAACAAGAAGTGTTTATTTTCTTTGACAATAGATCTTGATGCCTTGCTCTCAACCCCTTGTATCATTCCGCAGCACACAGTGGTGTTCTTTTAGACCGTATTGGGGAAAATATTTCAATTTATCATAAGCTCAGCCCATACCCCACCCTTCTCATGAAATACATTTTCTTTCTCTCTATGATTGGCTAAAATGTTGTTCTTGATCTCAGACAATACAATATGAATATACAAATTCATTACTTCCTTGTTTGACAACCACAGATGAAACAGCAGCAGTCTTGAAAAGCTCTGCCTGATTGAAACCACTACAGCTTCATGCTAAACAGAGTAAAGGGACTTGGGTCACTTGGAGACCTCAACTACAAGAATTAAAAGTCTTTCTCTACATGGAGGCACAGACTTGGAATTCCATTCATAATTTTAAGTTTGCCATTCCATAAGCCCCAGGCTATTTTCAGAGCTATTTTTTCATCCTCAGTCAAAAGTTTACCACAACCATAATGTACAGAGGACAACAAAAATGGAGTTATGAAGATAGGGGCTCAGCCGCTCTGTAAGAATCAATCCAGCACTGTTATCATCAGAAAACACAAAATCACCAAATTTTCCCACAGTGAGGAACAGTCATGATGGGAAGTTAATTCATATCACTGTGCCTTCTCCAGTAAATTTACAATTGAAAGCTCACATATCCTATCTGTAATTTAGTCTTCATCAAAAGACACAATTAAACATCTCCTCTAACATCACCATTTACACCTAACTTTCTGGACAGTTAACCAGGAGCTCTCAGGACTCTGATATATTACACAGACACAGAGAATACAAAAAATATTCTTCAGTCAAAGCTTATGACAAAAGTCAGATGAAGACAAGGGAGAGTAGCCCATAGTCTTTCAAAATTAATTAATGGTGTAAGGCAACAGAAAGCAAGCCCTTATATGATTCAGTAATGCAGCAGGGAGAGCCAGGCAGTCAGAGCAACTTGACAGAATAGTCACTCACCATGAAGAAGTGGAATAAATGCAGAGAGATTGTTTTGAGGTTTCATGTTATGCTTGCTGCACATTTTCAAAAGTTTAGGAAGTTAAGAGAGTTATGGAAAAACACACTCACAGAAAGGATTCTCCAGTACTGCAAAAGCTGTGTTAGGTATTCAAAGTGATGTTGAACCACAGATAGAAAAATTACTGCTTAATGGTTTTATTGCTATCCCTGCTTCTGAGCCCTTACTGTGGTTATACAAAAGAAAGCAGGAGGCATATGGTTTGTAAGTGAAATGAATTGATTTCTCTTCTATAGATTTAGCTAGTGTTTACCATCAACTGCTTCTGCACCAAGACACTTATGACTGACTTGACCTCATTGGGAGGCTTTTCTGCATTTGAAGGACTTTTCCGCTATCAACTTGCATATGCTTGCCAGCAATTCATGATAAGATGGTGATAGATGTGTTGCAGAAATTGAAAGCCATCTAAAGCTAGATAAATGAGAAGTTTTATTTAGAGTGAGTTAATAAACTGCCATAGCATTGTATAATTGTACTTTGCTCTCTAGAGTAAATCTGTCCAAGAACAAATGAAAGGAAAAAGACTAAACTCCTTTCAAAAAACTTTCTTTTCTGGACACTCAATTTCTTGAAGCATGGTCATACCGTGATCTATCAGAAAAAAATTCTGGATAGGATTCAGCACAATCAGCCCACTTCTTACTGCAGAACTCTTCAGCCACCTGCATCACAACAAGTAACCTATTACATTGATTGGCCATTACCAATTACATCTGAAATAACCTTTTTGTCAAGTTCCCCTGCAAAATAATGCACATGTGATAATAGTACCACTTAGTTGGCTCTCTTGGCATTCACTAAGGAAATTCCTTGTAAACCGTGTATGATAATGGTTCTTATCTTACCTCTGTCGACTTTGCTGTTTTTCTCCAGGTGCACATAAGTTTGCTAGAATGTTATCCCCAATTTGCTGAGGAATTTGAAAAACTTAGTCATGTCCTACACAGCCTATTAAGAACTAAAACAAACCACACTATCTGGCTGAAACTTACTTTCTTCATCATTCTCTAACCACACCAGGTGCCTTTTTGCTGTATCATTTAGGAAGTCTTTTTCAGAAAAAGGTCCTTAGTGACCTCTAAAAGGCTGTCATCTTCTTTTTTTCTCTATAAGCAATCAAGCAACTATAACAATAGTCATTTTCAGAGTAGTGAAAACCTGGCAAAATGCACTGTGTATAAGAGAGAGATGAAAACAGTGACAGCAATAAATTCACAATCTTGACATTTTTTGCCTTTCGTGCATTTGAACATTTTACAGCAAGAAAGATTTTATTGGAGCTACCCCTGTACAAGACAGTCTTTAACTCACAAAAGTTTTCTGAATTTTTTTACACCACTGTGTATGAAAGCACAACGGAGAAAAACAAGACAGGAAAGGCACGAGAGGAAAGAGCAGGATGAAGAAAGAGAGAGAAAAAGGGGGAGAAAGGGAAAGAGAAAGAGAGNTTAAACTGTGAAGTTCTTTGACTGCCAAGCTATTGAGTATTCTGGAACAACAATAGTTAGACAAAAATTTGAAACAAATTATGTGAATAATTTTCAGTTGTCTTGGACACACAAAAGAGAGGTGAAGAGGAGTAAGCAGTCTAGTAAATAACACTGAGGGTTTGTCAGCCAGCTGCCATATAGCACTGTGTTATTAAACTTCTGGAAGGGAGAGAACAAAAGCTAAAGAGCAGCTAAGGAGCAGTGGAGAGACCACAAGAGACAAGAGATTCTTTTCCAAACTTAGTCAGAGGTGTAGCACGCATACCAATAATTTGTGCAACACTGGACAGAAATGGAGGCTAGAATTAATTCTAATGGCAAGGAGATCACCAGCTCTAGCAATGGCACCTCTCTGTCTTTCAAAGTCTTTTGGCCTAAAAGTACCAACATTTCACTTTCACAGCTTGCTTACAATTTGTAGCTTGTCTAAAATTGTAACAAAAACATGCTTCATTTAATTGAAACCTTGTAGTACTCCACCTGAAAGCAGCTGATCAATGTAACAAGAACATTTCAAAATGCACTAATGGGAAGGAATTTCTCCAAAAGTTCAGGCTTTTGCCTTAGGAGATGTCTCCTCGCCATAGCAGCTGTAGTTTATGTGTCTTTTACTATGAGACTGTTCATACCAGTGAGGGTACTGCTAAGCTTTTTTTTTTACTTCTGAGACAAAAATGCCAGCCTCAGGTCATTAGCTTCTTAATGCAGATGATGTTTGAACATCCACCACAAGCTTCGCCACAGCATAGAAGTCCAGCCTGTAATCTCTCTATTCTCTCCCCTTATCCTCACAATTGCTCAAACTGCTTCAGGCTGGTGTTCTCAATTTTTCTGGAGATTCAGCTGCCTGCTTCAGTTTCCAGACCAGAGGGAACTGAGCAATTCCCTTCAGGCAATCTATATGGTCTAGCAGTTCACTGTGTGCAATGCCTTATTGATTTCTGCCATAGCCTCCATAGTTGACTCAAGGATCAGAGGCTCTAGCAGTGGCTAACAAGTTTAAACAATTAGTCCCATTTGTAACTACTTGGTGAAAGGCTTGTCAGTCTCAATGTACCTTGTACTGCAGCTTTTAGTGGATTTCTAGTCCCATTCATTTTGCCTCAATGACCTCTACAGTTAATGGGGGTTATTGGAAATTTTTTTTCTTCAAAAGCTTTTCTTTCTGCTCCCTGCTTTTTGTTTTCAGAACATAAAAGCCATTTAGGTTGTGATGTTAAAAAACAGCAGTGCAGGCAATAATCTGTTGCTCTCCAATGAGAAAATGCATGTCCTTGTGTACTGTGTTGTGTCTGATACCAAAAAACATCTTTGTCAATCAGGTGCCAGTAAAGTAAGTCATTCTGAATAGAAAGGTTTGCTGAGAGCAGTATTATTCTTTTAAATGGTCATATTAAAAATCCTAACTCTCGTCAAGGTTGAGAACTTCCCATTAATATAATTTCAACATATTAAAGCCTTTCTTTTTTCTCTATCTAACCTTCTCATAACAGTAGTTTGCAGTATTGTCATACACACAGCAAAATAACTTCCATGTGAGATTCCTACTACTGAATGGGCCCAATCATGCCAATTTTCATCATAATTAGCACTATACCCTGGAAGCAGGTCCTATTAGCTTTGGCTGTGCTGTTCCCTTAGGTAGCTCTCAAAGGCCACTCCAAAAGTGGTCTGAAGTTCCATCCTTTTCTTTACTGCAGGCCTAACAGACCCTGATATTTCCCTACTCTTCACTGCCTGGAGCAACCTTAAGTCAGAAATACATATAAAATAATATCTTAGTGAAAAGACACTGCTTACCACCATTTTGTTTTCTGCCAACATTGCAAAGAGATGGTAACTTAAAAGGTTTAAGGGAAGAACCAAGATGCTCCACAGAAAACTTACCAGGCTAAAGATACTATCTTGTTGCTGCCTAAGAATTATCCACCTCATCTCAAGAATCACAGCTTACATTCCATAAAAAGAAACACCTCAGCCACCCTCAGATTCACTAAGATAACATTCACATGGCTGAAGCCTGCCACAGCTGAGCCTTGACCACTGCAGTGGTTGGTTTGGGCATGTGCTGCAAGCACTTACTAGTGAACTATGCTGCTGTCCAGACAGAATGCTGACCAGCAGAAGATGCCTGAATTCTAGCTAAATTCTAGATGCAAAGCCTACAGGTCCAGAGAGGCAGTGTACCAGCCTCTAGATTCTGATTTTACTCCTATTTTAACCTCTTTGTTTTTACCTTTTTTTTTTTTTNACCATTTGTGCCTTTTCTCTCTTCCGTCCTTTAAGACTGAACAGAAATTTAGTTCTCTGTACCTGTCTTTATCACAGAAGTCTGTGAGGCCACACACCCTTCAGTTTATTGTGCCCTGTGAACTTCTGTCCCTAAAAGCAGTCAGGATGTTTTCAAATGTGTTATGGAAGGGACCCACACTTGCTACACTTACATGTAGAGACAAAAATCTCTCCTGTCCAGAGGCCATTGGGAGCCATCACCAGTAGCTTCTTTGCTGTCTGCAGGAAGTCCTTTTGGTTTTGCACTCTGATGTACATTCCCTGGAATCATGGATCTATATCCTTAGGAGTTGCCATTGAGCAAGCCACGGATAAATCAACGGAGATGTGTGTTCAGCTGAACCTTCTCATCCTGTCAAATATTCATCAGGTGCAATTTTCAGAAGCTCAGAACTATTCACAGGGTTTATCCTTGGCACTAGCATGAAAAGCAGCTTCAGCAAAGCACCAGTTCCTGCCTCACCAGCACAGTGAAGCATGAAGATCATCCCTTGCTCATGGGAGCAAGGGTTCTGCCAGGGGTGCCTGACAACAACCCCGAGTGAGCTATAAGCAGACTCCCTCATTTGAAGTACAGTGTGTGTCCCTCTTCCCAGTCCCATTACAACCTGCATAAAGAGGAACAAGACTTACAGGAAGAAGGTACAAGGCTTCTTTCCCTTCCCACAAGGAGAAGGCATTGTTCCCAACATGCTATTCTGAAAGTCCAGAAAGACATTCCCGCTCTGTACTTGGGTCTGTAGCTCTCCTCTGTGCCCTCACCACATTCAGGCACTGCCACAACTGTCTCCTGATCCTTGTTCTTTAAGGAAATCCTCAAAATCTGTTCTGCAGATGTAAGTGCAATTATAAGTTGTTGCCTTTTCCAGAACCAAGCATGTGTAGTGACTCCAAATATAACCTAAGTCCCAGGTTAGAGACTGACAGTATTCCCCAGTTTCCTTCTCTATCGCTGGTGGGCCTTCTGTACTGGCACTCTTCCCTGACTCTCTGTGTTGCAGGAAAAGTCAGTTAGCCTGTCAATGTCACCTCCTCCAAGGACAGAGTAAGCAATGCTGTCAAGCAGGTCAGTGCAAGGTGGTGGGGGAAACAGAATGCTTAAAGTAGCATTAAAAATAGCACTGGCTTAAAAAGGAATAAACAGCATTTAAAACACCACTGTTGATGCCACATGCTGAGATAACTGACACAGTTGTAATAGTTACATTGAGAGACTGAGTATTTCAATACCATCCTTTTCAGCCAAAAAATGTCAATTAAAACAAGTTGATGCTGCATTCTTCCATCTGGGTGTCTTCTTCCCTTTCCATGCCTGGTGACTAACAGCCCACCAGCTGAAAATGTGACCATGCATGCCACAGGCAGAATACATAATGGTCTTCTTCTCAAGGACTAAGGAGCACCTCAAACCCTGGGTGACAACACTTCCCTTCTCTCCAGCTAACACAGCTGGAGTTACCATGTCCATACTGGCTCCCTGGCTGCCTCTGCCCTGGCACAGCACTGCTCACCTGGCAGCTGCCTGCAGCCACAGCCATGGTCCTCCCAAGGCTATGGCCTGCTCAAGGATGTCCTCCCCTGCACACACCCTGTCTCTGGCACATGGTGCGATTTTTGGCTTGTCATGTGCAGAGCCAGAGTTGGATTTGATGATCCTTGTGGGTTCTTTCCAGCTCAGGATATTCCATGATTCTGTACAGCAGCATGCATGGGGAGTTGGACGTATCTGACTGACTGACTGCTAGGCAGAACAGTCTGTGCCCCAGCTGCACCACAGAGCGGTTTTGTCTCCACACATGGCATTTGGGAAAATATGGACAGTGAAATAACAATGCATTGAGACAGGCCATATTGTACAGCCATGCTAGGAATGTGCAGTCAGGACAAGAGCAAGGATGGGCTAGACTAAAGGATGGAGGGAACATTCTCATGCCTGTCCAGGACCCTGTGGCTATGGTGCCAGGAGGATGCCAGCAAGAATATTTTGGAGGCTCCATGGGCAAGATTTTACCTCATGAAAGTCAAAAGAAAGCAGTATAAAAGCAGTAAAACAAACAAAGGTGTACAAGAGAGAAGAATAATCAATCACGGTCCTAACAAAACTTGGGTGTATACATAATATTACAGAATTAAAAGGAAGCAGCTGAGCTTTGTGTCTTCCCTGATCTAATCAGCAAGACCTCAGTGTCAGTCTCTGTGCTCCCTTTGCTGTAAAGATTTTGCTGGTGTGTAGCATCGGAGAAAGGGTCTATCACAGAATTTTCCATTAGATATTTGAATTAAGCAGAAGACATTATAGCTGAATAGAGGGGTCCTTGCTCTCAGGATTCTATAATTTATCTTTAGCTTGTAAATAAATGCTTTTGGCTGGCTTAAATTTTCATGCTGTGCACCTTAGCTGGCCTCAGGTCAGAAGAAGAAACATGTTTTGAATACAGAGTCACTTAAAACAGATTTTAGGTGTGACTTTCTCATTCCACCACCAAGGTGAGGTAAGATGAAGTGTTCATTTGCACAAGATTTTCCCAGAGAATATTTTCTGGCTGTGGTGTTTGCCTTGTCTTGAAGTTACAGCACTTTACTTACTTAGGCAGCAGCCATAAAGGGGCATATGTGTAGACAGCACATATTAGATCCTTATCTAATCTCCCAGGGTGAAAAAAAAAAAAAAANATATGACAGAAGTGTAAAAGATCACAGTCCTACCAAGAAATCCAGCAAAGAAGGAAAGACTTAAACACATATTTTTGTACTAAAACAGGAATACAGACAATGAGATCTCCACAGTCAGTGATTTTCTTTTCAACTGATTCCTTCTGGGGCCGGCATCCATAGGATGCCATATTATGACTGCTTAATTGTAGCGTGGAGTACAGGAAATTGCTGCTATTTTTTAGAACTAGTGTAGTTCTCTGACAGCTTAATACTCTTACACACTTTACTTCCACCTAGTTGGATGTGTATCTGTGATAGTGCAAGACAAAACCACACTGCCTGGTGGAGAGATGAGCAGGAAGAGTGAACAGCAGAATAACACCCTTAAAAATGGCACTTAGGAACAATTGCCATAAACATGCTCCTGGATTTCTTATGGATCATCAACGATTTCACAAGGACTACTGGCAGGATTTTTACAGTGTCTTTTAAAAGAAGGAGGTTGTTCTCAAAATTCTGGCAGTCCTATACCCTTTAATTTATTTGAAAACCATGATGAGTCTTCACTATGGGCTATCCTATGAGCTTTATTTTTTTCCTGAGAACACGTAAAAAGAAATAAACCTGTTTCTGAGTTTTGCATTAAAAATCCTTTTTAAAAATTTTAAAAGCCAAAAATCATCCTGGATTGCATAGTGACATCTTGTGGTGCAAGGAGAGCACAGCTGAGTGAGAATTCAGAATCATGATTATCATCAGCATAGCTCCAAAATGCATAATAGCACTTTGTGTCTGGCTTTTTATTTTCTCAATGAAGGACTGTTGCTGGATTATCAGCACACCCTGTTCATTATGCCACCTAAAATGCTTTTTCCGAACGGGGTATTAACTCATAATTAATCATCTCTCTTAATGTAAATTTATCCGTGCAGGCATACTTAATCAGAGTTCTTTCATTTTTCATAATATTTTAATAACAGAGCACCAAAAGAGACTTTCAAGATATAAAGTTATATGAATAGTGTTTATAATCTGAGTCTATTCAAGCGGTTGCATTCTTGAGCTTCAAGGAAGCTGAAAAATTACATAATTTGAACCTATGCAATCTCATTATGATTAACCTGAAAACTAGATATACTTATGGAATGTTACACACTCTGCAGAAGTCATTCAAAAAAGTGATGTGTTTTCCAATAAGAGTAGTTACAAATGTAGCACTTAATTCGTATTAGAAGCCTCAGCGCAGCTATATATCATCAGAAAAATCAGAAGTCAAAGGCTTTCAGTGAACATTCAGAATGTTTATGCACGTGGATGCATTTAAGTATGTGGCAGGTTTGGGGATTATTAAATTTATCTCATTTAATTTTTTTTAATCCTTACTCTAGAAGCAGTATAAAGGTCTGATGTTTTTAATGAGTATTGATGGCAGCTGTCACTAAAAAGACTGGCTTGTTGTGAGTAATAAGACTGAACTCATTGTAGGCAGTTACTACCACCACGTTTCTGACAACATCATTTACACCTTATCTCCTCCCTAAAATGCCAAAAACCAGCAACATGTTCTATCTTCTTTGACAAATTTCCTATTCAAAGATAAGTCAGCCATGTTATGAACAACAGAAACACTTCAGAATCTTCATTAATTTGGAGCCCTGTGAATAAAGCAAGCAGGGCTCAAACCTGTTCACACAAACCCCAGGTAAGTTTGGAGTAAAGCTTTCTCTTCGACTTGATCTGGAGGATACACCATCCCTAAGTCTGTCACCCCTCCTCAGATTTAACATGCATCCAGTTAGCTTTCAAGAGCTCTCCTTTGCTCTCATCCAATGTGTTTTCCATGGTGATGTTAGAGAAATTACGACAAAGACTTCAAGCAAGACATTTATAAGCCATGAATGTTAACAATAACATCACCACTTGAAGCAGACCAGTAGCTGTTTTGTGCTATATATAGATTGTGATCAGTTTCTATACTCTAATTAGAAATGTTCATTACTAAAGCAACCAATTGTTGAAAAGATAGAATGTTTCTCCAGGATTAGTGGCCACCTGGGAGCAGATTAAATCTTACTATAAATCCATGGCCATTAAGACCATTTTGCCCAGTAAAAAATTACTTATTCAAGACATTTGATTTTTCCAATTGAGGAAATGTTTGATCCTTCCAATTAAGGATCTCCCTGTGTTTTGCGAACAGCAGTGATTTCATAACTCAGCATCCACAGTAGGTAGAGTGGTCATCCCACTTTATGATATAATGTAATAGATACATTTAAAAATTTAAACAAATTATCAAAAATTCCAGAGGACATCTGCCAAATCCTTTTTTTCCTCATGTATGGGTTTGTATCAGGGCAAACAGGGATAATTTTTTCTTCCAAGCAAAAGCTTCAGCAGTTACAGAGGACGTGCTCTGTGCTGTGAGCCATTTGTACCACTTTGATTGTCTTCAGTTTCACATTTGGCTTATAGTTGTTTTTGGCTGCTTCCCACACACCACTTTCTCTGGGTAAAACAAACACCACAGCCATCACTGAAAGAAAGAGGTTGCTGATGAATTACCTACTAACAAATATGAATTTTAACATATTTTAATTTTGGTAGATGATAGGTTAAAGAAATCTCTTGTTTTCTCCTCCAACCATTTTTATATCACTTTCCTCCATATAAACAGAGGTGAGAGAGGATGAGACTTGAGTTATATGTCAAACACATACCCAAAATGAAGAATATTCAGTAATGAACAGCTGAGCCCCCTCAGTGGAAAAGAGATCTCAGAAGAAGGGAGTCAGACTTCGTTTATTACAGCCATATTTTCTCCTTTTCAGGAAAGGAAGAGAGGGGGCTGGGGAACAAACAGTGATACTTCCTGTAATAAAACATTTAAAGGAATGGGACATAAAAACTCTATATATGTAAAGTGGTAGCAAAACTTGACTCTTCTGACACTAGTGTAGCTAGATGAGGGTGATGGTAACGCTGGAATTCATCAATACTTTTGGCACCACATCCTGTGGGGCAGAGAAGTGATGAGAAACAAAGTGAAGGTTATTCCTTCAAATAAGAGGTAGCAAAGTGTAGTGGAATGAAACAAGTATTTGCTGTAAACTCAGGGGATTAAAAGGTGTTTGAACTATTTAGAAATCAAGCACTGGGTCTACACCCTTTCACCGGCTATCTGCTGGACTGAAGAAATTCACAAGTGCTGCTACAAGTAATTGGTTGTGTGAGGAAATTTATTCCCTGGCAACATTTTTAGCAGTCCTCTATCAGCCCAGAAATGGAGAGGTATATGAGCAATACTTCCAGTCTCACTGACATGACTTCCTCTCATCTCTCCTCTGCATTAAGTGGAGTACAAAAAGCTTTAATGGCCTGAGGTAAGATTCATCTGCATTTACAACATGAGCAGTAGCCTCTTCTGACCTTCAAGGTGGATTATAACACTTTAGGCAAGGATCATCCTCACCAGGAGAAATGCAGAAAGCACAGGCCTCCAGAGAGGGATGAAGGGAGGATGGGTCGAGGACATGCTCAGAGCACTTCTGAACTTCTAATATAACCCAAACATGTATGACCCAGGTAACTAACTACTAATCCAATCCAAATTCCTGAATCTGGTTTTTTTGTTACCTGTCCCAGCCACCATCCCCTACAAAAGAAAGGAAGTCTGGATGCATAAACAAGCCAGGCACTGCAAACTGCTCCAGCTCTCTCGTAGATCATCAGAATTTGTTTAGGCACAGATGAATGACTGAGACAATGCTCATGTTAAATTTGCCCTTTGCCACAGGCTGTCTATAGAGAAGTAAGCTATTTTTACTCTGCTACTATTCTGTATTGCCAACACAAAACTGAGCATCCTAAAAATATGAAGATGTATATAAAATAATTATTTCTCCATGAATAAGGACTGTGAGATACCTTTTCTTTCTAGGCTGTGAGCTTCACAGTAGGACCTTCACTTATTTCATATCTTTAAGCCTTTTTATACAGTTATGAAGCCTGTGGTACAGATCTGTGAAGTAACACCTCCAATGCTTTCTAATAGATTTTTAATCTATTATAGATTCTTATAAACATCATATTCAGAATCTAACCCCTAAAGTTGCTCCTACCACCACCTATAACTTTATACTTGGCAATGTTTGAAGTTTTTTATCTTAAAGCAATTCCATGCTACATCACTTCTGTTATATCGTTTTGCAGTTTTGTTAGGACCGTTAAGGGAAGAAAGACCAACACTGAAAACCAGACCAGAATATAAGTGGTTATGTCATTAAGATACTAACTCAAAAGACCAAGCAGTGCCAGTTGTTTAAATCTCTAGAGCAGAGAAACAATCATCAAAAATTAGGTATCTGACCTGATTTCTAAAGCCTTTCAAGAATGACTGCAAATAAAACAGAAGAAAATAAGCCATCCTAAAAGGCTACATTTTTTTTTCTGTTCTTGTATTCACTTTCATTTTATGTATTCCTCATTATATCACTTCTACTAATCACCGTAATTTTTACTTCACAACTGTCTAGACTTCTTTTCCCTTTTCTCTTCATTACTCTGCCTTTCTTTTACCTGCCCTTTTATTTCTTTAAACGAAACAAAACAAAACAAAACAAAACAAAACAAAACAAAACAAAACAAAACAAAACAAAACAAAAAACACCAAAAAAAACCACCTTTCTTGTATCCCTTATCACATTCATGGCAATATTCTGTCTACTAGGACCTGCTTTGCTTTTCAGCCCCATTTCATTCCTTCCCAATGACCACGCCTTTTCTTCCCTTCCCTCTGGTTATTGACAAGGGAATCACCAGGTCACACCCTGCTTGCCTGCGGGGGGAAAAGGGGTGAAGGTAGTGACATGACCACTAGACAAATGCAGGTAAGCTGTTCTGGCTACTCGTGTGTCACACAGGCCAGCTGCCTATTCACTTTCCTATGCAACTGTGTTGCCCTTTTCACGCTTCTCCTTCAAGTAACTACTGTGTTTCCAGATGGAATTTTATCACTAAACACTGTTACAGGGCAGGCACCAAGCACCTTTTGATGTCATATGCACAGCAGAAGCCTGAAAGGGCAGGCTTTTGTTAAGACACTAGAAGTCTCTCCTGCTGATGTTGTGCTCAGTCCCATGAAGGTGACAGGTTTATTATGGATTTCCCTCCATTATTGCACATAGCCAGGCTTCCCTGGGCAGAAATTGCCCAGTGCTATGAGAAGGGAGAAAACTGATAAAATACATGGGAAGGGGAAAAAAAAAAAAAAAAAGGCGGGGAGTGGAAATCAATACATGAAGTAGAAATTGGAAAGAACTGACTCCATTTGAAGTGGACTTGAAATTTTCCTAGGAGAAAGCCTATCAAGAAGAGCCTGCCACTGCTATGCTGCCTTTTTCATTTTAGAACAGGTGATGGCTGTTATGCAAAAAAAAGGGCACTCAGATGGTTAGTTTAGAGATGGAGCAAGAACAGAGAAAGAGAGTCCTCCTAAAAGGAGATAATGTGGTCATGGAAAAATGACTACACAAGAATATATTCTCACTCTAAATATTTGCAACTCTGGGAAACTTTCATTGAATATACAAAATCAACATTGTTAAGACATTCAATAGCTCTGCCTTCCTTCTTATTGCACTGAGATCAAAAGGCAGACTGTGTTAGTCATTGGAGATAGAATTTCTCATACCTTTCTAGTTAGTTAATTAACCAGAGTGCACTGAATTCATTTTCACTGTGATCTTAATTTGAAAATATGCCAATGCTCTGCTTTAGTGACTATTTCCTCATTTTAAAAATCTCATTCAGCACACAGGGACAATTCTCATTTCCAATGAAGTTAAACCTCACATTAATGTTCATCTGGACTCAGAACCAAACCCCTGCCATGATATGATCTGCTTAACTAAGAGAGGCAAGATTTTTTAAAAATCTCCTAGGGTCATACTTGAGGTGGGCAGACCATCTCTGAACAGTTTTTCTTTAGGACCAAACTGTAGTTAGCCCTGGCCTAATAACAATGAAAGAAAAATAATGCAGCAGCTCTTGTATCCCTGTATCCCAGTACATCTGAGGATATCTCTGTCAGCTGTAATTCAACTGCATATGGCTATGGCAAAGTTAGCAATAGGGAATCTAGTTTGTCCCCTATTTCTGCCTCGGGGATTTCTCCCCAGCAGCTGGGGTTCCTGGATTCAGCTTCTCTCGAGCCGTCCTCAGCTTCCCAGATTGTATCTTTGACAGTCTGGGACAAGCAGTTTTTTCCCAGCTAGAAAATCCTTCAGGCGACACAGGAATAAGTACAAGAATCTGTGATCTTCCAGAGGGGGGTTTTATTAGCTCCAAAAGACCTCTAGAGGTCTCAGCACCTTTCTTTTATCCCCTAACTCAGGGGTGGGGTTTACAGAATGCTGGCAGCCCACCAAAACCGACCAATACAAAGCCTTGCTTTTTTCAAACTCACAGGGGCTTGTTCTCCATTGGAAAACAGCTTCTCCCTTGTCCCTCCTGGTTCCCCACAGTCCCCTTTCCTGAGTAAATAGCTAAACCACAGTCTGGCAATCAGGAACACTGGAAACCCCAGAGACTCCTCCTGCCAAGGCTGGCAACTGAAATTATATTACAGACTATTTTTTTTACCAACACAGGTCCACTAGTTAAAACACTGAGGCACACAGGTTCAGGCTGACCATGGATAACTGAAGCCTCTAAGCAACTTTACTCGCTACTTAAACCAAATAAAATTATATCACAGGATATATCAGAGGTAAATCATTGTTTGAGATACCTGGACCTCAACACACACAGCAGGACCTCACTCTTTAATTGCCTTATAATAAATGTATCCTTGAAACCTCAGCAGAGTAAGAACAGATGTGTACAGCAGCTGTAGCACAGAAAAGACTGTGGTAAAAGAAATGGTAGAAAACACAGACATGATAGAAATGCTCATGCTTCAGCATGACAGTTTATGAGTTCTGGGTCCACTTTCCAAAACAAGATACTAGAAATTGGTGTAACTTGCACAAGTCTGAGCTACTGACAATGAGATGAATTCTTCCTCCACCCATTGGCTCCTGGCTCATCCTGAAAAAAAATTCAGAACTGGGAAGAAACACAGGGTCAGAAAACCAGCAAAGGAATAGTCTTTTTATTGTAACTGATGAGCTGTAGGCATCTAAGTCTTGGTATCATTCATTTATAAGCCAGTAGCTAAGAGAGACCACATTTGTAATCTAGATGTTAAAGTGTATGGGTGTTTTTTACTCTCCTAAGTGGTGTTTTGAATTCCTTAAATATTTCAAGTTCTCTCTTCAAAAATTGCATCAGACATCTGGGATAGCTGACTGTTCTTGTTAATTAATTCTTATGTTTAGTGCTCTGCTGTTGTCACCATTTGTTCATGGACTTTTCATTATCATAATATTTGTTTATCTGACTAAAAAGAAACAATAACATTTTGAAGTACAGTACACTAAATGTATCTTCCAGTGTAGGCAGAAAAGCATACATGGAAGTCTCTCTAGGAAAACATGTGCATGCCAAACCACATGGAGTGTTGCCTCTAAATGAGTAAATTTAGGTAATTAACACAAAGCTAAGCCAAAGAACTACAACAGAAACAAGCTGCCAGGCACCAATTACCTGTATAGCTAAAAAAACGGGGACTTGAATTCACAAAGGCTTCTATATCAAAGTTATGGGGTTTGTCCAGCATTTTTTTTTCCAATCAAAAGCCTCTCAGCTCTCTCTTATGGCCAGTTTTTTCCTTCTGATAAAGCTAGACTGGTGACAAATGGAGAAATAGATAAAGTGGTTTTAGTGGAGCTAAATTCCTGCAGACTCACAAACCATACTCTGAAGCCAAAACTGACTCTTGCAATACGGCTTAATAGTTAAAGAACATTATATATTCTTCAGGATTATAGTAGAATGGAAGTTTAAAGAACATTCCTCACCACTCGTGGAAATAGGGGACCCAGGAGAGACTTCCTGCAACGTGCAGATATAAAATCTATCAGTAGTGTAGCAAAAACCATGGTCTTTGTGGTATCTGCTGTGGTGGCATGTGCTCCAGTCCATTCCTGCAAAGCTGCATGGGAAGGACTGCAGAAGTCTCCTCTGACACACGGTAGCACACACTCAGCTATCACAGGCCAGGCTCATCAGGCATCATCAAGACTGTCTTGGTTTAGAAGACAGGTATCCGCTAGGGAAAGCTGGAGTTTCCTTAGAATGTAAAACCCCCTCCTTTCGAATTATTGTAATTTTACAATTAAGGGCTTTCAGGCAAAGATATAGGAATAACAGTTCTTTTACTAGGAATGTTAGAAATGTAAATGTAATAGTACAAAAAAGACAAGTAAACAACAAACAAACAAAAAAACCCAGAAAACCCTGACAGAGTCAGGGACACTCCCTGACACCCTGTTGGTCAGGGTGTTTGGAAGCAGTCCTCCTGGAGAAACAGGTGTGGCTCTGTTGGAGTAGATGATCCC
>VYXD01009511.1:387941-414794 GCA_013397195.1 Hylia prasina
AAAAACCCAAACCTTTCCCCAACTGCTTCCAGCAGATGAAAATAGAATACAATTTTTTGCTTCCATAACCCAAGACAAAGACAAAATAAAAAAATATCCCCAGTTTGTTTTATACAGCATGCTGGACTATGCTGGTTCCCAAATTCAGGAATTCCCCTACAGAGCTTTCATAAAAGTGATTTCAGACAATAACTAAAATCCTGATCCAACTAAGAAAGTCTGTTCCTGAAATGATGTGTGGTTGAAGAGGCTGAAAAAGCAAGTTCCCTTGCTGTTTCCCAAGACATTCACAGAGAAATCTCAAAATTTCTTTCTAAAACCAGCAACCTCCTCAAACACTAAGAAAAATGAATAAGCTTCTCCACTAAGTTTAAATACCTAAACTTAGGAAGCTAAAGTTTAAATAATCCTGTTACCATTAATAAAAGCTTTTTAAGTAACATAGGTCAAAGTCCTCTCCTTGCTTTATCACATAAGAATTCTCCATCAGAATCCAAAATCCTTTTCTATATTCTTCCTTCAAATTTACAAATATGAGTTGTATAATTACACAGGCAAAGAAATCCTCTTATTTGATTGATTCACTTCATACTGGAAGAAATATGACTGGAAAAATCAAAACAAATTTAGTCTGTTTTTAAATTGCATTTACAAAATAAGGAACATTATTCCTCAGCTTGCTGACTCAACCATCAAATCCAAAGAGCTCTCCTAGGAGAAATACACATAGAAACCTGATTCTTGTCTTATTTATCCTAATTTTACATTGATGTAATTCCACTGACCTTGAACAAGTTACTTTAGACTTATGTCAGCAAAAATGAGTGGAGATAGAAAAAAAGACTATTGGGCTGAAACCATTATTCACATACTCAAATTCAACCATGGGCAAGTTTTACAGTCTCTTTCTCCTCTGTAAAACTCAGCAAAATCACTGATAGTCAATCAGTCCCATAAGATTTATGAGGACATCTCTGATACCACATTAGAAGTCCAGTGATATACACACAGACAGGTACGAATGAGCAAAAACCCCTGGGAATTACAATACACCTTACACGTGAACCACCAGACTGCAAATTCTGCCTAAGCAGTGAGATAAGGAGTAGTAAGCAGAGAGACCTTAATTCAAGAGAGAACAGACAGGAACCTGGCAATAAAGAATTAAATGTAAAAATCAAATTGCTAACACTTCTATTTCCCTGTAATTATATTAATTTATTTGAAATTATTCACTGCAATAACACCGATCTCAATTAAGTCATCTGGTATTAATGCTGAAATGAGAAACACTCCAGAAGAGTTCCCCTGTAATTCAGAATTAGTTAAATGTACCATTAAACCAAAATGTGATCAGTTCACTTCTGTTGTTATTTGCAAGATCTATTGAAAAAATATTTCCTTTCAGTCAGCTTTCTGAGACACTTATCAATCCTGTAGTTTCTATCTCAGGGCATGCTTCTCATTTAACCTTATTCCTTGTTCAATTTTCATCCTCATGCATTAGTATTAAACCATAAATAAATGGCAAATGAACATTGCTTTGGCTACACAAAAGAACAATCATTAAAGAAACCTCTTATAAGGTATGAATCAGAGACAGGAAGCCTTTACTATTTTTTCACTCAGATTTCCCTGGCTGAGGAACTGCCTGCAGGAGTATGCTCCACTTATATTTATGTCTTGCCTCCTTTTTTCATTCTCAAACCATTTTTGCCTATTTCTCAGTAGCTTTTGTAAAATATACCCAGGCAACAGACAATTTTTTACTGACTGTTACAGTATGATTTTATATAAGTCTGTTCTCAGTCTCTAATGTAATCCAGCATGAGGAAGCATGAAAACAAAAAGGAAATGAAGGCAAAAAAACAGGCATCCTGATGTGAAAAACATGTCTAATTAATAAAGTGAGGTATGCAGAGAATTTAAACCATTTATCCTAGTGACCCCTGCAGAAGATAGAGCAATGAGACTGGCAAGTTTATGTTTAACATGCAGAGATGCACATTAATTTCTACTCTTTCTTTTGAATAGCTCAAAGCAATTTTCCATAACCTACATCCCTGCATAACCATCTAAGGCTTCTGAAAATCAGTGAGAAACTGTAAACTATAAAGGATCTGTTCTTTGTTCTTAATATTCCATATACAGCTTCTGTTTCCTCCTATATTTTTACTTTATTTCATTTGCTTCATTGTGTGTTCTGTTTGTTTCTTGAAAGAGTCAGGGAAGTTCATATGTCCTTAAACTGAGAATAATAACATTTGAACTAGCAGAAGTTGCTGGCCTCAGCACTGTGATAACCTGGTTGAATACAAGCTACATTATACAGTTAAGATTAGATGTTTTGTGGGTTCCAAATCTCTGCAACACAGAATTTTTATGTCTTATCCTCAGGTCTGGAGTGCATTTAAGACTGTTGTAAATCAGGATTGGTTCACTGATTCCACTTCATCCGCACAGGTCTACACAGCCAGACAGATGCAATGTTTGCTTGCTGAAAAAGGAAGGAGGGAGGCAGGCAGGCAGGAAGGGAGGAAGGAAGGGAAGAAGATACTTGCATGTCCTATTTTGCTATTCAAGGTAGTAATGCCTCTGCTGAAGTCATTAGAGCTCTGTTGTTGTGAAACTCAAATACAGAGAGAACAGAACAAGGTTCATATCAGAATTAAACCTTAATCAAATGCAGGAGTCCCGCATTTCTGAAGAAAACCATCACATGGCAGAACATAAGCACATGTTCAAAACCCAAGGGACACATTTTTCAGAAGCCAATACCCAAAGAGATCACCATGTGCAAATTTCTGCCATCTCAAATTGGAGTCCAAAGAAAATAGCAAACAGCAGATGCTGCTACTGGCACAAGTACATCACAAGCTATGGCTTGCCCTCCAGATTTGAGGTGTTCATGATGTCCTTGAACACTGCTCTAGAAAGGAGTACAAAAGAGAATAGGGACCCAAACAGCAGTATAACTCTAAAATCAATAGCACATAAAATCATTTTTGCAGAAAAAATAACATGCTTTAAATCACATAATACCTTGGGCCCAGTCCATGATGATCTAGGCGACTATTGATTTCTGCACAGTTTATGCTGACATATCATTAGCTAAAAGCCTGGTCAAGAATTCAGAAATAATGCTAAAAGTGTTAGATTTATCCTGGCTGTGGCATTACTAACACCAACACCTTGTGATTTATACTGGTGTGAGAGGGAAAAACCCTGTAATACAGATGCAGAACAACTGAGCAGCTAAAGATCATGAGAACAGCAGGCTCCCTTTACCATAAAGGTGACACTCAGAAAAACAAAAACATACATTATTTTATATAAATTTTCATAATTTTCATTTGAACAAGGGCATGAAAAAATGAGAGAAAATAACAGCTTAAGGTGGCAAAGGAAAAAAGAGAACTGACTCAAGAAGAAACAAAATTAATGCCAGGAATAATTTCCTGTCTCTGAGATCTGGCTAGTCTTGGCCTAACACTCAAAAAAACTATATAAAGTTCATGGATGCGATGTTAAGAGCAACCCTGAGTTATCAGAAAGATAATATCTGCATTATCTACTGCTTCTAGGATTAGAAAAAGAAAGCAATGGCTCAATAATGCTGAGCAAAAAAAATGTTGGCACAGCATACTTCTTGTTAAAGCCAAATTAATAAGAAGATGCTTTCAAAGAAACAAGCTCAGAAATTAAGAGAGAACTGTGCATAGTCTTAATCAAAAGCCTCTATAAAACACAAAACAAACACAAAACAAACACAAACTGATTCCCAAGACTCCTGTTCCAGCTAATCTCTACTGTATCCACAAAAAACAGAATAACCTCAAAATATGTGCCCATGTAAAGCCTCAAGGATGATCAAGAATGACTGAGTTAATATCTTTTATGAGTGTTCCTATTCCTTCCCAGACTAAAAAATTCAGCACTCAGTTATCAATTAGTATATTAGAGAAAGGGAAAAAAAGAAAGAAAAAAAAATAGCAGGTCACCTGTAAAACAAAAGAAGATATAATGTTTAATGTACTAATATTTCATCTTTGACAGGTAGTACAAAGAAACAGTGCAGCTAAAAAGTAGCAAAGCCACACACTTTTGCTTTTCTAGTACTCATTCAAAAGAGGAAGGAAGGTTTGTAAATTCAGAACAAAAAAGTGTGCTTCAATCACAGAGGTATGTTCGGTGAATTAATCAGTTTAGCCACTTCATTAAAAGGTCTTTCTGAAAGATGCTTAAATCAAAAAACAAACAAGATATCTTGTCTCTGGAAGTTTGTTGTAGCAGCTTATCAGCAAGGAGGGAAAAAATGTATGGAAGAAGAAAGGAATATTTAGAGAAAAGACCAACGTTCTCAATCAATAAATATTTTATTTATAGTATAGAGGGATGCATAGTCCTGCTTCAGTTTTGAAATCTAATTTCAGTTTTCAGACAGAATGTGAAACAATTATTTTTTAAACCTTGATGCTACTTTCTGCTGAAACTGGTTCCAGTATATTTGCTAAAAAACTGTTTGAACTCGATTTCTGCCAAATACACAGTATTTTCTAGGTGTATTCGACACTGCCATGTCTCTTAATAGAAATTTGCAGGTATTCCAAGCAGTTCAGTCAACAGAAGCCCTCTCTAATGATGCTGATATTGCAAAACAAATAGTAGCCAAAAGATTAAAATCTCACTCTCCCTTTCTGGTAAGAACCTATGAAAAGGTGGATTCTCCAAGCCATCCCTTTTTGCACATCAAGCAACAGTGACAGTGGAGCTCCTACAAACAACAGTAAACAACCTTCATTACATTTTGGGGGTTTAAATAGGTTGAAAATAAATATTGGGATAAATATAATATTTGGATTATAAATTATTAGTTGAAGTGTCCCTAAAACAAATACTAAATTTCTTCAGTCTTACAATTAAAAAAAAGGCAAAACAAAAATATACAGTTATTTCATCACACAGACATTGTTACTGAAAGCAGTAGTTGAAAGGATGTAAAATAAATAGCTCTAAAGCATGCTAAGCATATGTTTTCACTCTGGTATTGGTTTTGTTTCATATATATACCTGGTAAATGTTTAAACCAAAAAGATAATTGACATAGGCGAAGATCAAGTTCCATTTTTACGCAAAAATCCAAGAAATAAGGTTGAACTGCTGGATCAGGGAGAGATTTCACATCTGAGGGAGGCTAACACACCGGTTAGGTCAGTTTTAAAACAGAGATCATAATGTATCCAGATATTAATGGCTCTAATTGCCAGTCTGTTAAAAAGAATGCAGAAAGAAATGTATGTATCTATATTAAAGATTAATTTAACACATTATCTGAAAATTTTTACCTGAATTGTGACTTTCAAATAATCATAAAATGTTAAAGGAGTGGACCTTAAAGATCACCTAGTCCCAACTTCCCCTGCCATGGTCAGGGACACCTCCTGCTATACAACCTCCATTTTCCCTCCTATTTCTTCTGAAAAATGCCAGAATATTTCTTCACCAGATCCAAGGTACTTCTATAGATAATATGGATCAACTGTCAAACAAATGATCTCCCATATGGAAATAGTTGTTTCTTACAGTAGTTCTACCATTGTGTGCACTTTAGAGGATGCTTTTCTTCTGAATCTTTGTTTCAACTTTTCATTAGTCATCTAATGCAGGATCTCCTTTTCAGCAAGTGCTAAGACATAGGTATTTCCAACAGTACTTAGGATGCTGGGAGAAGTTCAGAGAACGATCTACATGCTCAGCTACTAGAGGAAGACACCACAGGAAGGGTCACCAAAACTTAAAGCTTGGGAGAGCCTTCCAATGCTGTTTGGAGCAGAAACTTGGCAGTAGCTTTGCTATTTTCCATGTAATATATAGACACTATTGACAGTCACAGTGTCCATTAATTTGTGTTATTAAAGTCTACATGGAGATCTGCAAAATCACAGTATGAGAAACATTCCCTGATTCCAATTATCTATCTTATTTAGCAGGCAATAGCTCACATAAGAGAAATGACTGGTGAGAAAAGAGGTGACAGGAAGACTTACTGCTAGTCTTTGCTGGAGCAAAGAGATAAAGGCAAAGATTGAAAGTGAGCACAGGGTAAGATAGCATTAGGTGCTGACAAGAACTAAGTCATAGAGCACTTTGAAACAATAGGTCTTAGAGATGCAGTCCTAGGGCAAGGAAGAGGAAATGGAGGAGTGATCAGGCAAATCAAGAAGCAAAGAGTCTGAAAAGTGTCTTTTTTCTTCCTGAAGTGGAAAAGCAGGAAGGAAAATGAGAGGCATTGAAGGAAAGGTATAGTGATGAGGGAGATGGAAAGATCAAAAGGAAAGCTGATCAGCAAAAGACATGGAAGCAGAATTTCAGAGTGAAATAGGTATCTGATTTTCCCTCAAATACCTCTAAATGCATGCCAAGGTCATGCCAGAAACTGTAAGATGCAGATAAAACCACCTGCTTCTTAATTTAAAAAAAAAGAGTTTGCACAATGAAAAGATAGTGAACTGAAAAAGTAGGGTAAAAGCAGAAAACCAAGCCTATTCATTATCATGAGAAGTATGTATGTATGACCTATTTTTGCCCAAGATTTTTCAAGCAGAAGTATGTACACATTTGCTATTTAAAGCTTCCATCATAAATTCAATCCATAGGAAATGGTACCTACATAAACAGTAAGCCCTTACTTTGGTTCACAGTAAATATATGCAAAGTGGATATGTCTAGACTTTGCAAACATATAGCTGCCTAGCTATTCCTTCAACATAGTGGGAATCTCAGAAAAATACAGACTTTCCTCTCCAGACTTTTGTCTCCCAAGACACAGAGAGAGAAATACATGTCTAGGGACCTCCAGATATCTTGTAGTCTCCTTAATGTCAGATTTACCATTTGTACAGGTATTGCTGCTATGTATCTTAAATGTGTTTTCCAAAACTTTCCTGACTATAAACAGACTCAGTTTATCACTGGAGAAATATTCCATAATATTTTCGGCAATTTTTAAGTACCTAAAACAGGTACCCAGTGACTCAGTGAAATTCAGAGGGCAGCACAGATTTTGGATTGGCAAGATTGAAATAGGACTCTATTTTGACAGTCAGCCTTTTTTTCCTTTCTTACTAATTGGAGAGCAGAAGAGTTACAGACAGTACTGCTTTTCTATGGAGGGAGGTTCCTGAATGAAAACACACAACTGGAAATATTTTCATTGGCAAGTATGCCAAAAAATGGTTTTATGTAGACAGAGAAAGGGGCATCACAACACATTTCCATGTTGCCCACAAGAAACCTAAATCCATCACATCTTTAAAATATAGATGAAGATTTGTTTACATGCAAACTTTAAAATACACTAACATAGACAAAGACCAGAAAAGCAGAGCAGAGAAACACAAGAACTACAATCAAACAGAAACCAAATTGTAAAGAAATGTACTTTAGAACAACTAAGATAAAAAAAGTCCAGAATATGTGAGTCTGGAAATTATCAGGAAATATCCTTGCTCAAAGCACGGCATTTGATTTAGGTGACCTTTAAAGATTCCTTCCAACACAAAATATTCTATGATTCTATGATCTTAAAAACCTAGATCTAACTCATAATATTGTAGAAAAAATGAACAATGTTATCTATGTACTTGTTTAACAGTACAGAAATGCATCTATAAAATATTGTCTTCAGAGTAAATCTGAGAGAGATTTGCTTCTCCAACTCTATGTCTCCCATAGCATAAAAAATCCTATAAAGAAGAAAGAGGAAAATGGTATAAATAGAAATCAGTGTTGGATCACAGGTAAAGGGCAATCCCAGTGATCTCATAACTTTAACCAGACAGTTCAGTTCTTTGATGAGCACACCCTCCTGACCATTTTCCATTTTACTTTGCACAATGAAGAAACCTAGAGAATAATTTCATACTGTACAGCTCTCAATGCAGATCATCTTCAGTATCCTATTCATGAATGCCACCTTCAGCTTCCAAATTCACTCTTGCTATTTATTTACTATTTATTCCCATTATGCAAATACACATTCTGCAAGCAAATGAAAATTACTGTTTCCACGTTTTTGTGAGTTACACTAAAATGATCAGTGGACAGCTATTCTCTAGCAATATGAATGTATGTGGCATTCCTTTATCAAATGAAATCCACTTTACCAATGACCTTAAAAAATCAACATTTTCCTAATGTTGTTTACATGTAAGATAATTCTGTTCCTCCATGTGATTAAAGAACATATTTTAACACCTATTCTGCTTTTTTCCAACATTTTTGATTATCTGTTCTTTATGTCATTCATTCTTCTCATTTTCACCTCGTTTCAGTTTGAGCAGGTTAAATTTTCAAAATTAGTGCAGGTTGAATAGATTTAATAATTTTTCAGATTGGATAATTAACTTGGAAAAAAGCCATTCTGTTCAACTTTGCAAGAAACTTTGAGAACATGATCAAAAACAAACAAAAAAAAAACCACACCTGAAGAGCATGAGTTTGAAGTAGGACATGACAACCCCACCAGAACTAAATTAAGAGAGAAGGATCTAGCCATGGTCCTAACACAGGAGTCCAGAATACTACAGTAAGTTGGCAGTTACAAAGAGATATCCATATAACCATAGACATATTTACAGGTAACTTTTTTCCTTAAGGAGAATGGAATGGAACAAAATATTACATGTGAAAGGTACTTACAAATGTTCTTCTGCACTGCCAATGTTGCCATATTGTTTTAAATGCACAGAATGACATTTGTGAATGGCCATTAGACCCTCTCTTGTAAGTGTGTTCGCTCTTCTGCCGAAAATGTATTCTATCCTAAACTGCTCTGCATATGTTGTCTTTCCAGGAATAGACCAGGCAAATTACCACCACTGCCAACAGGAGAGAATGCTTTTCTTTACACACACCTTACCTGACTGCCTTTTAGAGTGATGTCTAAAGACAAATGTGTGTGCAGTGTGTCATACCAACATGACACTGCACCCATCCCCTCTGTGAATGATCAAATGTCAGTGTCAGCTTAATCAAAAAATGGAATTTATTACTAACAAGAGGCCAGCCTCTAACATAGTTTTTAATCTTCACATGGCTATGCAACAGAAATAAATACAGCATCTTCAAGATGTACTGACTACCAGTTTGGCAGGTTAACAGGTGTTAGATAAGTGAATGAGGAGCAGAAATGCTACTTATCAGAGACCATATTGAAGAGAAAGTTCATTTTTCACAAATTATGGGCTTTTTATTGCTGGTAATGGAGAGAATATTAAAGTGAAGTCTATATTTCAGAAATGGGAAGACCAAATGATTTAAAACGCTTTCTATAATGACCTGCCTGGGAGTGAAGAATCAATTTCTTTTACAGCAAGAATCTGTTAATACCATGGGAGTGAGGAACATAAGACAATGAGGAAAAGAAAGGACAGATCCTTTGTTCCATTTACATTTTCATATGTTTAATTACAGAGACTGTTGTCAGTATTTCTGTACTATTTTTTAAGCAAAGAAATTATTCTCAAAAAAAGAAACATTGTTTAAAATCTATAAAGTACTATTAAAAGAAGTGTGGTTACAATATTTTGCAAGCTGTCTTTTACTAATAAACTATTTCTTCCAGAAATTTAGCCCACTTAATTGGACTGATAATCTTCTGTAATACTGAAAATTATCCCCAGTACAACATCTTAAAGCTCATATTCCTTATAGGCCAAAACTGTCAGTACCCAAAGCTACCTAATGTGATTCCTGCCTCAGCACTGGCAGTGCTGAATTCTCCTTCCTGAAGTCACAATACTGATCTTCACACTAAAGCACACTGAGTTTTGACAGCTTCTTTTTCAGGCATTACAGAAAACAGAGGCCAGAGCTCACCATCACTGCTGCTTGCAGTGTGTTCTGCAAGACAGAGGTCTGCCATACAGCACCAAGATTCACCTCTTCAACATCCACTGCCATTTCTGCACTACTGTATGTGGACACTGTCTTCATCCTTTGACACTAGTGGATTCAGTGGTTATCTTGTACCAGGGATAACCAGGCTGTGTTCATCCTGATGATTCAGCAGACACCTAGTCACAAGCAGAGCATGCCAGACCCTTTCCTCCAACACCAAAAGGTACATCTAGGAAAACAGACTACTAGACATTAATCACTGTCTATTTCCCTAAACTGTTTTCACAATTTTCATACTTATCTAATCCCATTTTCTCCAATAATCAGTATTCCCTAACTCTTTCCCACTACTCTGAATCATCAATTTTTAAATTAATTTAGACAAGATTGAAGGGGACATCTAGTCTTGTTAATGGTAGGGGATGTAAAAAGTCCTCGGCCCACACACCACCTACAACCAACTTCACAAAGGACATCTGAGGCACATAAAACTGGCCTTCCAAGCAACACTGCAACAGAACAAAACATTATTTCTACAGCATTATGGGTCTAAGCAGAGAGACAATGAAATTGCCTGTACTAACAGCACCTGAGTCGAATCTGATGATCTTTGTGCAAAACTCTGCAGGAGAATTTTTTAAGATATGACTTTATATTAAATAATAGATTTTACAGATATAGTAAATTCCCTATTTCCCTATTTCCCTTATTAAATTCCCTACTTCTGCTTGCTGTAAGGAAGAACAAGGCAAAACGAAAACATCAAAAATTGTGTAAGACAATGAAAATTTTCCTTTTGGTAGTCGAACAACAGGTCTGTTAAAAGGATATATATCTGTCCTTGAAGCAAATGAAGAAGGATTGCAGTGCCTCTTTCCACTCATAGCAGAGCTGCAGAAAAGGCTTTACAGAGGTACAACACTCTGCAAAGTTCTAGTTAACTTTACCACACACTCCCATATCTTTGCAAAAATTCCAGACCAGCTGTTCAATCAAAAAACTCCAGCCACACTGAACATTAGGGATGTAAAGCTGACATTCTTGCTAGGCATATGTTTCTAATAATTTAGTTTACACTCTGAATTTTAAAAAGTTCTGTAAAGTTAAAATTATTAATATAAAGCTATAAATTTCAAAGGGCAATCATCAGGATATCAAAAGCAATATTTAAATGTCTTACTAACTTAAAACAGCTAGAAAGCAAAAACAGTATTTATATGAACTAAGTTAATTTTTTCAGGAATACTGCTAACAATTACATCATGTTAGCACATAAAACAACTTCACATTTTATAAAAGATACTTATTTCCTAATGAGACATAGGGATTGTATCTTGCAGGAAGTTTTCAGTGAATTAGACATTTGAGAAGAAGACTGAAGGCTTAATGTATATACTACAAAGAGAATATTTGGAGTTCAACCACAGGCAACAGCACAGAATTACTGTCTCCCAACAAAAATAGATCAATCTCAATGATAGCTTAGAGTAGGTCAGATCCTAATCACATGGCAGTATCAAAATTTGACACCATTTAAATAGGTTGGTTTTGCATGGCTTGGGTTTCAGCAGGGGGGGAAGAAGCCAGCCAGAGAAGCTATTTTCTCTGAAAAGCTTCCTCTGTGCCTGAAACAGCTAATCTCTGGCTGGCTCTGAAAATATACATGCTGCTAAGCCAACTAGAGAAGTTGGTAACACCTCTGTGATGACATATTTAAGGAAAAAACCCAAAAACGCATGCAGTTCTGTTCCGTGGGGTGAGGAGGCGCCGCAGCCAGGGCCATCCCTGTGCCATGGTGCTGCCACCTCGGCACAATCAGCAGTGAACTGTGCCCTTCCGGCCGCTCCCAGCCAGCCGTGCCACGGACAGAGAGGCAGGGAGGATAGTAGTGGCTTCTCCTTTCAGCCCCCACATAGAGAGAGGCGTTGAACGGTGCCAGCGCCGTGGTGAGCGGCACTGCCCATGTGGTGCTGGTGGGGACCATGGCCAAGTAGCAGAGACATAGTGAGCAACTCTTTGGGGCAGAGCCCAGACAAGATCAGCGCTGTGAAACCCCGTAAACACTTTTCAACTGATAGAACTTGAGAACAAAGAAACCTAGAGACAACAACTTTCTTCCAAGTCAGAGAAAAGAAAAAGGCGAAGACACCCGAGAAGAACCAAAATGACGGCACTGAGGTCAGTAAAGAGAGCTGGAGAAGTGCTCCAAGCACCATAGATTAAATTTTCTTCTGCGAACTGTGGTAAAAGACTATATAGTTAAGTAAGCTGTCCCCCTGTAGCTCATTGGGTCCACAAGAGATGCAGAGGTCCACTTGCATGACAGAGGAAATGGATGCCAAAAGGAGGTATATGCACTCATGTAGACAAGCAACACACAGGCATCAGTTTCAGAAAGCCTGTTTTGCCCATGAGAAGGACTCACGTTTGCAGCAGATTGGGCGGAGTTGCTGCTCATGAGAAGCAAACCAAATCGGAGAAGTTCTCAGAGAAGTGTCTCCTGTGGTGGAAGGGACCCCACATTACAACAAAAGAAAGATCCCTCTTTCGCTGAATAAATAGAAGAAAATTAGGAGTGATAAACTGACTAAAAACCCCATGTTTTGTCTCCCTGTGCTATTAGCTAGAAGGAGGGAGGGGCTGGGAAGAAAAAAGGGTTCTAGAAGTTTATTTTACTTCTCCCTACTCCCTTTTAATTATGTCAATAAAATTTTTTCATCATACCTTTTAAGAGTCTGAGCCTATTTTGCCTTTAGTGTTTTCTCCTAACCCTTATCTCAACTCATGAACCCTTCAGGGTTTTTTTTCCCCTCCTCTGCTCAACTATAGCAGAGGAAAATGAGTTAATAGTTTTTCATGAGTATTGATGCTTAGCCAGCATCAAACCACAACATTAGGCTAATATGAAGTTAAAACCAGTACTTCATTATTCCCCTCAGTCACACTTCTTCATGGCCATAAGGTACTTCAGCAGAAGTGGAAGGAGAAAAATCAAGACAGAAACAAGAAGCTGTCGGTTGCTTAGAATATGAATTATTTGTGAAAACAATACACTTTGAGTAAAATCACCAAAATGTCATTAACCTAATGTTTTCTCTAGGCAGTAAGACTATGCAGCAGCTGAGGATCTGTAACAAAGCTGCAGGTTAAATGCACAGAAAAATAATTTTTTAATACAATATAATTTTTCTTCACAAATTTTCATGCTTCTTAGTGATCTGTCACAAACACATATTACGCCCAAATATGTAACATGCTGTTGACGGTTTCACAGCCAACCACAACAGAGCAGCAGGAGTTGGGAAGAGTCTTGAATTGTTACTGCACATAACAAGTTTTGAATTTTATTTACTTTTTCTACTACAAATACAAGACCCTCAACACCAAAAATCAGCAGACTTACAACAACTTCAAGAAAGATTATACTATCTCCCCCTCATGTAGATGTAGTGCTAAGCGTTCTTCAGCAATGTTGAAAGGAAGAAGTTCTCCAGAAAGGAAAAGAAATGATGATTAAACTCAACAGTTTGCAGTGAGGGCCTGCCTTCTGTTCACATTTTGTTCTTAGTGTACCTGAAACCACCAAACAGCTACACGCTGCTGGGTTGCTGAGTGATGTCTGATGCCAGAAATATTTCTTAGGTACAACATAATACCATATATATATATGTATGTATATATATATAGTGCCAATTTATATAGAGTCTATTTTACTCTCTCTAGCTGAGACACAAATAACTGAATAATTAATATATGCACAATTTGTCATCTGCCATTTGAAGACAAGCCAGAGCTACTCTGACAGCAAAGAACTGGGATAATGAAGGAAACGAAAGAAATTTGTTGTACATAATCTGCTACTGGTTTGGTTTTTTTCTGTGAAGTCATCAAGGATATCTGTTGCAGCTGTCACATCACTTCACAAGCACTACTTTTATTCCAAAGTTCAAGAGAAACCAAAAAAGACATGAGCAATGAGAAACAAAAAATAAAGGAGAAGCATGTAAGGAAGTTTTGGAAAAGCAAAGAAAATAAAAAGGTAAATTAAAAAAAACTCAAACCACTGTGAAGAGGAAAGGGGAAAATAAAGACCAGTCAAAAACTTTGGAAGTTCAGAGGATGGGAAGAAAAATAAGTAAGATTCAGTACAGCAAGGTTTATGTGCAAAATATTATAGTTTTGTCAATTCCCCAAAGCTGTTAAAAGCTGTCTTTGTATATACAGCACTTTAAAAGTCACAAAAAGAAATAAGAAAATAATTAAATGCACTAGCTTCCCCAGATTTTTTTTTTTTGGGGGGGGAGGAGGAGGGAGGGATGATAAATTCAGCTAACAGAGCTCTTTACGATGGTTCAAAATTAATAAATAATACCCTTTCCGCCTTTTTTTTTTATTATAAAGTTTTTCTCCTGCTTTTTTAAATGCTTTCCTAAAAATGTTTTAATGTTGGTTGTGGGGTTTTTTTACAGAATGTTTTACAATTTTTTCTTCTTAAATTTCACCAGAGACTTGCAAATCAAACCGGATTTCACTGATTTGATTTTTGCATTTATATGGTCCAGTGGAACACAATGAGTTAGCGCCATTCTCTCCAGAAGGAGAGTTTATTAGCAAGCCCTCCCTCTCCTGCTTCCCCAGTAAGATGATGTGATTAGCAGGAACATCAAGGAAGCTGTCAGCAGGTGGATAGAGAGAGATGTAAGGTGCCACTTGGTTTTCTTAGCTTGTGACCTTTGCTCACATGACAGTGAAAAACAGAACCACATCTTTGACACAATATAATTAGGACCCTTGCATTTCACCAGGTCAGGAAAAGAGACAAAAGAACAATACTTGTTTTGCAGCCCCAGTAATTAGTCCTGGAGGATTTCTCCAACAGCTACTGTTGGCAAAGAGAGCCTATGGAAAGAGCCACCACTCTTCCTGTATATGCCGGCTGAGGAGCCTGCTTCCTGCTTGAAATTCAAATGAGCACAGCTCTGACCTTTACTGTCACATTTTTCATTTCATCGACAGTTTACAAGGCCTCTCCACCATGCAGGTCATGTTTTAGTTTAAACAGAAATACTCTCGTAGGTGTTAGATGCTAGTTAATGATTATACTGAAATCATTCTAATTAGGCTCTGTTGTTACATGCTGCCCTTTGGGGGCTGCTGCTGTTGTCACATAAAGTATTTTGTAGAAAAATAATTGGCCTGAGATCTTCTTTACCCTATTTTTTTAATTTTTTACATGATTCTGTATTTGATCATGAGAAACACTGCAGAAAACTTTTAGCAATGGCTCCTACCCATTATCCCATGGTTCAAAAAATGGAAGGCAGGCAAGGAAGACTTAAGAGATGCATGACACTTCTGAAATTTATTAACTATGATCTGAGGAGCGAAATGTGTATTTTTTTAACTTCCCAACCCACTATCTTGCTATTTCTCTAAGAACCTGGTTCACACTGCAGCCAGGGGAGGTTTGCCGACCAGGAAGGCACTGCTATGCTTCATGCACTGATGACTGGGATTAGGGAAAGCAGGAGGGAATTTGAGTCTACTGAAGAACTGAGAAATAGGACAGAGAAGACTACAGCAAGTAGCCAGTGAAGAAATGCAAATGGGGTAGAGAAGGTTTCAGCCTTTTACATTTGGCAAGGGACATTAATATCATATGTTAGAGTGCTAGAAGAGAATCTAGCCACTACTTCTCTCTCAAACATGTCTTCTTTCAAAAGATGTCATACAAACGCCACTCTTTTCTGTTTAGCTTACATTTTTAAAATATGAAGTGGTTTTGGATGGGGAAGAAAAAACAACAACAACAACAAAAAAAAAAANATCCTAGTATCTGAACTGCAGAAACTCAATTCACCCTGTTACTAGAGTGATAGTCAATAATTTAAAAACTTAAAATTAGTCAATGTGTAAAGTACAGAGACAGTCCTTGAAAATATTCAAGGCCCTTTTAATACAAGAAAGAGACTTCTTGCCTCATTAACCACTGTTTTCTCTCTTCTTATTTATGAAAAAATCTTTTTTGTGACAGGCAACTGAGTTTATAATCAAAATGTTGCTAGTTCAGGCTGTTGAATTGTAGTCTTTTTTCTACTAGCAACCATGTCAACTGCAGAGTTATCAGGACAAATTCTGCAGTATTTGTAAAGCAGTAAATCCGTAATCGCTATATTCCTGGGAACAGATTTCCAGTTTGTACTCCAGATACACAGTAGAGTTGGCCCATTTTCTGCAAGTATCTTCTTGGCTACTACTACTACCACTCTACAGCTATGGCAATACATTACTAATACCTTTATCACTGCCTAAATGAAGCATCAATAATTCAATTCCCATTAAAAAACAGGAAATTATTCATACCATCAGCCCTCACCATCAATAACAGAAGTAAACCTAACTATCTCATTATCCAATTGCAATGTGTGCAAACAGAACTGCCCATTGTTGACAATAAATATTTGATAAGTGCGGAAACAGGAAGGATAAACCAAGGATGTATGGAGTGGTTGCTTTATAGTTACCACAAGAATTGACCCAGATGGCAATGGTTTACCCTGCTTGTACCTCAACTTATTTTCTTTTCATGTCAACAAGAAACTGATCCCAGCTGGGCTGGATGTCAACCATGGATGCAAACCATCTGTTCTCTTCCTGTCTTTGTTTATGGTATTAAATCAAGCTAAATAGCCAGGTTCCTATCAATTTCTGTAATTCCCACATTGTTTTCTTTTAAATTAGCAATGAAGTGATAACTGCAGGGATCAATTAACAATATACAACTAACAAAATATTTACTTGCTAAGGGTGCTTGAACATGCTGTGATTTTACCTATGTTCAGGAAAGGCTGTTGCTAATTTTAGTGTAGCTTTAGCTTTGTATTTACCAGTGAAATCTAAGCAATTTATTTCTACAGAGCAGAGTTTGGCAAAATGTAATATATTTTATGTATCAAATATAAAACTTGCAAAGAAATTAAGAATCAGCTTTTGGAAACAGCAACGAACATAGGAATCAGATTACCAGGATCTAAAAGTCAGTTTCTCACCCACTTGGAAGATGTTTTAAGCTCAACCTCTCTCATCTGAATATTCACCACCACTCAGAGGACAATGATTCCCAGAAACATGTCACAATTTATTATTGAACTAAAATCACCTGGATGTTACTTCAGGCAAGATACGCTGGTAAGACACACAACTAGCATAATTGTCCAGGAGATCAGTCACCTCTTTCACACTGGGAAATAGCACATCTCCAGTGAGATCAAACAGCATCTTTCACATGGCTGACTGCAAAGCTTAAGCTAAGCCAGACCTTCTGCTGGGGTGTGACACCATCCTTTGCCTCCAAGAGCCTCAGAAATGGTTCAAGTATCTTGTGACAAAGGCATCCAAATCTGTAAAACCATCTGCAGTCCAAAAGATGAGCCAGTATTGTTTCACTTCACAGGTGTCAAGGGTGCTTTGCAAAAGTGAGAGGACCAGAAAAAGCTATCACTGATAAAAGGGTTAAAAAAAAAGGATTTCTAGTAATCATTTTGCAGGCAGTAAAGTGAAGCTGTTTCCAAAGGAACAGTGCAAGGTCAGTGTCTGACTGCAACACATGAAGCCTAGATAACTCTTACAGAAGAGGTCAGCCTGATACAGGGAACTGTAGTGTGCCCTGTGAAAATAGCTGGGAGCCTTTATAATAACAGAGCTTAGGTGTGTGTGTATTGTCCACCAGACACATTCTCTGGATGGTGTTATTGTTCTGATAAAATTGTTTACTGAAAGAACAAATCAAACATTTTTAAACATTTAAACATAATTCATTTATGAAATATTCATCTGTTAAAAAAAATTCCATTATAAAATTGTAAATAAAATAAAAACAAATAATTAAATGCAAATAAAAGAGAAAATTATAAAGGGGAGGTGGGGAACACAATAAACCCCCACACATACCCCACACAAGTTCCAGGCTGTCTCTGTGAAATTACACATCAGTAAGGGGAAATTTTATACACATTACCACGCCTACAGCATTATACCCACCAGCACAAAAAAGCACACAAGCTTACAAGCACTAACACTTCTTGGCCACTGCCCTACCACACATTAACTAAGCACTACATGTAGCTCTTATAGGAGTCAGTGTTAGGTACAAGAACTTCTGGAAGAAATCAGCAAGTCCTGAGGATATTTTGCTCAGTACTGGTTGACACAAACATTTTGCTTGCACAGTGCTTCTATCAGCATGTCTCAGTCTGCTCCAGTATGGCTTTTCACTTTCACGGTCATATTTTGATACAGAAGAGCTAGCTGCACTGTAATTTCTCTTCTTCTAACCCACATTTTCTGGATGTCTTTCTTCACAAGCTTCTTTCAATTTCAGCTAAAAAATTTAGTGAGGAGAATAAGAGTGTGTATGGGGCCTGCTCTGAGAATTCCTGAGAAATAATGAGTGAGGCACAGTGGGAAACAGCGCAAGAGATGCAGGGGAAACATTAGATGGGGACCAGAAGTTAAATGCTTTATTTCAAGAATAAATGGAATTTTCATATTTCTATAATACTTTTATTAACTCTGTTGTCTGGAAATATCTTTAAGAGCAATAGGAACATACACTAGCCTCCTCAATGGAAATTAGGAGAGAATTGCTCGAGCTGACATTAAAGGCAGGCAAGTCACCCATACAATATCTAGTATTGAATATTTAATACAGATATTGCCAGTTCTACTGTAAATAAAGAGACTGAATAAGTCAGATGACAGAAACTGGACTGAAGTGTGATGCAGGTTTCACTCCTTTAAAAAATGCTAAAACCAAAAAGATGAGCCAAGAACATAAAAGATATTGTCAAAACATTAGAAAGAAAAGAAAATTTGTCAAGGTCATGGTGTGAGTCATCTGTCTCAATTCTGTTGACTGATTAACATGTGTAGCTAAAAACAATGGTGCCCTTTGCAAAAAACTCAAGTGTTCCACATCTATTCTGTGTAGATGCAGCATTGCTGGAAAGGGCCAGACCTTTTCAGATTAACAGCAGAAGGTGTGGGTTATATTGGATATACATCAAATGACAACCCTGTTGTTATTGCAGCTCTTGGGGGTGGAGGGCTTTCTGTTCAAAATTAACATTTCGAGATATCAGCTTTATTTTGGGAAGTACTTGTGTGTCCCTAATGTTTTTTTACTAGAATTATCTTTTTTGTGTGTATTTGTTTTCTCACAATAAATAATGTTAATTTGTAAAAAAATGTGTAATAAAATCTCCAATATTTTCAGCATTTATCACTCCTACAAGTACATAATTGTACAACTATCAACTTTGTTTAAATTTAAAATCTTGAAAGGAAGTTAAATTCTCAAATCAGACAAAGTAAAACAATATTTCTAATTCTTTCCTCTTTTTTCTTATTCCTTCTGTTCTATCATTTATTTTTCATCTTTGCAAAATTTAGGTTTTGGATAATCTCTTTGGTTAGCACTGATACCCACCACCTCCATGTATATCTCTCCCTCTTCCCACTCTTGACAGAGACAAGCACTGACTTAGACAGCCTTGGCAAGATGCTAATGCTGTGGATTAGTGTGTTCTGCCTTGAGTGAAATCAAGTTCTCTGCCCTTTGGGGATAGCACAGCCATCAGGTTTAATTTCATTTTCTGATATTTTAGCAGTCATGTCAGGATTGCTGCAGACAAGTGAGAATGAAACGCCTTTTTGACAACAGTCTTCAGCACATCCCAGGAAAGGACATGTATATGATTTTATATGAGAAGGAGGAAGTCTGAGGCTATCAAACACGTAGATGATAGGACTAAATCAAACATCAAAGTGATAGATCTCAAATATAACTGGATATGAACTTGATATATTTCACAGTGTTTCCTTTTACTATCTTCCATTTTTGCTACATTCTGTGGGACAATTTAATTCAGTGGATTTGTCCAGAAGTGAAATTTGTATTATTTTATGTTTCTAAAAGACAAGCTAAAGGAAAAATAATTATATAATTATATCACCTCAAGAACACCAACACCAAAAAAACCCCAAAAAAAGTAAAAAAGGATCTGATCCATCAAAGCAAAAAAGGTACATACCATATACATACCTTTATACCTTTTTTCCAAGTGAGTGAACATTTTCTATTTCATCCTTTGTCTGATAAAAATTCAGAGGTTTCTGAATATATAATAATATGCCAAAACAAAGTGAAAATATTTAGTGTAACCAGTAAGAACTCTTCCTTTGCAAGTGGATTGAGATTCTGGGATCAAATTTTTTTGTCTCAGAAAACCTCTGTACCTTTACTCTGAAATACACATTAAGACAGTAAGTTTCATCCCACTAGTGCATGAATTTCCTTCCCAGTCACAACACACTATTAAAATTAACTAATAAAAAGCAGATGTAAGATCATTATCTGTAATGAGTGCTTTCAACACTCACTACCCACTAGCATCTGATGAAAACGTGCAAAGCAGACTGTGAAACAAAATTATGCAAAAGTGGCAATTGTAAACAGTTTTTGGACTTCTGCATCTTCTGACAAGTGAACCATTGACCATAACTGGTTGTTTTAATAGGTTTGAAAACCAAATGCACTCAATTCAGGGGAAAAGCACTTGATGATCTCAGTAAACTTTGGTAAGAACGTATGAATTAAGTTAGAGGTCTTAAGTCTGTCAAATGTAATTCTTTTGGAGATATGCATGAAAGACTGAGAGTAAAAATTGCGTAACTGTCATTCTTGGATTTGGGGGAGGGGGTGGGAGGGAAGGAGGGATTTAAAAAGGATATCAAGGTGCCAGATATAAAATTCAGACACACTTATGCAATCAATCACATTACGTGAATGATCCTATCAGAAAACCTCTGTAGGCAGCTATCTATCTATCTGGAAGAAATCTTCAGAAGGCTTAATAGCTGTGACCAAGTTAAATGATAGGAGTAACAGGCAAAGGTTCAGCTGTAAAACAGGTTTCTATGCTATAAATCATAATTTCTCCTAGGAATACAAGTAATAGGAAATAATTATATAAAAATACATGTAAATTTAAAAAAATTAAAATAAATACACATATTACTAAGCCAAGTTCTGCTCTTCATACACTTCAAAGCTTCCATTGACAACTGTAGTAACTTGGTAGTGTGACAAATGAAACTAGGATACAGCTGACCTGAAAAATCACTGTTATCTACTGATGTCCCACACCCGTGAAATGTAGAGGCCTGGTTTCCTGTAAAAATTCCTTTCTTGAACAGGCTGTACAGGTTGGACTGAGAGAGGTCCTGGGTTTGGAAGGTCAGATTTGCTGTGATATGTATTTCCCGACTTATAACAATGGAGGGAGGTCTGCAGCGAGGTGTTGGAGTGTCCCCGGCACAAAAATTTGATGCCCAATTAGATTTAGAAATAGTGACAAAGAGTTGATGCCCAATTAGGTTTAGATAAAGCTCTTCTCTGTAAACCTCAATTACCTGTGATGCCTTATGACATTCAGCGTTTACAAAGTATAATTACACAATAGTGTCTGACATTTAACGTCTATGGATAATTTAAAAGACTTCTACTTCAAAAGGGCTGCTCACGAGCAACAGTAATCACTTCAATTAGCTTGGCACCATTACAATGTAACAAGACCATTTGACTGCCTATTAGGACCAGCCAAGTTCTTCAAGTGTGTTAATTTAGCAGTCATTGCTAATTTCTGGGCTTTGCTGCATTTGCATAGGAAAACATAGCCCTGTTAGCCAGAAAAGGAGTTTCATTCCTGCAGCAACTTCCTATTCTTGCTGAGGCTTTTGTGCTGTTGTTGTTTTCAGCCAGAAACATATTTTAAATAGTGAACTACTGAGGGAAAGAGGGGTTTGATTCACCAAGGGTCTTTTTTAGAATCTAGGTCTTAATAATTAATATAGTTTTCAAGTTGGTTTGTTTTTGTTTGTTTTTTTTTTTAAGCTGCTCAAGACAAGAGATCCCTGGATTAAAAAAGAACGGGGAAAAAATTCTTTATCCTTTCCATGCCTCCTTTATGTAGTATTAAGGATTTATCCTGGTGGAACTATCAGTATCTTTAGGTTTTTCCTGGAGCTTATTGAGGCTTTGTTTAAATTTACTGGTCAATCAAGGTATTATGGGGACTGGGACCAGATAGGATGTTACATCATTATCGATGCTTCTCTATTTTCAAGCACTTCATATATAGTATGAAATTCTGCAGAAGCAGGAAACCTCTATGAAGTACAAGAGTTGTCCAGGGATAAATCTTAGGAGTTTAGTAATTCCCTTTAAACTATTGGCGCTAATCAAAGGACCAAAGTGGAAAGGTAAGAGTTATTTGTACCTCTACCTGAGAATAGGTAGACTAGAATGGCTATGAGCAACCAGCAAAAGCTGAAAGTTCAAACCTTATAAAAGAATACTTCCCAAATAAATTTAAAAACCCCACAACTTTCACAAAACCCAAAACCAAAACTAGACAATATGAAGGCTGGTCCTCCTCATGCAAAATATCAGCACAGATGCTGAAATGCCCATGAACATAAATTGAACATCCCATTTATTAATTGGAAGACTTAAGGAAGCAGTCAACAGTCAGCATGTGTAGCCCTGCCATAAACTCAAATGTGTCTTGTCTGTGGCTTAAGAGAAATTTTGTAATGTCATCGCTGCCTTCCATTACAGTGATGTTCATTTTTTAAAAGATTACTGAGGCATCATTTCGGTAAGGGATTATAAATATACCTTTATTTATAATGCTTAGTATTTCTGCAATACAGGTGGTGAATTAACTCAAATATAATAAAGCAAATGCCTACAACAAGAAAGTTTCTTACAAAGAGATAGCCAAAAAAACCCCATCCTCCCTCACCTTAGTCTAGTGGGGTTTTACTAACTTTACCCGAACAACAACAGTAGTCCAAAATATACTTACAATACCTAAATATCATTGAAATCTGATCTCTTGGATAGTACCAGGGAATTGCAGGGCATACTAGGCTGAATATGAGCCAAAAATATGCTCTCATCACAAAATAAGACAAACCACATAGAGACTAGATTTGGACTTTGGCCAGAATATGGAGGAAAATTATTATACTTTTTCTTTGACACTGCTAATTTGGCACCGCTAATTTGGCACCAGCAATATTGTGCTAAGCTTTGGTACCATTTTCTTCTATTTTAAATCAGTGACTATATTTTTTAAGAAAATAGTCTTGAAGATAAATGTGACCTAAACCTTTCATCTGGGTATCCCTGGTCTTGAATGCTTACAAACCCCCTGTAATTTTCTCATATGACTTCCTGAACTTCTCACTCCAAGCTAATGTATATCAATTGTATATGACAAAGTTTTTCTATGTCTTTCTAATAGGCACAACAGAGATTACAAAAAAAAGTCAGTGAAAGTCATTTAGTTTCCACAGGCTTCTGTGATGAAAAGTTAACCCCTACCATTTTAATGCATCAATAACCATTCCTTATAGTGAGATGGGAATCACACCACTAATGGAACTGAATACTTGATGACTTGAAGGTTGAAGGACTGAAAGGCACATCATTATATTGCTTCTTTTAGAAAATGAGGTGAGCTCAAAATCGTGTGTTAATAGGAGCAAGCAATTACCTCCATATAATACAGAAATAAGGGGAAGTGTTATTTAAAATTGCCTTGAAGTGGCCAGGTGGAGAACTCAAGCAGAAATTGGTTGAAAGAAAAAGTTTCATGCAACATTTTCTCTTCATATTAATTTACCTCCTTGACCAGAGTAAAATTGAGCTCTTTGTGTTTGTACATTTCAAGAAGCTTACATTATTTCTATTTTATTTTCAAAGATGTCACAAAATTTTAACAAGTTTCAAATGCATTACAGTAATCACTAGCTGTGATAGAATAATTAAAATTATGTAATATCATAATGCAGGCCAAGGAAGATCTGAGTTATGTTTACCACAACATCTTGACACATGTGATTTTGCACCAGTTTAACATTTTTGTCATTCCCCAGAAATGCTAGGCACCAGCAACTCTCAGGCCCAGCTTTAAAAAACAATATTAACATAAATTTAGTGCCATATAAGACAGTATGACTCTGGAAATTCCTTCCCTATAAAGGAAGTTCTCTGGCTTTCCAGAGCTGGAAAAACACTTCTCTCTGTTATTCTACCTTCAACATCACAGGTAAGATATGGAAGCAGAGTAAAATGGAACATAGCCAGATCTTTGATTGTGCTACAGTGATCCCTTTGCTGACTGCCCTATAAATCCATAAATACACACAGAGAGACAGAGTTTGTGTAAATTGTAAAAGATGCCACCCCGATCTTGTCTAGGATTAAACAGGAAAAGAATTAAAGTAGACATTTTCTTTCCGTTCTCTAATATAACAACAAATACAGCCTGCACAAAACACAAAGACTACTCTGACAAATACCAAAATCACCAAGAGGATTTCAGACCAAATTTTCAACCTCCGTTTCCTTCATTTATTCTTTTTCATAGTAATACAATTCAAAGACAGAAAATATAGAAAAATTAAAAAACATATAATCAGATTTATTGTACTTATAGAAACAATCAGACCAATATCTTTTCTTTCTTTAATCCAAGAAGGACAAAAAAAAAGAGACACAGAAATTGATTATGTACATAAGCATGAAATCAAACTGATGCATTTATAAGGAGGAAAGAAAATACCAGCATAGTCCTGATTCATCAGCCAAACTGCTAGGAGAAAAGGGCACATGACATATTTGTTCAATATTGGAAAATCTTCTTTAATTTACTCTCTGCAACAACCCCCTCAGACTTGCATCTTTTATAAGAGACAAGGCTCATCAGAATATCATTTTACAAATTCTTCTATGGCCCTTCTGGTATTATTTCTTACAATAAACAGGCCAGTATATGATTACTCTTTACAGCACAATTTTCATGGAGTCATATGCTCATTTCAAGGTCATGCTCACTGCACTATCCTGAGGTAATTTGTTTGGTGCAGAAGGGGCCTCTGTTTTTCTTGTGGTCCTTGTGTTCACACTACCAGAACCTCATCTCATCTATGTAGCAGCTTCCTCATTCTGCAGCAATTTCCAGCCTGACTTCTCAAAGCTCTCTGTGGACTACATGAACTTCTGCCACCTCACCCCTTCCGGGCCTTCAGAGGTGGGTTAACCAGAACAGCCAGAAGCAGTATTCTGACTGGGGCTGCACCGTAACACCTGAAAGAGAACTGAGAAATTAATCTGGACCACAAAAATCTATGCTTTGTTGAACAGAATGGACGAGGTTTTGATGAATCTCTGAAGTCAATGAAGTTTTTCGTTCCAGCGCATGCCATGGGTGAAGATGGTTCACTAGATATTATGTTCAAAGGTTTTGTGTGTCTGTAAAAAAAAAAAGGATGCCAAAAGACCAGAGGAACAGGGACCAAAGGGAGCAAGTCAAAACACTAGACACAGCCACAGTAGCAATGTGACCTTGAAAAAACTGACAGAGATCAAATTTTGGGACTGAATAATGGCTAGGAAGGTGAGAAAGCGGTTAGCAAAGAGCCATAAGCTCTTGCTGTGCAGCTCCTGCTCTACTGAGGGAAACAGAACTTTTATGTTCTTTTCAAATATGCATAACAATGTGTGTAACAAAAGTACCTGACCCTACCTGGAGTTTCTCCCATTAGTGTTTTTCCCAAAGACTAACCTTTAGCTATCCAGAAAGCAATCACACTCGAATGTAAATCATATCACTAAAGATTGTAGGACAAGAAAAATTCTCTCCCATTTTCATGGCAGTGAATGGGAATTATATTGGAGGGGAAGACTAATGTCTTGGCTCAAATTAAACACCTTTCTCCTGTTACTCTCTCCAGACAGCCATTATTTTCCTTTTCTCTTGTTTTTCCTTACTCCTATCACTCCAGCATATAATTGCTGAAGGGGTTCAGACTTTGGCACTTAGGAGTCGCAGACCTCCTCTTCAGCACTTTACATGACTTTGCCTCCTAAGGAAACTTTTACTTTTCTCCTCATTGTATCTAATATCTCACCAAGCCACCAGAACCATCCCCGCATCTCATACAATATGATGACCTTACTCGAGGTAAGGGGAGATGGTTGAATATTATATCTAAGGGAAGGAAATAGCAGTCTTAATTTTCACTTATTTTCTTCTATTCCTTCCCTAAGTAATAATAGAGCCATTTCCTTCTGCAGCTAGGGCATGAAGAGGTGTGGTAACCTAAACCAATACACATCCCCTAACTGTCCCGATCCTCTGAATGTCTCCTTTTACTCGGTGTAACCTGATGTAACATTTATTCTTCTTGCACATGTGACAGATACCAAAATATTCAAGGGACCCCGAATCACAGTGGAAACATTTCTGTGAAGGACACTGCCATATTTCTTATTCTGAGCAGCCTTAAGTCCCCAGCTTGGGGCTAAAGAGAAGAGTATTAGGCAATTGACACCAGCTGATTGATTGCTACAGGGTCATTTCTAACACCTGACTGGTCTGACAAAATGTGAACTTTTACGTCCATAAAATCAGGACCAGGAACGATGACAGTGAACAGTGCAGCTAAACCAAATTTTCTATCTCTCTGTAGATTCATCCTGCACATGGTAGCCCAATAACAAGTCATGTGGAAGATTTTACCACCATCCTCCTATCCAAAGACCAAACCACAGGACTACAAAATTAAGTAAGTGTGAAACAAAACCTCTCAACCTGGTAATAGCCAGTGTTAATTTACTGGCTTCCACTCTGTTAAAGCCTTTTCAGCAGCAGACTGGAGAGAAAAGCTGCCTTGTTCTTGCCTGCAGGGGTGTTTTGATGAGCTGAAACTTTATCTACACTGACAAGAGAGTAGTGAGCAAGTGTCAGACCATTTTTATTCAGATCTCGGCCACACCTTTGTAATGCTTCCTGCATCTCTGGGGACTACAACGGCGGGGGG
>VYXD01009518.1:6083-27215 GCA_013397195.1 Hylia prasina
ATGAACAGCCATGCAGTACTACTCATGAAAACCTGTATTGAGGAGAACCACAGATCACTCTATTTTTCTTGAGGGCCAAACTACCAACACTTAAGCTTCTATAGGGAACCAAGTTTTATTAGCTATTAGCTGCTTTGGATACGGAGATTATTGAAATACAGGTAGGAAGCACTGCAATATGGACTTTGCCCTCTTGCTTAGAATCCAACTCATATTTGTTGGAGTCTGTTGATTGCATTTGTCATCTAGCATAGCAATTGATAATAACTCAAATACCTTCCATCCATACCTGAAATCTGTGTGCATTTATTTCCTGTACTGGGATACATTTTCAAATTGTAAAAGAAATTATAAATTCTCTTACTCATTTGTTCACCCATCCTGATGTAAAAATATTCTGTGTTTTTTGGAATTGTGCTTTACATATGGACAAGTACTACAGTAATAACGATACCATTTTGCTCTGTCTAGGCTTGGCAAGGAGATAATTGTGATTATTTTTCCTATCATCATCCAAATTCACCATCACTTTCTTTTAAAGTTAGGCTGCATGTAGCAGAAGTGTGCCCTAGAGATTTGCAAATTATTTTTGCTCATAGTAGATATGTAGTCTATTCTTTAAACTGCTTACAAACCCTTCATGTTACTGTTGCTTCTGTTCATGAAAAAACATGAAGCAGAGAATAGTTGAGCATACAGCAGAGTGCTGAGCTAGTTATGGAGTCCCGAGGTTACTGAATCTGAGCTAAAGGACCAAAATTTGAGATCATCACCCTTACCTCTGGGAATAAACTTCTGAATAGAGTGGAGATTTTCCATCATTAAGTGAGGGGTTTATGTTTAGTAGCAGAAGAAAGTCAACAATAACATTTTCCTGACAAATTTCTCTCAGTATAAAAGAGTCCAAGATTTAAAAACAAAACAAAAAAACTTCAATGGGACAAAACAAACAAACAAAGAAAAGCACACATTAAAAAAAAAAAAAGATGGAACATACTTGAGAGAGTTAATCCGAGCATTGTTCATATCCTTCATACTGTCTGTGTCACTTTTTGGAACATATTTTTCTCTCCTTTTCAAATACCTCCTTTCTTCACCTGATGACTGCCTTTTGGTAATGCAAGTGAATCACAAATATGAAATAGCCTTTCTGCTAGCTTGGCCTGCTAAATTAGCTGGAAGGGATTGACTTGTATGATTGTTTGACCCATTGCCATTGCATTCTGCAGAGTGAAAACAGTAGATCTGCATAAATGACTCTCAGCTTTATTGTTGTTTGACTTGGTTCATAAAATAGCAACCAAGATATACCTTTGAGGGTTAGGTTTAGTAAACTAGCTAAATTAGCTAAAATTTGGGCAATTTTATGGTGTGTGCATTTTTCATAAAACAGAAAGGGCCTAAATTAAAATAGATTTTTAGCATTAAGGAGTAATATTTTCTGATTTTTATCACACACAATATTTTTATTATTGATTTACAAATCAAACATCAAATGGTTTCTGTTTGTCAGAGAGTGATGGAATAGATGCATGTTATTCATGTTAATCCAAGGTTAGATAAGAGAACAAAAAACTGTTAACAGGACTTCTGACTGGCATAGAAAACAAGATACTTCAAATACTGCATATTTGAAAAAATATTGCTTTAAGTTTCATCTGTATATAACTTTGATACCAAAATATTGGCTACTGTTTCTGCTTCACAACTGAAGTTAGAATGTAGTACCAGCAAGTGGCTGTGACCCTAATTTTCAGGCTGCATTCCCAGAATCATCTGTCTCAGGGGCTTTGATTCCCAGAGATTCTGAAGTTTTTCACATCTAACTTTGATAAAGCGTCCTTTAAACTTTCTGAGTGAAAATTACAGTGGTGCAGTTATGGAGGCTGGGGGTTGTTTCTTTAGATAGAAGCTAACATACATTACTTGTAATTACTGTGTAATGATATAAATGCAGTCTGATCTATCCTGGCACTACTAAATAAGCCAGATTAGGCTTTTAAACATTTATGAAATGTTCCTATATTCATCAAAATGATGAGTTTAAACACTGTGGGCTTTTAGGATTTTGAGAATAAGCCCTTTTCTAGTTTAAGCTCTGCAGAATAAAGAGCAAAATATTTGTGCGCAAATGCTATCAGAGTTGTTGAATACCTCCAAAAAAATAAATGGCATTCTGTTGAAGCATACCACATCACTCATGAAAAGTACAGTCAATGTCATAAAATTCCTAGGTGACCTGTACTATGAAATTTTTTAGGAGGATGTTTCTCATTATCTTGTTTACAACTGTGTCTGTATACTAGTGTAGTATATTGCTTCCTTCTAAGACATTCAGGATATCTGAATTTCTGGTTTTTATCTGCTTTAGTTAATACTTTTAGATGGTTTACTCTGTAAAGGACATGATAAAGTAGTGTATGATTCCAAATAGATGGAAGAAGTTTTTAGTTTCTTTAGTTTTGTAGGTGCTTCTAGTTAAGTCTGTGCAACCTAGCAACATTTTAAAAAGAATTTTATTATTCTATTTAATCTGCAATTAGTGAAATCTGTAAACCATTTTCTGATTTCATTTGATGGAGAAACTTTTCCAAATTTTTGAGAGAGATTACAGCTCTAACTTGTGGCAGAAGCAGAAAGCAGCATTTCTCACATCTGAGTCAAAATGTCAGTGGTATAAGAAGCTGCAAATTTCATGCAATGTAAGTCAGCATTGTAATCTGTGGAGTGACTGCTGGTGGTCTTCAGAAAACCAGTTAGACACGTACTGTCTGTCCTAATTTCTGACTTCAGTGCCGCACTAAAGTATCTAAAATTATAGAAAATGCTTTCCAGTGTTGTTTTCCTATAGAATCCCTTACTAGACTTGACACAGAGATGTTATGTATTAGTGTTTTGGGTGAAAAACTGGTGAGTAGTAGGATGAACAGTACTCAGCTTTATACTTGTGATGGATATACTCTCCATAAATGCATCTCTCTGTTGAGAAGTAGAATACCAAACAAAAATGTCTGTGAAGCCCCCACTCAGATGATATACTGTTCATATGTCCAGGTTCACTGGAAGAGCTCTTGGCTATTTTTAAGTCTTTCAATAATCTGTTCCTGGACTTAAATTAAATTAAAAATAATTAAATCAGTCAGGTCTTTGCATGATGTAGAATTTTTTAAGCCTTAATTCCTGTAATAAATTTAAGATGTGACCATCTGAAGACCCATGCACTAGATTGCACATGAGAAAATTCAGTGGAGCTGGGCTAATACACATGATTTAAATGTTGGTGCAAACTTCCTCAGAGAATGGAGAACTTGCAATCCTGTTCAGCGCATTTGTTTATAAAGACTAGCTGCAAAACCTGAGTCCTCCAGAATATTCAGATTTGGGGTGTTAGTACTTTTGGGCCTGAATTATGTTCCATAAGGCATATTTGTAATACAGCACAACAGGTGAGATTTTATATTGTAGTTCTTTCCACTTGGATTGTGAAGAGACTTCTCATCCTTGGTTTACTGAAAGGCATTTTTTTTAAAAAAAAATTTGCTTTTCTATCTTTCTTGCATAGTGAAAAACATTCACAACTGTAATTGCTTTCTGTATATCTGCAATACATTTTATATGTGCAAATCTAAAGTTAAAGACGCTTCTTAAAATATTCTTAAGAAAATAAAAAATACTGAAGTGATGAAAACATGTGAGACTAACTGCTGAAAATAAACAGTATCCTGAAAGCACTCTGACAGGTTTGGGTTTTTTTTTTGTATTTTCCATTTTTTCATAAATTGGATCTACGTTATTTTAAGTGGACTAGCCAGTCATATTTTTTTCTGAGTTTAGAGAGTGCTATTTAATGCCAGCTGTTACTTAGAAAACAACAATCAGTGATTTGGAATGAGACAAAGAAAAACTTGGAAATAAAAATTTACCTGAAGGATACTGTATCAAAAGCTTTGCTAAATTCTAATAAAACTATGTCTACTAATCAATGAGATGGCTGGCCTTTTTATATAAGGAAATTTACTTAAACACAACTTTCCCCTTGAGAACCCATCTGTAACCTTCACATTCCCAGTCTTTCTTCATAGGAGAGGTGTTCCACACTGCTAATTATTTTAGTGACCTGGATCTGCTTGTACAACTTGGGTTCTGTTGCTGGAGAGAGAGACCTGAACACAACATTCCGTATGGGGTCTCATGAGAGCATACTGAAGGGAGAGAATCATATCCAGCTTGACCCGGTCGTGCTTCCCTTTCTGCAGCCCAGGATAAAACTGGCTTTTTGGACTGCAAGTGCACATTTTAAGCTCATACTTAATTTTTCATCCACCACTTATCCCCAAGCACTTCTCTGCTCTTGGCCAATTCATCACTCAGTCTGTATTCATAGTGGATACTGCTGCCATGCAGGGTCTTGTGCTTGGCAAGGCTTGTTGAGCCTCATGAGGTGCACATGGTACCACTGATGCTAAATATAATGGCGTCATTTATGTCAGAATTATTGATTGCCTGATACCAATGTGGTGAAAAACATTATTTATGAAAAAAAGTTGGCCTTTCATGGCCCCAGATCAGTACACATGTTTTTATTTGCCTTGCAGGTTTTCTGGATGTACTGACCCAAGTTGGTATTTTGCCTCTTAGTTGTTTATTTTTTTGACTGCAGAAGAAAGAATATTCATATGATCTGTAACTAAACTTGCCATGGAAATTTGGCTTGTGCATCCATGCCCACTTTTCTTGTCTCAAAGTTACCTATTTATTTAATTCTTCTGGTATTTCACATTTCAACATGCAGAAACTTGTAGGAGACAGTTTTCCAAACACAGAGAATGAAAGATTTCTATGGATGCATGGCAAAACATACCTGTGCATCTCAACAACCCACAGTGGTGGGCAAAGTGCTTGTGAACAAAAGGATATGTAAAAATGTTTTAAAATTTTTGCAAAATGTTGTCTATTGAATGATTTAGACATGAGTTTAGCAAACCCAACCAAATAGTTTCAAAAACTGAACTCCTTAAAGTCAGTGCAGTCTTGATGTGTCTTTCTTGTTCGTAACAATTTGGTGTTCAGGGCCTTCCTTCTCATTTCCTTTACAGGAAAAGGGGTATGGTGGAAGAGTAAAAGAGACTGACTATTCCTCAGAAAAGCACAAACACAGAAATTGTATTGAGGATGACAGGGGGTCATAACTGTGCCACGTTTGGGAAAGAGGTGAGAGCAACAGTGTGAAGAAAGGCAGATGCAAGATGGCATTATCCCCGCATGTGTAGCCTGGCTTCATGCCATAGCCTGCCTAAGATCTCATGGAAAAAGGCAGAACCACAGCATACTTATCTGACAAATACAATGCAGAAACCAGAATCCATCCCAGGGAAGTGGCTAGCAAAGGCTGTGAAAATAAAATAGTGGAGATTATTCAACATTGCCTCAACTTCCAAACCCCGTAGTGAACAGCTGCATCAAAATTCATGTGCACAAAAACAACCCACCCATGGCTCATAGTAGCTTGTTTATGTGCAGACTTGTTTCTTAAGCAATTCAAACTCTGATGACTGCTGAGAGTGGCAGGAGTTGATGAGGTCCTCCTCTGAAAATCTCTTTCATAGGCTTTGGTAATTACAGATAAAGACAACTTTGGCAGGGAGTTGGTATTCTTTCTGGCATGCTTTTTTGCGAGGCTTCTAACTCTAGCTGAGCACAAATACTTATCTACTTGAGACCTTTGAGGGGGGGACTTGGACTAAGTCCCTCTACAAACTGGAGCCTGGAGAAATAAATACCAGGGGGCTGAGTTGTTTACATTTAGAGAAGTGAATATTTTAATACATTAAAAGTTGTTAACCTCTTTCAGGAACTTTACTGGAAACAAGTGACTAAGTTTAAGGAATGATACATGATTCACAACAGCTTGCTTTTCTTTCATATTCACATGATAATAATTCCCTGTCAAGCCAAAATGCTCAGCTACCTTTTCCCGCTGAAATTCCTCTGCAGTGTAGGATAACGGAGAAGGCTGGAAGTACTGCTTACTTCTCCCACTCTTCCTGTGCCCTTCAAGATGAATTTGGTTTCTGAGTTTTCCTACCGGCTGTGTGTACTCCCTGTTGGTAGGAGCTGTCATTTATATCCTGCAGAGATCAGAGGACAAATGATGACTGTATCTCACAACATGGGCTCACTAATCTGCCATGATCCTTCCTTGCATCTTAAAGGCTCAATGCTGTGGAATCCAGCAAAGTGTCCATGCTTAGATATGTGTGCAAACCCCATGAGTTTGAATTCCAAAATAGTTACTTGTGCTTCAGAGAATTTGAAATACTGTCCTCAGGTAGGGTAGATCTGAAACACAAACTACTATGTGAATGTATTGTGAAAATATGTCATCTAAGGCTGAAAGCTGTTACCTGCTTTTGGCTGATGGGTGATAACTGAGAAACTAATGAGTTTGGACAACCAAACTCCAAAGTATGGTCTTGCTGAGGAAACAAGGGGAATTTTCCAAGAATGTTTCCTAGTCTTCATGAATCACAAGAGCACTAGCTGCATCCAGCATTGAAAATTTTATCTGAACACTCCTGGCCATTAGCAACAAGAAAAAAAATAGAAGAAAAGAATGGAATAGTGGTTTTGTCATATGTCTGATGAAAAAAACCTATTATTTTCTCTAATGCAGAGAATAAGTGAAAAGTAAGTAGGTTTTTATATTTCAAAACAGATAATTTGAAAAGAGGAAGAAACTAATAGGCAGGTGATAGAAAGGAAGCTAAAGTTTTCCTGGAAGTTCAGCGGTTCTAAGATTAATCAGTTACAGTAATTGAAATTGTGCTAATAGCAAGTCTGTGTGAAGCAAAGTAATGTCTGATGGGTTATGAGGCATTTCTGAGAGACATATGGGGCAGGTATCAAGCTTGATGAACAAGCAATTCAGTGTGGTAACTGAGGCCTGCTCTAGGGCTGCCTGCATTCTGCATAATATATATTTTTATATGCTATCTATGATTACAAAGTACCTTTATTGAATGCAATATGAATAGGTTTCCACACTATTTTTCCAAGCTTGCCTATATTGCTTAGGAATGACTGGAATAGTGTGTGTGAGAGGAGGTGTTGTTTTGGCGTTTTGTTGTTGTTACTGGGTCTTTTAGTTGTGTTTCTTTGTTCATAGTCTATTATAAATACAATTTTTATTATTGTACTGCCAAAACCAATTTTTTCTACTGCTAGATACTCTGTGCACATTTTTCACCTCTGTGCATGGTTGTAAAGATCAGAATTCACTGGAATTAAATATATAATGCTACAAAAATCATTTAATTAGTGATAGTGATTAGTGATATTTCTGTTATGCTTTTAATATTATTTTTATATGCCAAATGCTACACAACAGAATGTGTTATCTTTCCACCCAGATTTATTCTGAAAATGTGATTAGGTTTATTTACTTGTTTGTCTCTTGTGATCGTTTAGATAACTGTGATATGTAAATGACTACTGGATGAATTTCACGATTAAGTCTTGTGGATAATTAAGACAGAGAGGGTGACTTCAATAACTTAAAGGAAACCTGTTTCATTTATTTTAGAGTTAACTCAGTATGGGAAAAGTTTCTCTGCTTAAAAAAAAAAAAAGTAAAAAAATCAATGCAGATAATGTGTCCTTTCTCTTGGATAGTTAAAAATGGTTTTGATTTTAAAAATCAGGCTGGGCAGGCATTTATTCCTGAAGGAATGTGTACTTGTTAAGTCCTAGCCAAAAAAAAGAAGGGGAGGAGGGGAGAAAGTTGTGAAATTAAGAAATTAAAAATGTTAGGAATTCTGTTCTTTTAAAGGATACAGTTTAAAAGCCAAACCCTGTATTTTGATTTTCATGAAGGCCTCAGCAGAGTATACTGTCTGAACTCATAAACTTCACCTAAGGTCAAATGCTCAGAGTACATGCTGCTGAGTGCTAAAAAGGTATCTGGCTGTTGTCTTTCTTTTGGGAGCCCAGCCAGCATGTGGGTTGGTATGGGTCTGCTGTGGGACAAAAGGAGGAGAGCCATGGAGAGCACAAGTCAGGGTTTGTGCTCTCCTTGACTTCACTGGGCCCAGCTGCTCTTTGAATTCTGTTCTGCACCAGTGAAAAAGCTATGTCACACTAGCCTGAAAGAGGGCAAATGTAAACCGAAAGAGAGTAGGTTTAAGTTAAATGTTATGAAGGATGTTTTTTACTGAGAGTGGTGAGGCACTGAAACAAGTTGAAGTTGTCAGGAGAAGCTTTGGATGGCCCATGCCCAAAAGTGTTCAAGGTCAGGTTAAATGGGGCTCTGAGCAATCTGGTCTAGTGGAAAGTGTCCCTGTAAATGGCTGTGGGATTGGAAGTAGATGGTCCCTTCCAACCCGAACTATACTATGAGTTCATACTGCTGCAGGCATAGTTCCCTCATCCCAGTGCCCAGTCATTTCTCAGAAGACAAAGTTCCAGCTCAGGCTGTGCCAGTGCTAGAGTGCATGTGCCCAGGTAGACAAAGAGCTATGCCCTTGTAAAATCATTAGGAATTGCTTAGAGACAGGAGACATGATTCATGTCATTCCAGATGCCATTTTCCAGCTAAATTCTGTATTCTCACTTCTAATCTCATTTATAAGGCTGATACTCCCTTCTAGAAAGTAACTTTTAAAGCAAAGTTAGGAAACTGACTAAGGAGTTGTAAATTTCATACCTCCCTAGGGACAGATAACCCTTTACTTTGGGGAAGAGTGTTGGTGGGGGAGTAGGTGATTAGAGATCTATATGAGGAAGTAAATATTATGTGTTGGCTTTTTATATTCAGCTATTAACGTTTTTGGGTTTGTTTTTAATTTTTGGTCACAGGACCTGTGAAGGGCGAAACATCCGGTACAGGACATGCAGCAATGTGGTAAGTGAAATACAGCTTTGATGTGATACAGATCATCACATACGATAATCACGTCCATAGTACTGCAAATAATTTGGTAAAGTGATAGTGAGCATATTGTAGCTATCTAAACTACTTTCATGCCACCACAGGCAAACCTTTGTCAGTTTCTTGAAAAGTGGAGAGATTACTGCGTAGCCTGATGCTAAAACTGTCTGGAAGGGATTGCAGTCACAGCCACCATAAATAGCGAGTCAATGAAACTTCAGAATTGCTCTTTACAACTTCCCTTGCAGAATCAAGATATCTTGTGTTCTCAGTAGTACCTTGATAACCAGCTGGTTCACGTTGGGTAGTCTGTCAGGCTGGAGGATTAAGCTGTTAAGAATTAACTTAAGACAAGTTAGTAGAAGACAGCTGATGCTATGATTCTATATATTTCTGTTCAGTGGTACCCTTACAGCATTTTAGTTCTGTTGTTTGTCTTAGAAAAACAGTTTTACATAGCCTGTATCAGTGTTTTGGCCTTCCTGAAGGCTCTTGCTGGTTTTCTTTATATGTGGCAAATATAGTTTTCAATACAATAAAGTGAGAAACTTCAACTTCTGTCTCAACAAAGTGAAAGTGTGTTTTCACTGGTGAAAATTGAAATTGAGGCTTTCATATGGAAAGTTTTATTGGGTGCCAAGAATAGTAAAGGCTCTCAAGTTACATGGAGAAATGTCCGTTTTACCAGTAAAGATGGAAAATGAAATCAAATGTACACCGGGCCAAGCTTTCTCATGCCTGATAGGGACATATTCAGGAGCCTTTCAATGCATGCTTTGTTTAAAAAGTTTAACTTATAAGAAAGGAATATATTTGCTCATATTTAGCTTATCTTTTCTTCAATAGACCACAGTTCATAAAGAAAGAAACTGCTTCTATCTGAGTTGTAGTCTCTTATGCAGTAAGATTTCTCTCAGTTCTTTAGGAGTTGGGCTTTAATAATCCCTATGAGCCCCTTCCAGTTCAGGGGTTCCAATTCTCTGATTCCTCTGAAATTTGTTCTGATTGTATCATTTGAGTTCCTGAAATATCTCATCAGTTCAGCCTTCATCTTCCCTAGCTGACAGCAAATGGTGTAGTTAATAAGTAGATTTGCTGGCAGATTAGCAGTCCAGTTTTCCTCTGAGGAACTTAGGCCATACCACATCTGTGTAAGGAATAGGAAGTTTGATTTGTGCTAGTTAAGTTGCAGGCCATAGTCCTGCTACATCAAGAAAAAAAAAAAAAAAANTATTGTTAAAGGCTAATTGGATTACAGTTAAACCCATTTGTTTTGCTTTGATTGGGCATTGAGTGCACATTGTGACAGTCCCTTTTTTTGTGTGATCTGCCCTTGTGTATGTTAAGAGCCGTGAAAGTACATCCTGCCCTGCTGCCATTAGATGTTCCTGGGTCACTCTGATGAAAAGTTTAGCTGGGTTGCAGCCCTTCCTTTGGAATCACTGAGTTTCCAAGATAAGGAATATTTCTTTAGATGTTCTTTTTATCTTAGGTTCTACTTTGTAAATGTGCACCTGAACAGTTTTCCTTCAAAATAAAACCTTGCATAGTTTTGTTCAGGCAATTCCTTTACTTATCTTGTATTTGTCAATACCAGCTCCAGCAGTGAAGCATACAGCTGCAGAACTCAATTATTTCATACCAAATAACTCCAAATGAAGCCTTCAAGCTTTCAGCTTTACTATGTTGAAATCAGTGACAGTTTTTCCACTGAAATGTGAAGACTCAGAACTGCTTTTATGATTTCAAACCATTTTGGGGAACCATAAAGAATGGCTTGTGCAGTGTAAATCTAAAGCTATTTAGGAACACCAGACTTGCATCTCTGAAATCCATTCTGTTAGTGAATTGTACAGCTGTAACACTAAAATACTCTTTGTTTCTTTCAGAACAGTAAAAGAAAAATATTACATCATGTGCTTTGTCATTAATGAAGTCTACTCTTTCATCTCCACAACCCAAGCCTGCATACACACAAATTGGATCTTGAAAACAACTCATTAAGCTCATAGCTTGTTGTGAAATTCTGCACTAGGAAATATCCACAATACTGTGTTCATTTTTGTTAACTCAGATTTTGCCTTTAAAGACCTCATCCAAAAAGACACTGAAAATCCAGAGGATGGAAATTCCAGGCTCATGAGACGTATGTTTTCATCTGTTACATGACAGTCTTTGAAGGCAACAAAGATCAAATCCCCCATTCCGTACCACTACCTTGCGCATGGCTTGAGGAATGATATTCATAAAATAACCAGTGTTTTTGTTTTCTGCAAGCTGTCTTTCTGTGAACTGACTTTTTTTTAATGACAATCCTCTTGCAGGAATGGATGGGTAGTCAATATACTAAAAGCAAATTATTTGAAATGTGAAATTGGAGAATAGTTTTGGAGTCTGGCAGTGAACACATTTTATAGGCTCTATCATTTGCAAGATTTTGCTACAGCTGGTTTTAATTCATCCTGAAATTAAATTACAAGGGCAAAAAAATGAGATAAAGAAAAAGAGAGGCAAGGGGAAAAAGTGGTGTGCCTGTTTTCCCAGTGACCTATATTAATTATTCCAGAGGTACTGAATAATTTTGCATAATAAAGACTGTAAGAAAGACTTTTTTATGCTGTCCATAAAGCTTCTGAGCAGTCCTTGAAAGAATAAACCCATTTCAGTATATTTGCCACTTGCATTGCCTGCTGTTGATCAGAAACTGGAAAGATTATGGGTATGAAGCCACATGTGTAAATAGTAAAAGAAGGAATGAGAGAATCTGAAGATGATTTAGGGTTGAATTGCGTCTGCTTTTTTTCTTCTTACTATTCACATTGACTTAAGCATATTTCCAGCCATTTTAGAATATAATCATGGGAGAGAGAGGGGGAGTAATTTGTTTTCCTTTAGAAAATCAGTCTAATGCAATGAAAACATGTTTTTGCAACTATCTGGGTTGTAACACTAAACATAGTGCAAAATAAACAAATGTAATTCCAAACTGTAAGTAGGACTTTTTACTTGTTCTATTTCCTTTTTCCAAGCTAGCAAATTCTTTTTTCCTTCTTCTATGTGCATTCTTGGTTGCCAGGTGCTCTCCAGCTTTTATACCAGGCTGTCATGCCACCTCATATGCCCTTTCTCTTTTTCAGTCCTTCTGCTGTCTTTTGCTTTCTCTTCCCTTCATTTACATGAAAATGACTCTGAAGTTTGTTTGTTGGAATATGTACTGTCTTTATGCCTTTCTTCTCAATGATCAGGAAAAAAAGGGGAGAAAGAAAGACTGACACTGAAGCTGCCCAACATTATTAGCACTTTCAACAAGGTTCCTGTTAAGCCTAAGACAAAATGTGTAGATTTTAGATCCCATTAATCAAGCAACCAAAGCTTGTAAACACCACCTGCAACTCTTTTTATATATACCTCACTTTCTTTGCTTGGCTGAAGTGCCAGCTGTAATGTCATCCCCCATTTTTTGGCTTGCATTCAGACAAGCTACTTCCATCCCTGTTTCTTATCAGCTCATACTGCATTTTGTATACACCAGCACCCATGTTGTTCATCTTACTTTTTACAAAATAACACTATCTTCTTTCCATGCTCAAACCCCAGCCTGGAAAGTGTCAAACCTAAACTTCCATATAAGTACATAATTCTCAGAAGCACTGGCTTATGTCTATGAGAAGTATCATCACCAAGTAGATATTTTCAGACCTACAAGAATGATTAGCAGAGTTTTATTTTCCTACCCAATGGTGATTAGCAATGCCAATTTGCAATCAAACCTCAAGTTTACATTTTTCAGTAAAATATTAGAAAAAATTAAACAGATTATAGGCATTACATATATGTCCTTACTAACACACAATTTATTTAATGTCAGTTTACTTTTTAAGTAGAAATTCTTCTAAACTCAGATCATTTTTTGTGACTACAGTCTGTTCTTCAAACTACTGGATTTTAATAACTTCCATCTTATTTCTGATTGGCTGCATTTTAAAACCTCAGCATGTCATTTAGAAATTATTTTGTCATACTTGGAAACAAGTGCTTTTAGTATCTAGCAAATGACATAAGCTTGGACTTCTGGATTTACAATCTTCTCAGCAAGCAGAACTGTGAATCTGTGGCAATTAAAAAATAGAATAAAAAAAATCCCACATTGTGTCCAGTTAATGTAAATGTGTAAAGAAACTTTACACAGTAAAGTTATTTATTTGTAGCCCAAATAACCTGAATTGCTTCCTTACAGTAATATTTCATGACTTGTCAGCGTTCTAGGTAAATCACAGTTTTAAATTTAGTATTGCTGACAATATTTTTTTTTAATTTGAACAGCTCATTTTTGAGCTGATTGATAATATGGCACCCTCAATGCCTTTAAAAATTATGCTTTAATATTATGTACTTTAATATTAGTTTTTGACTGAAGTTCTTGGAAGTTTTCATGTTGAAATTAAACTTACTGTACCTAATTTAAACACTTGGTTTAATATTTAAAAGAAATGGACAAAAAAAAGAAATTTAAATTGCATGGAAGGCTGCATATTGAACTATTTGCCAAAATACGAACATGCTTCCAAAAAAAGACGTTTTTGTGACAAAATTATTTTATAAATATTTATAATGACAAATATGAATGGAAGTTTGCATTTATAGTTCACTGACAGTTTTAGCTCTCATCTCCATGCCATGTTTATTTAACACAGACAATATTTGCTGATAAGTCCCCATTTTCTGTTCCTATTATTTCTCCCAAGATTCTCTGTCAGATATTGCAATGTCTTGGAGTTCTTAGAGAAAGCTTTAGTATGAGCTCTTCTCCACCTAAGCAACTAAGTATGACCTTAAGTTATTTCTAAGTTCATGGGAGTAGACTTTGGAAAAATCTGGCTGTAAAGAAGATAATTCAAGCAGGGTGCTCAACAAGGCTTCAAAGCTGAGTGAAGTTTCTGATAAATCCCTAGATCTCCTAAGTCTCTGTGTTTTTATCTACAGTTCTTATTTGGTCTTAGACAAGCCCCTGCTTGAGGACTTCAGGTTTTCTTTCTCAGTAGGGAAATTGGTGCAGCTGAGGCACTGTGAGTACCTTATGGAACTGGTTCAATAAGCTGTTCTGTCAGATGCTGCACAGAGTAGTCCTGTTGTTAGTAATTTTTTGCACAGAGGAAAAGCTCCAGGTATAGTAAATCATTCTTGGCCTCTGCAAATATACAAGCGCATATATTGTAAACTGTTTTAAAGTTCCTCAACTGTTTCCACCTATTGCTGCTTAGATAGGATCTTCTACATTTCACCCACTAAGTAAACTTTAAAAAAGCTGGCCCTCTTTTGTCCCATGAAATCTGATCTACCTATCACCGTCATGGGACATCTGGGATTCATCTTATCTTTTCCATTGAATTGTTGATTAATGGAAATTGTTTTAAATGGGATTCAAACATGACAAAACTCCACAGACCTTAAGAATTACAATAGGGCAAAACAGAAGGTCATGTTAAAAAAAAAAAAATAAATGGATGTGAGGACGAAAATGAAGCCATAATAATATGGGCCACATTACATGTCTAAGAAGTGAGGGTGAAACTCCTGTGTGCATTTTAAAATTACTTTCATAGATCAAAGGCATTTCTGGTCACCTTTAAAATTATATATATTTTCATTGCAGTAGAGGAAATCTTTTCCTGACAGGATGAATAGAGATTATCGGTATCCAGCACTGGCTCAGTGTTTCAGTAATATCTCATGAGCCTTTGCGAGCTAAAGGCCATAACAGACCCACCTAGGACTCACAGAGTTAAAGGAGGAACAATTGTTTCCTATTCCCTGGAATTTTTTGTCCCTAAAAAGTCTTAATGAATAGGAAGTTTGAAGATAAATGGACTTAGAAGAAACTTTTGAGTTTATTAGTTCTTTCTGATTCTTCAAGCAGTGCAATAGCAGTAGTTCCTCATATCTGCAGGGGCTCATAGATAATTTACGAAAGAAAACAAAACTGGTAAGTCTTGATAGTACCAAAATTGGAATAACCTGAAGCAGGACTGTAGTAGTTTTGTGGCCAGATACTAAGGCTGCCACATGCTCCAAGCCAAACACAGGCCATGCAGATATGGTTAGCAAAATTCCCCACAGAACTACGTAGAGATGCACTACCTTGCGTTCTCTACTTGGCCCATGACTTCTGGCTGTCTCAAAGTGTCTGTCAATCTGTTGTGCAGGTAGAAAAGCTGCATACTCTTACATAGCTCCCAGAATCTGACCCTTACCTGGAGGAATATGTAACTGCACTTAGGCCAATGGAGCAATGCTAGCTGGCAGCCACAGTGGGTTCCCTTCCCCTAAACCACCATGCAAGTACCAAAAGCAGGCTGATTTTTTTCAAGAAGACTTTTTGGAGTTATTCTATAGTTCCTCTTGTCCAGGAGCCAGCCGTGCAGAAATAAGACACAGCAAGACTGCTTCAAAACAGCAAATGGCGTTATCTAAAGGTGTGCAAACTGTTTAGAAGAAAATAGCAATTTACTGCTTGAAAATATATGCAAAAAACCACTGGTTTTGCCTAATCTTCTGTTTCAGCAATTGGAATACTTATTTGTAGGCTGAAAACTTGTATTTGGCTTTAATCATATGTTTGCACAAATATCAGCATAAGAGGCTCTGGTCCCCACTGACATATAACATAAACAAAAAATAGTAAATTTAAGATAAAAAAAAATAGATGTGCAAACGTTTTGTACAGCTCCTATATTTTTGGTCTCAGTGACCTGCTTTTAAAAATGAGTAATATTTAGAATTCAGACTACAGATTTTCTCAACACTGTACATTTTGTCATTAAAAAATGTTATACAGCTTGTGAAGGTGTTATACACGTACATGTATGTACTGTGCTTTCTTAACCAGAAGGAAAGATCCTTCCTGAGAGAAAGACATCTCCAATGCCTTCAGGTAAATTTGGGATTCAGAATTTCAGCAGGAGAAAAGTTACTGTGCCAGGTTTTGACCCTTTTCACATCTGTGTGCCAAGATAAGTATGCGTGTCTGTGTTTCTGACTTTGTATATATCGCTTTAAGTTTCACATGAAAACTTTTTTAACACAAGCTCTGCTATTTAAATCCATTGTTTTATTTTGACCACAATATCAAAGATTGGAAGTATTTAACATCAGTCCTGGTCACCTACCATGTCCAGAAGGCTTGTTATGTTCAAGAATGTTTTTTATTTCTTTGATTTAGAAGTATTCAACACAAAAACCATAGTACTGAGTTCTGTACAAAGCAGGATTATGAATTCTGTGTGTCGTGTGCTTTATTGGCCTTTTTTCTCTTAGTAAAAATAAAGCTGTTACAAGCCAGGAAGTTCTGAAGGTAGAGCCAAACTTGAACCAAACAAGAGAGTTGGCTTGGATTTCTGCAACTGAGCCTTGGCTTGGATATCTGCCAAACCAATAGACCTGACTGTATTCATTTACAGACAGAAAAATTCAGAGAAGGGTAGGCACCAGAAGATTTTGTGGTAGGAAATAAGGCCACTGTGTTCTTCCTTTCTTGTTTGAAAATAGAACTAAACCAAATCTTGGGTCAAGTTGTAACTGTCTTATTGTTCATCTTTTGTATAAGAGCAGAACATAAAGACCACTTTTTCTCTAATTACAGAGCTGTAGAGGAATAATGATTTTCCCACATATTTTTCTGCTCACTTCAATGTCCAAACTTTGTCCTGTATCAAAAGTTTGCCCAGATCATAAAAAGGGCCTGGTTGACCCTCAGTTTTTCTTAATATTTTAGAATCAAACTGAAATATTTGCAGCATTTTACTTTTTTTTAAAATCTTCTGTAATATATTGATAGAAAAACTGTCTTCTGAGTTCTCCAGCAGTAAAATATGAGGTCAAACTCCACTTTCAAAAAGGAAGAATGAATACTGGGTTATTGCTCTTGATACATATTTTTCCAGAGCTAGATTTAACTCCCATCCCTTTTGTTCTTATGCCTTAATCCATTGAACCTTTTGTAACAGGAATACTACTGCCTTCTACTTAGATCACAGAACTTTTGACTTGAGTTTGACCCTTTACTTTAGGGCTGCATCAGTTTCAAATAAATACAAAGTGAATTAATTGAAAATTTACTCACATAGTACAAAGAAAATTAGATGACAGTCTGTGACTAAGACCATAGCTTGTGTAGCTCACAACAAGAAAGGTTTAGAGTGTTGTGATCCGAGATTATTCAGCATTCAAAAAAAATAGCCATAATCACATTCCAACAGTGAATAAGAGGCCAGAATAGCTAACCTGGGTTTAAGCCAAGGGAACAAGCACAAGACTGTGCCATGTTCCTTTGAGAGGAGATTTGAAAGCCTAGTTTTTAACACAGATTTTATTTTAGATTTTAATAATAAAAAATTATCCATTAATGTTACAAAGTGACATGCAGCCTCCATGTCTTTCCTATCCAAAGCTGTAATAGTTTGCCCTTTTAAAAAAATGCAGAAAACTGTTAGTGAATGAAGGGGTAAAAAAGATCTGAGAAACACAGGTGATTATTTAAATCTAAGAAGAGAGATTTTCCCTCAAGAGCAATAAGACTTTCCTAGCTGGGAGAATAAGAAGTCTGTGAATAATGTTGTCATTAATGATTGTCTAATAGGAAGAAGTTGTTTGAGGGCAAACAGAGAATACAAATATCCTATAAATACATTGTCTAGTTATGTGGTTGAGTGTACATCAAAAACTTTTCTTACCAAGTCTATAATCAACGTTTAGGATTGTCTATGATTTAGGATTAAAAAAATGTCATAGTCCCCAAGCAGAGGGTGTAATAACTATTCATTTCATCTGGTAAAATACCAAATGTCATCAAGAAGCAGATCTCCTTACAGCAGTAAGGTGGAGAACTCTGCATCTTATTAATCTGAGGCAGTCATATTGCCAACATTTGCTTTTTTTTGTCTCTGTTCTTATGATGTTTAAAGTTTTTCATAAAGCTTAGCTCCTATATTCCTGTAATTATGCAAGAAATTCAAGTTACTTCTAAGAAAACCCTAGTGAATCCCTAGCCCTGTAGTTGCTTGCACAAGAAGACTTGAAATATCATTCCTCAAGGATCAAATACTGGAAAGGAAATAAAAAGAACTCATGTTTATTTTGCCTGAAGACTTATGATCTTAAAGCTCTTCTTGCTCTCTTGAGAACCTGTCTAATGTTCTTCAGTGCTTAATGGCAGCAAGAAAGTATACATGGGTAAGAAAAGCCTAAAATTCTTGTCAACAAGGTACTTTATGCAGTATGTGTGGTCTTCGGTTTTCATATGAGGTAGACTGAGTTCAGAATCAGATTTATATGTCTCTCAAATCTCCTGAAAAATTAAAAAAGGGGTTTTCTTAGAGTCTTCTCAGTTGCAAGTCTCTAATTATGTGAGTATGAAATCTTAAAGAAATACAAATATGTATCAAATATTTCTCATCCTTGTTGCCACATCAACTAATTTATGTCACTGAGGCAAAAAAAAAAAACATGCTAGTGGCAAGAGCTTAAATAAAGAAACAATTAAATCATAGTTATTTTTCTTTCTCCTCAAACAAAGGGGAAAATCTGTCTGAAAGAGAGTGGCTGTGCACACACACTTCTCCACATATGTGCACAAGCAGAATGAGATCCAGCAAGAGCGTTGTGACCCTCTTTTTCTTAACCACAAGGCTGTGGTTAAGACATGTACAGTGCGTTTCTTATTTCCCATTTACATATGGTCTTGGTGTTCTTTCAAAAGTTTCATGGAAAGAAGAAAGAAAGGTATAATTATCTGTTGAATTATGTGTAGCTGTAGCTATTTCAATCACTCTTTTTTGTCTAAACAGAAAGTCTCTCCATCTGGCAGCGGTGGAACACAGCCAGCTGGATGATATTGCAACTGGCTGTCCTGAATAGACCTGCTGATCTTCTCTTCTTTCTTTTCTGCAGGACTGCCCACCAGAAGCAGGTGATTTTCGTGCCCAGCAGTGCTCTGCTCACAACGATGTCAAGTACCAGGGGCAGTTGTATGAGTGGCTTCCCATCTCTAACGACCCTGACAACCCATGCTCACTGAAGTGCCAGGCCAGAGGAACAGCTCTGGTTGTGGAGCTGGCGCCAAAAGTTCTGGATGGGACACGGTGCTACACTGAATCCCTGGACATGTGCATCAGTGGCTTGTGCCAGGTAAGGAGAGAAGCCCTACCTTAAACCATCTCCTCATGACTTGTCTCCTGAGATCTCTCTCACATGCTCACTGCCTCTCCTCCTCCATACTTGTGTCATTTTAGGGTCTTTATTTTAATCATCTCTTTCCATTGACTTACATTAATTTCTTTTACTTTTTGGGGGGAGGTGGGGCTGGAAGGGGGAGACGTATAATCTCAATGATTATTTTCTCACTTTATGCTGCTTGCTTCAGGTTCTTTGGAAGGATTTTATTATATGTTTTTGAACTGTTCTCTATAGTTAGTTGCAGTAGCATATTTGATTTGAAGCACCAGTAGAAATTAATGTTGTAGCTTTTCATTTGGATACATCAAAGTTTTCCAGGTTATCAAATTACATAATCTTTGAGGATATTGCTTCCTGTAAATCAGAAACCCACATGGCAGGAGATGAGGCACCTAAGTGAAAAATCTGCCATTCCTTCAGTAGGACTAAGCAAGCTGTTACATCTCCTTGCGCATTAGAATCCTTATTTGTTGCCACTAAGAACTGGAGACTTTTTGACCCTTCACTTCACAGTATGTGGGGATCTCTTGGTCATTCAGTCAATCTATTTGCATCCTAATTTGGGTTTTTTATTACCTCTGTGCTTGTATTTATACACTGGTGCCCTATCATTGCTCCTGTTAAATTACTTTATCTACATCAGACTTTATTCTTCTAAACTACACGTAGGCTACTGGTTGATGAAGGGAAGGAGGTTTTCACCATCTCTGTTAGGTTCTGAGAGCACCTAAGTCTCAAAAACAGTTGAGTGTGGATTAGTGTTTCATTGCATGATGACCTTAACATCTATGTAGACTTGATGTGTTGTTGCCTTTCTAGCGTATTTTCTACTGCCTTTTTTTTTTTTTTTAAGCTTCCCTCCATCTTTTTTCTCTTTGATTTTCTGTTCATAGCCAGAAGCAGTCCTGAAATAAACAAAATAGAGTAGATAGTTCCTGGGCTATTCTCATTTGTGATGTGAAGAAAGCAATCATCTAGACCTCTTGACCTAAACCAAGGGCATGTATCTCAAAATTCTAGATTGTCTAATGAGCTAGACTAGTTTTAGACTTGTTTTCTGTTTTCAAATCTTTTAAAAACTTGACTGGAAGCACAAAAGTCTGGATGGGAAAAAAGATTCAAAGTTTTTTGCATATCATGGCCCAGGATTTAGGAGCAGGCTGATTTCTGGCTTAGTTGAAGTATGAAGCATACTTTTTCTCAAGGAAACTTTCCCTTAGAAACAGGGTTCCTAAGCATCTAGGACTAAAACAAAGTAATTTGAGTTCTTATGACAATTCTTACTTTGAAGTCTGAAGGTAGCTGCACTGCTAAAACTGTAAAGACTGATGTTATTTCTTTATGGCTTGAGAACAGACAAATATACTAGCACTAGTGTCCCTGAGTAATTTTAGTTAAACTAACCCTTTTCTTGTATAATGTAAAATGGTAGAACAATTTTTAATGTATAAATGACTTTTTATTTTCCATGTTCTTCAGAATTCAATTTCTTCAACAAATTTGCCATATATTTACAATTACTGCATTTTTGCAGAAGACCAAAATAAATTAAAATATAACTTCTCATGCTGTGTTCCTCACAGTGAAAAATGGGTGTGGTAAATTTAAAGCAACTCAAAGTATTATTGTCTCAGTGTATCCCTGTTAGCCAGTGTGAAAGGGTTAAGTGTTTACAATTTTATATATGACTAGGAGAATTCAAAAAACCAAAATAGGCTTACCTTAAAATTTATAAATACCTAATAAAGGTATTTATAATTTATAATTTATAATTTATAATACCTAAAAAAGGTAATTTATTTACACACATTAAGAAAAAAGTAAGAAAAAGAAAAGAATAAACAACAAATTAAACTTTCAGACCATCCTTCTCTCCTCCTGCAAGTATTCGCTTTCCTGCACACAACATGAAAAAAATGTAGCCTGTAACTTCAGTCAATTTTACCATACAAAAATAATCTTCCATCAGTTCTTTA